>JAVRKA010000018.1:6912500-7512500 GCA_034508555.1 Venustoraphidia nigricollis | reverse complement strand
ATTAGTTTCATGCAAAATATGAGTTTACATTTAATTCGTTTGGACTTTTCAAAGTAGCTATGAAGTTAAAACAGGCTCTGAGTAGGGCGGGGGACTCTTCTTACTTTTTCCATTTTTCAAACAACTCACTGAGCGGTGTAGCGCATTCGGGAAGTACTGGGTTCGAATACCGCCAGTGGGCAGATGTGGCCGGGTATAATGAAAAAAATCTCTGTTCTGTATCTTGCAAATAGCGTTCGACACTGAATTCGCAAATTAATTAGCGTTATCCTGATTTCCATTGAAAGGTGCAAAAAACTCTAACTTTGGACTTTGAAGCATGTAACTACTTATAGTAAAAGTTGTTTGAAAATTAATTATATTTCGTTCAAACACAAGTAATTAGTTCATAGAGTAATCCGCGAGAAGGAAATCCGCTTAAAACTTGCGAAACTCTAACGAAGATAGTAACGTCAGTGTCTTTCTAAAATATTAGTTAAACATTTACACAGATGCATCTTAGAATTATAACAGCATCCTGCTTTGTTATAATTATAATTAATTGATTTCTTAAATACACAGAAGAACTAAACTCTTTTTCGAAATTTTGAACTGTGATTATTAGTGTATTTGCCATATGGCAACATACACTATTGGCGTTGGTCGGATGGCGGGACCTAGGGGTCGGACCAAAATTTCTCGACGTTTCATAACCTCCTAAACACTTTGGCACCATTTTTAAAAATGTTTATATATATATATATATATATATATATTTATATGTGCGGGCAATAACTTTCGAAGGAGTTAATTCATTTTAACGAAATTTGGCATACATGTTGGAATCCATCACCGCACGAAGCCTATTTAAAATGGGCCGAATCGGGTCATTTTAAGGGTAGTTTTTAGGGGTTGAAAAAAGTTTTTGGGCCCAAAAATACCGAAAAAATTCTCAGAATCGTTTCAAAACTGACATTTAACCCTCCAGAAGTAATTAAAAAGTATCTCTAAAATTTTAATAAAATCGGCCCGACAGGACCGGACTTACAAATTTTATGAAAACACTAGTTTGCAGATAGTGAATTATTTACTGAAAGTTGTATATAATTTGATATTGAAGTTCGATTGATAATAATATTGCAATTAAGAAAAAAAATGTTATTTTAAGGGGTGTATTAAGGAGTCAATTTTTTTATTTTCCCAAAAACCAACTTAAGTTCGCATAATAAAACCACCCTGCCTGTATAAGCAAATACACTATATTGTAGGCAGGGATTTGGCACTGCGACCCGGGTTTTTATCTTTTTCGCTTATGGAGGTTTTTCACTAATCCGAGTTTCTAGCTTACAGAGTGGTCTTTCTCACTTATAGAGGTCTATAAAAATACAGCAAACATGCAGTGATAAACATGTGTGTATTATTCGACATAGATAACACTTTAATTTTTCGTTTTAACATTATGATTACATGCCGAACCTTTCTTTGCAATTGATACTTATCAACTGTAGTAAGTTCGACAAATAAGTCAGTACATTTGGCTATTCGAATAGAATACGAAAAACAAAACCAATGATACAAAAACAATGTTAATTAGTTCAGCTATTTATGACTCATTCTTAAATTTCGTGAAACTATTAATTCTTAAATTTGAAAACATTTCATCAAAAACATAAACTCATTTAACATTGTAGAATTTTTCGTGATTTAAAAAAATTATATTTTATTATTCGTTAACATTTGTAATTGAAGCACGTATTAATAAATCCGTCGGACTTTTTTATGATTTTGTGCATTGTACTGAATTTATGGTTTAAATTTTTTCAATAAGCTAATAAATTATAAAGTTTTTAAATAGTTTCATATTCAAGCCGGAATATGGCATATCATCGTTCATCAATCATGATTATAAATCTGATAAAATATGCGATAATCCTTTGGTTTGCTAGATATAGTCTGAGTGTCCTTTCAACTTGAGTTGCGTCACCGTTTAATTAGTGGATTTGCCATATGGCAACATACACTATTGGCGTCGGTCGGATGGCGGGACCTAGGGGTCGGACCAAAACTTCTCGACGTTTCATAACCGCCTAAACACTTTGGCACCATTTTTAAAAATGTTTATATATATATATATATATATATATATATATATATATATATATATATATATATATATATATATATATATGTGTGTGTGTGTGTGTGTGCGGGCAATAACTTTCGAAAGAGTTAATTGATTTTAACGAAATTTGGCCCATGTATTGAAATCCATCACCGCAAGAAGCCTATTTAAAATGGGCGTAATCGGGCCATTTTAGGAGTAGTTTTTAGGGGTTTGAAAAACGTTTTTGGGCCCCAGAATACCGAAAAAATTCTCAGAATCGTTTCAAAATTGACATTTAACCCTCCAGTTGTAATTAAAAAATGTTACTAAAATTTTAAAAAAATCGGCCCGACAGGACCCGACTTACAAATTTTAAGAAAACACTACTTTGCAGATAGTGAATTATTTACTGAAAGTTGTATATAATTTGGTATAGAAGTTCGATTGATAATAATATTGCAATTAAGAAAAAAAAATGTTATTTTAAGGGGTGTATTAAGGAGTCAAATTTTTTATTTTGCCCAAAAACCAACTTAAGTTCGCATAATAGAGCCACACTGCCTGTATAAGCAAATACACTATATTGTCGGCAGGGTTTTGGCACTGCGACCCGGGTTTTTTTAACTTTCGACGTGCTTTTCTCACGCTATAAATTTTTTTTTTAAATTTACGTTACCTATAGGAAATGGCACATAGATTTTATTAAAACTTTACCAGCATATTTTAATCTTAACGAACGGGTAAAACTTCAGTTTTGAAAACAACTACCCGCGGGGCTTTCGGCTTCACCGTATTGTAATTTTGCCTCACGGGCACCTAAACTTATCGCTCAGAAAATTTCAAACATGAGGAAACATTTAGTGACACCTCCAGTTTAAGGTCCGTTCACCCACGCATTGTCCCCGGTCTCAGCTGCCAGAGTGCGGTTTTATATTCAGGGTATTGCCCTTAATGAATTCACAAATTTGAAAATTAGTATATAAAGAAATCCTTTCCAAAACTTTTTTATTTTTTTAATTTTTATTAAGCGCTATCGGACTTAAAGTCCATCTTCAGAATTAAATGTTACACAAATTATGGTATAAAAACCTTACACAAATTTATAAATTAAATTAGGTACATTGTGGATAAATAGAATAAAACGATCAACTAGGTACCCAAATCGAAGTGAAATAATTAAAATTATTTTTAAATAAAATTTGTGCTAAAATTATTCGCCCTTGAAAAGATTTTTAAAATGTTTTATAATTTTTAAATAAAATTTATTATTATGTAAGTCATCAAGTATTATATTTAAATTCTTATCTGATTCAAAATTATCAAGTAATATATGAAATATAGAATTCACAAATACTCAAGTTTAAGAAAATTATGATTAAAATAGTCACTAGCTCGGTGTCTGTTATCAATTTTTGTTAAAACCGCGGAAACGTAACTTTAACGTAACACTATAAGTAGCGTTATAGTACGTGCGTAAATGTAGTACACATAAATATTTATTTTATTCGATGAACTGTCGGCTTACGGCCGCCGTCAGTGGCCTGGCAACAAATCCTGTCAATCCGTAGACGCAGTGAATGCAATCCGACCGGCTTTACGGTCCCCGGATTGGCGTGAATATTGCAAAGCTCTCTGTTATACCGACCATGCGGCGCGTAAAAATGCATTTCAACTGCAAATAGAAAAAAAATACGCACCTCAGAATTTATCTCTAAACTATCGTTGTGGATTATTTACGGATATGTGGAAAGGCTGGGTATCTATGACCAAAGGAAAAAATTGCTGAAACCACATTTTTACATCTTTAAACAAATTTTATTTATACCTTAATTTGGTTAAGATTATGTAAAAACGTGTGATGTATATTTTGTATATTGTTATTAGAGGAAAATTTGTTTAATTTTTTGTCCACGTTTATCAAAGATACTATATCTAAGTTGATTTCAACAATTAATTCATTTTTTAGAAGCGTTCACCTTCACGGTAGAGGCTGAATAAGCAAGAGTTCAAGGGACCGCGATCACTTTTTCGCTTATGGAGGTTTTGCCATCTTTTGCTAAGACAAATCTATGAATTCAGAACTCTGACCCCAAATCTATTTAAGACAGAAATCGACCTACTACGTAAACTTCTAATTAGGGTTCAGATCTGAACCGGCTCAAAGAGCCGACTCTGACAGAAGATCCGTGAGAGCCGACTCACTTTTTCTTGAGCCGACGGATCAGCGGATCCGCATAACTCAGTGAAACACTTAACACTCAGAAGCACATTTTACACTTACGTATCAGTTATTGCTTTGATGCACGTCAGCTCAAATGACTCATGCATCACATGTAGGGTTGGGTAACTCAGATCTGAACCGGTTCAAAAAGAGTCGACTCCGACAGAAGATCCATGAGAGCCGACGGATCCGCTTAACACACAGAAGTACATTTTACACTTACGTATCAGTTCTGTCTTTGATGCATGTCAGCTCAAATGACTCATGCATCACATGTTTGGCTATGCATTCTATACAGGTATACATTATACAATCAACAACTATACAGTGTACACACTACGCACTAGGCGGTACAATTATTAGTGTCTCACTTAAGTCACAACTATTTAGGGTATTGTATTGCATATTGTAATATGCTTTCTGTTTAAAAAATCACTAAATGTAAAAAAAAAAAAAATAAGTTTTTTCTCATAAACAGTGCCTTTTAATTAAAAATAATTAATACCTTTTTCAAATCATTAAAATGTAAAAACAAAATGCAAATAAGTCATTTAAATACTAATTACCAAATTCTATAAATTTCCATTTAAGAACAAAACTTGAGACACTTTTGAGGTTGACATCGTGAACGCTTTTCTGTAAATATTTGTCCAGCCTTTGAAAATAGTCTTTCACAGGGGATCGATGTGGCTCTTTTTGAACCGGTTCAGTGAGCCGGCTCACATACAGGATCCAGATGCAAAGATGCAGATCACTAAAAAGACCCGTTTTTCCCATCTCTACTTCTAATCAAGGAAAGTGTTTTTTTAACATTTACAAGCAAATAACTAAAAGAGTAGTTTTCAAACAAATAATGAGAGGGGAAGGCTTTAAGAAATAACAGCCTAAATGATTTAGAATCGTCGCAGGTATCCACGACAGCACAAATTAAAAACCCGGGTCGCAGCGCCAAAACCCTGCCGACAATATAGTGTATTTGCTTATACAGGCAGTGTGGCTTTATTATGCAAACTTAAGTTGGTTTTTGGGCAAAATTAAAAATTTGACTCCTTAATACAGCCCTTAAAATAACATTTTTTTTAATTGCAATAATATTATCAATCTAACGTCTACACCGAATTAAATACACCCTTCAATAAATAAGTCACTATCTACAAATTTGTGTTTTCAAAAAAATTGTAAGTCCGGTCCTGTTGGGCCGATTTTATTAAAATTTTAGGGGCACTTTTTAATTGCTACTAACGGGTTAAATGTCAATTTTGAAACGATTCTGAGAATTTTTTCGGTATTTTGGGGCCCAAAAACATTTTTCAACCCCTAAAAACCACCCTTAAAATGGCCTGATTACGCCCATTTTAAATAGGCTTCTGGCAGGGATGGATTTCAATACGTGAGCCAAATTTCGTTAAAATCAATTAGCTCTTTCGAAAGTTATTGCCCGTACACATATATATATATATAAATATATATATACATATATATATGTATATATATATATAAATATATATATATATATATATATATATATATATGTATATATATATATATATATATATATATCTATATATATATGTATATATATATATATGTATATATATATATATATAT
The DNA here is from genome assembly GCA_034508555.1 of Venustoraphidia nigricollis. Taxonomy (NCBI): domain Eukaryota; kingdom Metazoa; phylum Arthropoda; class Insecta; order Raphidioptera; family Raphidiidae; genus Venustoraphidia; species Venustoraphidia nigricollis. The sequence continues at coordinate 7,506,588 of JAVRKA010000018.1, read as the reverse complement.
ATATATATATACATATATATAAACATTTTTAAAAATGGTGCCGAAGTGTTTAGGAGGTTATGAAACGTCGAGAAATTTTGGTCCGACCCCTAGGTCCCGCCATCCGACCAACGCCAATAGTGTATGTTGCCATATGGCAAATACACTAATAAAAAGCCTGTAAACAAACTACATATAATTGATTTCGTTGCAGAGCAAAATTTAGTACATAAGCGGTTATTCTTTTTTGTCGCAGATATTGCTAGATATCGTATTTAGTTCGAGATTACAAATGTTAGGAACCGTATTTGACGAAAATTGAATTGAAGATAAATAAATCTTTTTCCTGATAGAAATAATAGTATAGTGCTTTCAAAAAAACTAATATTGCTTTATTTGTGAATTGAAAATAAACAAATTTGTTATTCCATTTCAAAAGAATTGCGTAGAATCAAACAAATCTGTGTTTGAAGGCAGAAAACGTTATTTGAAACTGTATATTATTTATATAATTTTGTGTTTGTAACTAATGGCCCTGTCCGGCTTCGCGCGGATTTGTAAATTACTTATTAATCTAAATGAAATTGTGTGAAGGGCAATTATGGTCTAAATTAAATACTTAAGATGAATCACGTATTTATTTAAATAATGATTAATACTATGTCGGCAGAAACTCCTTCGCAAATAAAGCATTCTTTTATACCAAATTTGAAAATCATGAAAATGGTTATTATGAGTCAACCTTAAAAGATAGACATATGCTATCGCGAACTTAAGAACTTTTTAATAGGAACTATTCCACCATATACATTATTTTCGTTTCACTTTAATTATTTACGCCACGGAAGCTCTCAGAAGGGGCCATTTTTTCTAACTTCATATTCAGAAATATCATCATACCGGTAGCTTATTTTCGCAAAACATTCATAAATTATAGCCTATAGCGGCCCGGTCCGGCTTCGCACGGGCAGCACTAATTATCTATAGCCATAAAAGATGAGAATCATTATCATAAAATTTTCAACGTATCTTGAATTTGCGCGAATTCAATCGCTTTTAATGGTAAATGTTTAAAAATCAAAGAAAAGTCAAAATTGACAAAGAATCAACAAAAAAAAATTTCCGCTGATCCGCTCGGCACTAAACTTCTCAGAATCATGAGCTGGGCTAACCTAAAGATTTCCTGAAAATTTTATCAAAAAGCACCTTTAATATATGATTAATCATTCGCTTCGTTCGTGTATTTAAATTGATATTTCGGCTACTAAACCTTTATTATTTCTCTGAATCTGTTACTTGTGAATTTCTATCGTCTTGGCTTTAAGTTTGTCCACTTTGATTTTGGACAAATTTCAGAAGAAATAAGTGAATTTAAAATGTCAAGCCGGAGTCTCCCGCCAATGATTTATCAGTTGGGTGTCAGAAATTTGTTTCGTAACTTTTCTACCGCGCCTCGTACGTCCCCGTAATATGATAAAATGTATTATTCACGCAGCTTTAAAAGCTCTTAAAACGACTCTGAAATAGATGTGACTACACTCTTCAATTCATCTCCATGTTAAGCTTCACGCTTTAAAATAATCATTAAAAAATCGTAAAGACATTTTATTTCAATTTTGCTTTACGTTGATTTCTCTTTTAAACAATTTAAATTTAAAACTCATTAAGTTCGCTGCTTGCTTATGGAGCTTCTCATATATTTTATTTTTTAATTTGATACTTACTTTCTTATAAAGAATTGGCCATCTTCTGGACGGAAGACAAAGTGGCTTCTTGAAAATTTTGGAAAAATAATAAACATATTATCTTGACTCCAGCTTAGGGGCGATTCATCGAAACCTTGCGAATTTCGTAACTAACTTCGACCGAACGTTTTAATTTAGAAAAAATAATAATATACTAATGAATTAATTAAAAAGAATGATATCAATTTTAATAATAAATCCAATGCATTATGCAGAGTTTATTAAAGAATTTAGGTAAAATTTGATAATATTAGAACAATTATGAAGTGCGTTTTATTGATATACATTTAAAAAGTGTTAATGCGTTTTATAAAATTCAAATCTATAACATTTGTTGCAGAAACATTATTTAAATTAACATAATAATATACTCAATTGAAAATGTTTATACGAACCGCGTACCTTGTATGTACGTTATCTTAAAACTCGAAAACCACTAAACCGATTCACGTTTTTCTTCCAAATACAAGTAGGTTATAGATTCGGCAGTAGCATTCATAAACTATATAACTTTTCCTATTATGGAAAACTTCGCAAATACTGAAATTTTAACGGAACATTCTTATTATTTTATAGGGTAGGTTTCAGACATTTTTCAACTTGGCGTAGCATTTAAAATCACGAGTCTTTCCGTGGAAAACGCTGGGTTAAAAATAATACAAAAGAGTACGGACAATAACTTCCAGAAGAGTTAGTTGATTTTATTTAAATTTGGTACATTACCTTGTGTTTCAACACTGCACGAACCTTTTTTAAAATGGGCCCAACTGAGCCATTTTAAGGACTGATTTTAGCGGTTAGAAATGTTTTTAGGACCAAAAATATCGAAAAAAAAAAATTCAAAGTGGGCCTCACAGGAACGGACTTACAAATTTTACGAAAACACTAGTTTATGGATTCGAGTTTACTAACTGAAGAGTGTATTTAACTTGGTGCAGATATTGGATTGCCAAAAATGTTCAAGAAAAAAAAATTTTAAGGGACGTATTAGGGGTTAAAATTTTTTATTTTATCCAAAAACAAATTTAAGTAAACATATAATGTCCCTATGCCTGTATTAGCAAATACACTATATTGTCGGCAGGGTATTGGATTTGCGACCCGAGTTTTTTATTTTTTGTCAACGCAGAAAATGAAATTAAGCCCGTTTTACAGAACATATTCCACTTTCTACTTCAAATAGAATCACTGACTGGTTTTTGCAAATGTGGAAACGATAGAAAAAAATATTCCAACTAGTTGCTGCTAAATAGAAGAAACTTTGGTCGCAGTGCCAAAACCCTGTCAACAATATAATGTATTTGCTAATACAGGCTTTATTACGTAAACTTAAATTTGTTTTTAGACAAAATAAAAAAAATTAATCCTTTAATGAGCCCCCTTAAAATAATTTTGGACCAAATGTCGTTAAAACCAATTACTCTTAAATTATTGTGTGTATATATTATACAGTATACTGCACACACACGAAAGTTTAGTTCGATCTGCAGGTCCCGCCATCCGACCGATATCAATAGTGCATGTGCCATACGGCAAATATATTGAGAACACAGAAAAGTAAACATAATCAGCAAACATATAAATTAATTTTTTCTCAAGACATGAATGACGTCATATTAGTCCTACTTAAGAAGTTTCACTTCGGTCGTGTACTATGACACATGCTTTTATAAATGTGTATTTAGAGTATATTAGAGGAAACCATAAAAACTCTTCCTCTTTAAAAATAGAAAATATAATATAAAGTTTGTTAAAAATCACTTACATAACACAAACATCTTGCAGCTAGGATTCTGGAATAGGGCAGCATATAGGCGTTTACCGGGCGAAACTTCGTTGACACAAAAAGTTCACTCTTACGGAAAACGCAGCAAAACTAATAACACACACGTGAAAAAGAAATGTTCAAAAACGTGTTTCAACAATAACATTGTTAAAATCAACAATTTTTAATGTTATAATAATAATTATTAACACAGTCGATATTGCTACAAATTTACTACTTTGCACTGACAGTTCGATGCTCAGATATTTTTTTCTAATCACTGTTACCAACGGTCAAATGACACTCGTTTTTCTAATTGCAATTTAACCTTTACCTACTATTCACATGACTGTTTTGATTATATAATTTCTTTTTATTATTTGTTATAATAGTTGCACTCGCGGCTTCGCTCACGAAAAATATAATAATAATACACCTTTATTTAAATGTATCTATTGCCAACAGAACAAAACTAGATGCGATAAATATTTTTTTAAACCCCAAAATCCACTGTTTTCGTAGTCTTTTTGTTTATACAGGAAAACGGCTGCATCGATTTTGATACAAAAAATTTACAATCATATTGACGATAATACGTACACTTCGATTTACATATTAACAAAATGGATATTATTTTTTGATTTGCGAGATTTCGTGTCAGAAAAAAATAACACGCACATACTTATTTTCAATAATAATGTAAAAAATAATTTTGATTTTTATTTTCGAACACTTTACAGTTTACAATAACTTCCCAGTATTCTAGGAAGTTACAGTGTCTCTAAAAAGGATAAAATAAATTTTCTCTTCATTTCGCAATCATCTTCACTAATTCCTGCATTCGATTAGAATTTATCGAAATTATTTCGTTAGTGTTTTATTCGCGCCTTACTTCTAATTGAGCTTATTAGATTAGGGTAAGGCACTGTATAAAACGAACAGAATTATGTTATTCTTTTAGAGACTCCTTTTTTAAGCCATTAGTAAAGATTAAAATGTGCTGCTAAAATTTTGATAAAATCGGTCTCACAAGACTGGACTTATAAATTTTATGAAAACACTAGTTTGCGTATTTGAATTTACTTACTGAAGAGTATATTTAACTTGGTGCAGATATTGGATTGAAAAAAATGTTTAAGAAAAAAATATGATTTTAAGGGACGTATTAAGGGTTTACATTTTTTATTTTGTCCAAAAACAAATTTAAGGAAACATAATAAAGCCACAATGCCTGTATTAGCAACTATACTGTCGGCAAGGTTTTGACACTGCGACCCGAGTTTTTTTTAAGTTGGTTTAAAATTACAATTTTATAAGTATTAATAGCGGTTTCGCTCGGGTGCAAATTTAATATGTAGATATAATATAGCTTCGGCCCTTTTATTTTATCCAAAAACAAATTTTAGTAAACATAATCATGCCACCATGCCTCTATTAGCAAATACACTATATTGTCGACAGTGTATTGGCACTGCGACCCGAGTTTTTTTAACTTACGCCTGCGAGGATTGTACATGGGGTGATCAATAAGTACCATATGTTCGACGGCAGATTCCCTCAGCCGGAAAGGTTATGGCCACGATTTTTAGGGATTTTCATCGACTTACTGCAGACAGGAAAAACAATCCCCGGGCAGTACTACAGTGAGCTGTTGGACAGATTCAATGAGAAATTAAAGGAGACACGGCCGGTCTTTAATACATTTAGTTCGTTCTCATATTTTTCTATTGAATACATTTTGTGTCTTCAGTGTCGGACTGGCCATATAGTCGAGGTGGCGTTTGCCAGCCGGGCCCCAGCCTGCCGCAAGCCAGGCAGTAAGTAGGATAGGGGGTCCACGCAGGCTAGGTCCCAATTCTTGCGACCTAAATGTAGACTAGATCAAGTAGTTCGTTCATACAATTAGAGAGAAGTGAAATAGAAAAATATCATACCATTATCCAGTCTCGGGCCCCGGGTTTGTGGGGAGCGACTCGGGCCCTTCCGACCCAGTCCGATCCTGTATGTCTTAACTATTACAAAATCAATCAATATTAACGATTTAACTAAACTCTAATACTTTTCTAAAATTCGTTGCGTTATAACATCGGCGCATTAAATTTAATATTTCTGGCACCTAAAAAACATCGACACAATTTAATAATCATTTATATATTAAGTATATAAAGTACTTTAAACCTCACATCTTAAATCAAATTTCTAAAATTATTTCTTCATTAAATAAAAACGTTGATAATTAACACGTTTTTTCATCAAACGTGCTTTGGAATAGCCGAAGTTGTTGACATGTCGTAGATTATTATATTATATTAATTATAAATCATATTTCCTAAGTTCATATGGTTATTCATACACTATAAAATTGCTTATACTAAAAGCGTGAGACTCGGGAAAAAATAATAGATAATAAAAATTACATGTTCGGCTGTCTTTTGAATACATCTACCCGAACGCGGCGGGGGTGGATTTTATATAAAAAACTGCGGGTACAATCTATACCCCGTGGACAAAGTCGTGGGTAAACCGCTAGTTACATATAAAGTGTATATTATTGTAAATAATCGCAATTTTATGTATTTGTGTATTTTACATATTGATATTGCCAAAATTAAAAATCATATCCTATAACGAAATAAGAAAATCTTTGAGAGCCACTGATGATTAATACAAAGCTGGCCATGCGCACTAAGCAGTGCGCCGGCCTCGTCGTCCAGAGCGTTGCGCCTGCGCGCTGTTTTGTTTACATACATATCAAGACGAATCAACCCTTTCGTGTGATAAGCGATTAACGTGATAACTGCCGGCTGATAATTAATTTGTTGTTAATATAATAAAAAGTGTAACATGTGGTGTTTTACAATGCATTCTCTGGACGTGTGGCAACGTTTTCAAGGTATTTATTTAGTTACATCTGTTGCGCTTTTCTTTTAATTCGATCGTTAATATTGACCGTGTATCACGTACTATGATTTTGCGCAATGGTGGTTGGCGCGCAATTTTGTGGAAAACTATTGATTTTCAATTTTCAGCCTTATAAAAGTTCTTTCAGTATTTGTTACTATTCCAATCGGTTTTTTATGCATTTTTTTATAATAGTTAGTAGTTTTTTTGTGTATCGATCATTACATAGCACATAGCACAGGCCCCTACGTTATGTTTAATCTAGGTACGACCACCTGGTCATGTTTCAATCGTGTTTAAGATGTTCTTATTTATTTCGAACTGTGAAAAACTTCTGCGCCTCGACTGTGGCTATATCATTAGCCCCTTTACAATAACAGTATGGAGAATTTCTATGTAACAATGCACATTTTTAAATGATAATAATTTTTCTTTATCGGATATTCTTTATAGCAAATTCTACTCAATGTGATTGAGCTTGCAAGGTTTTTTTGTATTAGTTGTAAAAGACTGTAATGAGTTTTGAACGCAGGTTCCGTTTTGGAGATACGGTCCTAGGAGGGGGTGTCTTTGAATTTGTGTCTCTAGGAGCATTGCCAGACGTCCTGATTTTTTTTTTAGCTGAACCAAACTCTCGCGTGGGACATCTAATTTTTTGCGTACTGAAATTCCCGGTTTTGATAAAATAATTATCTGGCAGCGCTGGTATCTAGCGTCTAGCCATAATAGCGTTTTGAAAATGTTGTTTATGAAATTATATAATTATGTACAATTTAAAGACAACGAAACGGCCTGTCGAACTGTAGGCATTTTCAGCAAGCATTTTTTTTTATTTAGAAAAATCCTATAAGAATCCGTTTTTATTTTCAGTCAAGTTTTTTGTGCCACTGAAGATCATCGCTTCCGTTGAAATTCTGAGTTGGTGCAATGCTGCTCTACGTCCAGATCTTTTACTTTAGTATGGTGGACGGTCCGGTGTCTTCATAACCGTCTGCAATATTTGGTAAGTAGTGCTTTTTTAATTTACAATAACAATCGAAACCATATAATTATGTACAATTTAAGGGCAACAGAACTGCGTGTCTCTTTCTGGCTGAACTATATACGTTTTTACCGAGCGTTTATTTATTAATTTAATTTAAATTCTAGAAGAACCTGTTTTTATTTTCAGACAAGATCATCGCTTCAGTTAAAATTCCGAGTTTGCTGTAATGCTGCTCTGCGTGGAGATTTACTCCTAGTCTGCTGGACGTGTACGGTGCCTTCGTTACCAATCGATTGAAGCCGTCTGCAATATTTGGTGAGTCGTTTTTTTAAATTGCAATAATAATCGCAAACCTTACGCTAAGAAAACGGTTTAACATGTTTCTTAATTTTTGTTTCCCATTTTAAGAACGGGTAACATTTTTCTACCTGTACTCAGCCGTCTTTAACCTATTGGAGGCCCTGGAAACTTCAGGATAATGAGGTCCCTGTGACTATTACAGAGGAATATTTTTTCTTAACAAAAGAGCGTAATTACTAAGCAAATCAATTAATAACAAACACATTATTAAAATATATATATCGATATATTTGTCGGCGGTATCGGTTATTGGATGCTGATCTGGTAGGAACTAGGAGGCCCCATCGATCGCGAGGCCCTGTTCAGTGGAAAAGAGGGGCCTGCCTGTATTTCAAATTATACACGCGTATAAAATTATTTATCTTTTATTTATTAGGATTGACAAATCAAACTATGGTTTTCATTTTATTATTTAAATCAACCAAACTACGCTATTACATTATTATTTACCAAACATCCTACTTGTAAACAAAGAAACGACATCTTTAATATGTCAATTCCCTATTTTTAACAAATTTTGTTATTTACCATTTAATTCAAATTCATGACGCACCATCTATATACTATATAGTACACTGCATTACTTACTCATAGCCCGGCAAATTCAAATTAAAGAAATACATTTTCTTTATACACGTATGTACATTGTACAGTAGAGACTGTTCACAAACTAGTTGAAAATTATTATTTGGAGCAAATATGTGTTATAAATAAACAATGGCTTTTTGAAAAATAAATTGACGTTATTGAAAAGGTTTTCCAGAGCTTTCCGGTCTAAATTTGAATTGAAATTTCAAAACGGTGTTACAACTGAAAAAGTTTTGATACTGAAATATAGCTTTTGCAGTACCTAAATCTAGTTTCTATTTAAATCATCGAATCACTCGACTTCATTCGAAAAGGAAAAAATACAGATTAAATGTTTTTACATGTTACAATTCTATCTAAACGAATCGGTAAAAAAACAACAGAAATTTGAATTCATCATTTTGCTTGTATTTCTCGTATATATGTACATTCAACACGTAAAGTACCAATATTATTATTATTATTATTATTTAATACTTTTTCAGCATACAATGAATAATAATATATGTTTGAACATATTTTATGATAGGAATATAAGCTGCATTAATTAGTTACTAACATTTTCGTTGTATTGAACTTCGTCATTTGAAAGGTTTCTTATTCGAATAACAAAATATGGTCCGCTTATGTCATTTAATATTCCGCCAGAAACTTAACTGTGAAAGAGAGGCCAAGTTCGCGGTATAAAGAACAAGTGTGGATTTGTGTGCATTGGCGACTGGCGTAAGCTATAGTTTGACATCTTTGACTGCGTCCTGGACCGGCCATCTTGTTGAGATTTCCCTCAATTAATTCCAGATAAATTTCGAGATGATTCTTTATTCGAGGCCATGGTCAATTATCTGCGCAAATATGGGCATAAAGACCCCTATTTTATCCTAAATTTCTAAAATGCATTTAGGTCTTGACCTTTTTGTAGGATAAAAAAAATAAAAAACCCGGGTCGCAGTGCCAAAACCCTGCCGACAGTATAGTGTATTTGCTTATACAAGCAGTGTGACTCTATTATGCGAACTTAAGTTGGTTTTCGGGCAAAATAAAAAATTTGACTCCTTAATACACCCCTTAAAATCACATTTTTTTTCTTAATCGCAATAATATTATCAGTCGAACCTCTATACCAAATTATATACAACTTTCAGTAAATAATTCGCTATCTACAAAATTCATAAAATTTGTAAGTCCGGTCCTGTCGGGCCGATTTTATTAAAATTTTAGGGACACTTTTTAATTACTACCAGAGGGTTAAATTTCAATTCTGAAACGATTCGGAGAATTTTTTCAGTATTTTGAGACCCAAAAACATTTTTCAACCCCTAAAAACTACCCTTAAAATGGCCCGATTAGGCCCATTTTAAATAGGCTTCTTGCAGTGATGGATTTCAACACGTGGGCCAAATTTCGTTAAAATCAATTAACTCTTTCGAAAGTTATTGCCCGCACGTATATATATATACGTATATATATATATATATATATATATATATATATATATATATATATATATATATATATATATATATATATATATATATATATATATATATACATATATATATATATACATATATATATATATACATATATATATAAACATTTTTAAAAATGGTGCCAAAGTGTTTAGGAGGTTATGAAACGTCGAGAAATTTTGGTCCGACCCCTAGGTCCCGCCATCCGACCGACGCTAATAGTGTATGTTGCCATATGGCAAATACACTAATAAAAGTTGCAATATTCAGACGTAATAGGTTGATAACTGATTGATCGTCTTCTGGGGAATTTGGAATTCTGATTAATTGGGGGGCAGACAAAATTACGCGTGTGCAAATAGATTTTTGAGTCTGAGTAATACACAGTGCTTGTCGAACTTGGCTGTGTCGCAGTGCCGTGCATCTAGATATTTTCTTTTATTGTAGGTATTTCGTTCCATGTTGGTAAAACTGACAGGCTTCGTTGAAATGTTCGTAAAAGTTATTCTTTCTACAAATAAAACATGGGTAAGCGCAAAGCCAACACATATGCAAATTTCAATTGAATGGGATTATTATTTAATACCGTCGTTGTAATGAGCTAAAAATGTATGTTTTTAGCAGACTGTTATTTTTGCTAATTAAGCCCTTTTCGTTTATTTCCCGGAAAGTTTTCAATGTAATATCGCATAATTTTAATGAAGTGATGATGATTTTTTCACAGTAATACGCAGTATTTTTCGAAATTTTTGTTGACTACAGAAACAAAGGGTATCCCTCTTTAAAACATTTCTTTAATTTAATATTTTTGTATACTCACAGCCGATCGATAATATTCTGTAGCTATATACTAATATTATTATAAAGAGGAAAGATTTGTATTTTTGTATGTTTGTAATGAATAAACTCAAAAACTACTGCGCCGATTTAAAAAATTCTTTTACCATTAGAAAGCTACATTCACCTTGACTAACATAGGCTATATTTATTGCTAGAAAATATTAGGGATCCTTACTAAAACTTTAGTAACGTAACCCAAGGTGTAAAAAAAATGCCATAAAACATCTTTCGCCGCATGCGCTGAGGAAACTATGTTCTACAATATTAAAGAATATGTCAATAACTACAAAAAACTTCGCGATACAATATGTCCAACTATTATCGTTATGTCACAATAACCACTTTTTACATTTTAATAATCTATATAGGTAAAAGACGATGTATATGTAATCTATGGACTCCAAACGAGTAGACCATTTTCGATGAAATTTTCAGACAATCTTTAAATTTGCCTAGCGGGTGATTTTCTGAAGTTTGGTAGCGATCGGATCAACAGAATTTTTCAATTTTCTTTTTGGGAAATAAGATTTTTCTTCGATTTTTGAACATTCACAAATAAAAGCGATTGAATTCGCGCAAATTCAATACACGTTGAGAATTTAATGATAATGATTCTCATCTTTTATATGAAATATATTACACTTACACCCGGACGAAGCCGGACTGGGCCGCTAGTATCTTCATATATAAAAATCACGTGTCACGATGTTCTTCCACGCTAATCTCTGGGACTGCTCAACCGATTTTAATTAAATTTTGTAAATGTGTCTTGCTTGATTCAGCTTGAAAGATATGATAGTTTTTATCTCGATAAGTAACCTTCAATATTTTTTATTGCAAATTTAAGAATTTTTTATAAGACAAAGTGTTGTAATTCATTTATAAGTTGCCGAACGGCGAGACGAGATTGTAATACGGTGGACCCAAAATTTGTGAAGCTTAATGCTTAATCACACCTAATAAAAACAGTAATAAAATGAATTTTGCGACCACTGTTCGAAATTTCCCGAAAGCATGTTTAAAAATCTGAAAAACGGTTGACCCTGCAGGCCATCCCTGGAACTTCCCGCTGTTTCCGATCTATTGAGATGTGGCTTACCCCTACGGTGTCTGTTAAAAGCTATTTTAAAAAATTCCAGCCAATTGGGCGACAGGATCATTCCAACTTCATAAATATTGACATTTGAAATATTATAATAAAATGAAATAAAATTTTTGTTAACGGTTTACGGTTATGGTATTTTATATTAAAAATTAATCAAAGCGTGCTTGTCAGCTACCTAACTAATTTCTTTTTGACAGATCTTCGGAACAAAAGAACATCTGATTTTTTTTTATTATCAAAATATTTCCGAAACTATGAAACTATAAACCGTTATAAATTTCTGACAAAGATTTGGAAAGATATATAGAGAAAACACTTTTTTGGAAATTTTTTGTCAACGATATCTCTCGAACGAATCAACCGATCGAGATGCTGTTTACGGCAATCGAAGCAGTTTTTCAAGCATAAAAAATAATAGAAATTAGTTTCACGGGTAATTGGAATAAAAAATCAATTTAAATTTAAATTGATTTTTTATTCCAATTACCCGTGAAACTAATTTCTATTATTACATATTTTGGAATTGAACTTTAAAGATAAAAAATAATCTATTACAAAAAATCAATCTAACGCAAAATTTGAGAAGATATTTTGAAAAATCATTTTTTTCAACATTAAAAAAAAAACTGCTTTCCAAAAGCTTTATTTTTGAGATTTCTCAAAATCTACCTGGCCAAATCAGTTCCAATTGTCAGGAAATCTAAGTTCAGCAAGTTCCTTTCAGATGCCGCAATCCGCGTTTCGATCGGTCCACCCGTTCAAAAGTTATGAGAGGGTTACATACGCACACACACACATACGGACATCATTTTAAAAATCGTCAGAATAGCTTCCTAGGATCTCAAAACGCCGAGATCTGACAAAAACTCAAATTTCTAAAATCGGGGTAAAACCAATAACTTCCCAATTTTTGAAAATTTTCAATTTTCTTAGCGGGAAGTTAAAAAAACACTCTGTATTGAATCAAATAGATTGTTTCAAGATAATTAATTTTCAAGCTGGTTTTTAACAAAAATTTTCTTGTGACCATATTATTTCCTAATCGGAAATCAATGCTAACACGCTTGTATAACATTGTGATCGTTGGTCGTTGTGTGTGTTATTGTTTGATCGTTGCCGTGGGCGGCGGGGGGGCGGACGACTGCCGATGATAATTTCATATGTGCGTGATACCACCCGCGCTATTTGAACTGGCAGAGTTTGATTAATTGCATCAACTGAAGCATTGGTTCGGAACAATACGCGAGGCCGTGATTTCATGAATTATAACAGTATTTATCTTTGAACGCAAACACGCGTTTTATTGTTCCCGCTGCACCTGCTTCTCCCCCCCCCCCCACCGCCTTCACCTCCACCGTGTGGAAACAATTATGCTGTAACCTTATTTATGGTCTTCATTATATTAGCCGACCGATGCAAGTGGGAATAGTGGGACAAAAATTCGGAAAAGTGGTCGAAACTCTAGTTCTGGTTGGATAAATAAACGATAAGAAATTGTTGCAAACTTTGCTCCAGGTATGTTTAAAACTGTGCAATTTATTACAGACTAAGCTACGATTTTTTTTAAATTTATATTAATTCAGCTAAGTTCTATATAATTATTTTAAAAAAACAACTCTCGCAGTGTGTGGACTTTATAATCTGCTACTATATATATGTATATAAAGAATTTTTTTGTTGTATTATATTATTGTATGTGCTACTTTGCATAAACGGCTTAATAGACCACGCAAAACTTTACGTTGGTTCATAACGCCAACTCACCGAGTTACCCCTTCGTGAAATTTATGAAACGCGTTTAAAAAAGTTTCACTTTTAAAAAATACGTATAATAAAATAAATGTTTTAATCCTTCATTTTAACCCCTTTGCAATATGCAATAATACAGGTTCCTCTTCCACCATGGTATGAAATGTATCAAAATTAATGTTTGATACGCCATTTTGGATATTATTTTTCTCTCTAATGACGAAAAATAAGTTAATATCTTAAAATTTTGACAATTTTATTACAGAAAATAACATTCAGGAAAAAAGTGTCCCCATGTTGGTGCCAATCTGTTTATTAGTGTATTTGCCATATGGCAACATACACTATTGGCGTCGGTCGGATGGCGGGACCTAGGGGTCGGACCAAAATTTCTCGACGTTTCATAACCTCCTAAACACTTTGGCACCATTTTTAAAAATGTTTATATATATGTATATATATATATATTTATATATATACGTATGTATATATATATATATATGTGTGCGGGCAATAACATTCGAATGTGTTAATTGATCCATCACCGCAAGAAGCCTATTTAAAATGGGCGTAATCGGGTCATTTTAAGGGTAGTTTTTAGGGGTTGAAAAATGTTTTTGTGCCCCAAAATACCGAAAAAATTCTTTGAATCGTTTCAAAATTGAAATTTAACCCTCTTATAGTAACTAAAATGTGTCCCTAAAATTTCAATAAAATCGGCCCGACAGGACCGGACTTACAAATTTTATGAAAACGTTATTTTGCAGATAGTAATTATTTACTGAAAGGTATATGTAATTTGGTGTAGAGGTTCGATTGATAATAATATTGCAATTAAGAGAAAAAAATGTTATTTTAAGGGGTGTATTAAGGAGACAAATTTTTTATTTTGCCCAAAAACCAACTTAAGTTCGGATAATAAAGCCACACTGCCTGGATTAGCAAATACACTATATTGTCGGCAGGGTTTTGGCACTGCGACCCGGGTTTTTTTTAACAGTTGTCGCTGAATAGAATAGAATAAAATTTATTTTCACCCTATTGTATTACGTAACTAACCACTAACGGCGCTAATATTATTGAGTTTCGCAAAAATTCCTAAAAAATGTAGACGGCGGTGACTTACAACTTCGCCAACTGAGACGACATTATATTGTAATAATTTGTGAAAGAAGAACCGCGGGCGTTCATTTGCTGCCGTTGAATCTGCACTTCCAAGTCGAGTGACTCTCTGTCTGTATTTTCAGCTGGCAAAGTCGAACGGCGGGTCAAGGCCTTGAAGGATTTTACAGCATTAAGTTAGGAAAGCGTGCACGGCGTTCGTTGATTCCGAAAGGAAGTCGTAAAGCCGACGCAATAACTTTCTCTCAAACGACTTCAAACATAACATGGAACGAAATAAAATAGTAAAAAATTATCGCACTCAGTTATAGGGCATGTTATTTGGCTTGTTTCTCTTTGCGCATATACTTACTGCAAAAATGAAAAACCCGGGTCGCAGTGCCAAAACCCTGCCGACAATATAGTGTATTTGTTTGGATAGGGCAGTGTGGTTTTATACTTTTATTATGTGAAATTAAGTTTGTTTTTCGGCAAAATAAAAAATTTAACCCCTTAAAATAACATTTTTTTTCTTAATTGTAATATTATTATCAATCTAATGTCTACACCGAATTAAAGACACCCTTTAATAAATAACTCACTATCTGCAAATTAGTGTTTTCAAAAAATTTGTAAGTCCGGTCCTGTCGGGCCGATTTTATTAAAATTTTAGGGACACTTTTTAATTACTATTAAAGGATCAAATGTCAATTTTGAAACGATTCTGAGAATTTGTTAGGTATTTTGGGGCCCAAAAACATTTTTCAACCCCTGAAAACTACCCTTAAAATGCCCCGATTACGCCCATTTTAAATAGGCTTCTTGCGGTGATGGATTTCAACACGTGGGCCAAATTTCGTTAAAATCAATTAACTCTTTCGAAATATATATATATATATATATATATATATAAACATTTTTAAAAATGGTGCCAAAGTGTTTAGGAGGTTATGAAACGTCAAGAAATTTTGGTCCGACCCCTAGGTCCCGCCATCCGACCAACGCCAATAGTGTATGTTGCCATATGGCAAATACACTAATAAATGTGTTTTATGAAAAGCGTTACTATCCAATTTACTGCCGTTTTAAACAAGAAAGACATTTCTCATACAGTTTTTAGGGTTTCGCACCTCAAAAGGAAAAAACGAAACCCTTATAGGATCACTCGTGTGTCTGTCCGTCCTACCGTTTTAGTCAATTTGCTCCGAACTACTGGACCGATTGAGTTAAAATTTGGTACACATATGTAAGTCGGTGACCATAAGACGGACATGTAACGTAAATGAATGCATTTTGAACATGGGGGTCATTTTAGGGGAAAAAATTAGGAAATTATGTATCGTGTGACATATCAAATGAAAGAGCTTGTCGTAAGGGTCTCAAATATTTTTATAATTTTAAAATAAATAATTTAAAAGTTATTTAAGAAAATAGATGAAAATTGACCATTGCCCCCCTCTTACCTCCTACTAGACCGATCGAGTTGAAATTTGGTACACATATGTAAGTCGGTGACACAAAAACAGATGTGTAACGTAAATAAATAAATTTTGAACATGAGGGTCATTTTTGGGGAAAAAATTAGGAAATTAAAAAAAAAAAGTTTGGCAAACTGTAACGTGAGACATATCAAATGAAAGAGCTTGTCGCAAGGGTTTCAAATATATTTTTGTTATAATTTTAAAATAAATAGTTTTAAAGTTATTTAAGAAAATAGATAAATATTTGACCGCATTGCCCCCCCACTCTTATCAACGAAACTACTGGGTCTAAAATTTTGAAAAAAATAGGGAAACCCATAGTTTACAGGAAAACCTAAACGAAAGTCTTAAAGTACTCACGGAAAACGGAACAGTACGAAACCTTAATCTTGCGAGTTCGACTCGCACCTGACCAGTTTTTTAAAATCTGTCACCTTTCTTAAGGAACGCAACGTTGCAATATATCTTGGTCCCATTGATCTAAACAAAGCAATCGATCTATATACAGTCAAACCTGCGTGAGTGAGAACTGGGTAAGCGAGAAATTTGTGAGTTTTGATAAAAACGTTGCTTGAAATATTTGTTCGTCTAATTGATTTCTACACGCTGTTAAAAAAAAAGAATCAACTTAAAAATAACCCTGTATAAATTAAATCATCCTTTGTGATGATGTTTGGTTGGGATTTTTTGTATGTCGGCTAACATACTGTTTTTATTTATTTTGATCTTATAAGAGCGATCGGATTCAGTGACATCGGTGACATAATATTTAAATAAAATTCATTTATATTCAATAGTCTATCAATATTGTTTAAAAATAAGTGACTTTCTTCGTACTAAAAGGAAAAAAAAAGAATTCCAAAAGCGTCTGTCAATAACAAGGGTGATGATGCGTCGTTGTTTTTCTCAATGTTAACAACGCACTCCTTCAGAGAGAATAGAGCTTTTGATCTTAAGCGAGTGGATACCGTAGGGATACGCAAGTAAATAAATCTCCAGTCGCAAAACAAAACCGCTAAAGTTAAAGTTTCGTTATTTTTAGGGTTCCGTACCTCAAAAGGAAAAAATGGAACCCCTAAAGGAGCACTCGCGGGTCTGTCCGTCCGTCTGTCACAGACAGTTTGCTCCGAAACTACTTGATCCATCGAGTTGAAATTTGGTACATATGTAAGTCGGTGACCCAAAGACGGACGTGTAACGTAAATAAATGAATTTTGAACACGGGGGTCATTTTTGGGGGACAAGTTAGGAAATTAAAAGAAGATAGATGAAAATTGACCATTTTCCCCTCCCCCGTCACCGAAAATAGGGAATGTCGGGTCTCACCCATAGTTTATAGGAAAACCTAAACGAAAATCTTAAGTCTTAAAGTACTCACGGAAAACGGAAGCGTACGGAACCCTCTCCTCGCGAGTTCAACTCGCACTAAACCGGTTTTTATATCCATGAGACAACACCGGAAATTCACTTGTGGCCAACATTGGACTGAAACTGAACAATGTCTTTTGTGTTTAAATTTCCAAAGTACGTCGCTAGATGTTGTATTTCGTTCAATGAGACGCTATTGTCATAAGAAAATGTCTCGAGGCATATTGTTAGTGTATTTGCCATATGGCAACATACACTATTGGCGTCGGTCGGATGGCGGGACCTAGGGGTCGGACCAAAATTTCTCGACGTTTCATAACCTCCTAAACACTTTGCCACCATTTTTAAAAATGTTTATATATATATATATATATATATATATATATATATATATATATATATATATATATATATATGTGTGTGTACGGGCAATAACTTTCGAAAGAGTTAATTGATTTTAACGAAATTTGGCCCACGTGTTGAAATCCGTCACCGCAAGAAGCCTATTTAAAATGGGCGTAATCGGGGCATTTTAAGGGTAGTTTTTAGGGGTTGAAAAATGTTTTTGGGCCCCAAAATACCGAAAAAATTCTCAGAATCATTTCAAAATTGACATTTAGCCCTTTAGTAGTAATTAAAAAGTGTCCCTAAAATATTAATAAAATCGGCTCGACAGGGCCGGACTTACAAATTTTATGAAAACACTAGTTTGCAGATAGTGAATTATTTACTGAAAATTGTATATAATTTGGTATGATGTTCGATTGATAATAATATTGCAATTAAGAAAAAAAATGTTATTTTAAGGGGTGTATTAAGGAGTCAAATTTTTTATTTTGCCCAAAAACCAACTTAAGTTCGCATAATAGAGCCACACTTCTTGTATAAGCAAATACACTATATTGTCGGCAGGGTTTTGGCACTGCGACCCGGGTTTTCTCTTTCTTTTCATTGCAGTAAAAAAATGATCAAATCGTCATTAATTCAGTTAAATCTGACATAAGCCGTTTTGACTTATGACCGCAGAAATATTCTATAGCAATGCTACATCGTGCTGAAGAGGACAGAGGGAATATAAGGTCAAAGGTAGACAAAAAGTGTCAACTCTAGTACACTTGAGAAAGTCATGCAAATAAACAGAAATCTATATACATAAAAGTATATTTTTTACTCTCAAAAAACCATTGTGTTTTACCATTCCAGCTCCACAAATGGGGCTACCCTTTGGCACCAGATGTTTGTTTTTTGAGGACGTATTACTTGATAAATTATAAATAATAATAAAATAAAAACCCGGGTCGCAGTGCCAAAACCCTGCCGACAATATAGTGTATTTGCTTGTATAGGGCCGTGTGGTTTCATACTTTTATTATGTGAAATTAAGTTTGTTTTTGGGCAAAATAAAAAATTTAACCCCTTAATACACCCCTTAAAATAACATTTTTTTTCTTAATTGTAATATTATTATCAATCTAACGTCTACACCGAATTAAATACACCCTTCAATAAATAAGTCCCTATCTGCAAACTAGTGTTTTCATAAAATTTGTAAATCCGGTCCTGTCCGGCCGATTTTATTAAAATTTTGGGGACACTTTTCAATCACTACCAGAGGGTTAAATTTCAATTTTGAAACGATTCGGAGAATTTTTTCGGTATTTTGGTGCCCAAAAACATTTTCAACCCCTAAAAACTACCCTTAAAATGGCCAGATTGGGCCCATTTTAAATAGGGTTCTTGCGGTGGTGAATTCCAACATGCGGACAAAATTTCGTTAAAATCAATTAACTCTTTCGAAAGTTATTGCCCGCACATATATATATATATATATATATTTAAATATATATATATATATACATATATATATAAACATTTTTAAAAATGGTGCCAAAGTGTTTAGGAGGTTATGAAACGTCGAGAAATTTTGGTCCGGCCCCTAGGTCCCGCCATCCGACCGACGCCAATAGTGTATGTTGCCATATGGCAAATACACTAAAAATGTTTTTATTAAAAAAATCAGTTTCGTTTAGGTCGTCGTTTTCGTGTACTCTATTGTCGGGCTTATAAATCTCCTCGTTCGAGTTTCCAAGTTTAGAACATTTTTATTAGTGTATTTGCCATATGGCAACATACACTATTGGCGTCGGTCGGATGCCGGGACCTAGGGGTCGGACCAACATTTCTCGACGTTTCATAACCTCCTAAACACTTTGGCACCATTTTTAAAACTGTTTATATATATA
This sequence comes from Venustoraphidia nigricollis, assembly GCA_034508555.1. Classification (NCBI taxonomy): domain Eukaryota; kingdom Metazoa; phylum Arthropoda; class Insecta; order Raphidioptera; family Raphidiidae; genus Venustoraphidia; species Venustoraphidia nigricollis. Next base: position 7,486,909 of record JAVRKA010000018.1, on the reverse strand, counting down.
TGTATATATATATATGTATATATATATATGTATATATATAAAGGTATATATATATATGTATATATATATATATATATATATATATATATATATATATATATATATATATATATATATATATAGATATAGGTATATATGTGTACGGGCAATAACTTTCGAAGGACTTAATTCATTTTAACGAAATTTGGCACACATGTTGGAATCCATCACCGCACGAAGCCTATTTAAAATGGGTCCAATCGGGTCATTTTAAGGGTGGTTTTTAGGGGATGAAAAAAGTTTTTGGGCCCTAAAGTACCTAAAAAATTCTCAGAATCGTTCCAAAATTGAAATTTAACCGTTTAATAGTAATTAAAAACTGTTCTTAAAATTTCAATAAAATCGGCCCGACAGGACCGGATTTACAAATTTTCTGAAAACACTAGTTTGCAGATAGTGAGTTATTTCCTGAAAGGTGTTTTTAATTTTGGTGTAGACGTTCGATCGACAATAATGATGTAGTTAAAAAAAATGTATTTTAAGGGGTGTATTAAGGAGTTAATTTTTTTATTTTGCCCAACAATCACCTTAAGTTCACATAATAAAGCCACAAAGCCTGTATTAGCAAATACACTATATTGTCGGCAGGGTTTTGGCACTGCGACCCGGGTTTTTTTTTCTTGTTTACGTTAAGAAACTGTAATACTTTACGAGTGCATAAGTTTTTAGCAACAATTTTAACAATTAAGAACTTGGTGGTTAGATTTCGTGGACATAAAAACGATAAAAGGCTTTTTGACTTTAATTTCACAAGACATGTGTCCTTAAATGAAGACCTCGTTTATATTTTGTTAAATGATTTTAATTGTGAATAAATATGAGATTCTCCGTATATAGTTTCCATCACTTTGATCTCTTCTTCTGAGTCCTCCATGTGTTTACTTATACCTATACTATGATATATAGACTTGCTTCTATCAGTTCAATCAAAGCCCGCGGAGTCAGAGCTTTCGTCATAATATCCACTCATCGGTGAAAGCTGCTTCACGCCGATCGATAGATATACTCAGTTTGATACAAATTCATTCAACGAACCAACAAAACGTGTTCCTAATTTATTGCGTAGATTCCTATCGCGTTCATTCTGTTAATTACTTCTTTTGTTTCTTGTTTAACGTAAAAAGAGGCCATAACTTGCAATATAACAATAATTACGAACATCAAAAACTACGTGTATTTGAAATCATGTTATTTTTCTTTGACAATGTTAGAAACTTTTCAATGAACCGTAAAATATAACGGAGGACGCTGAAACATGTGGGGACATTTTGCGGTCGTTGACAGTGGCGGTACGTTAATTGTTATATTGATACCATGGTGCTTATAAGGCAGATTTCTCTTTCTAAAAATTGTTTCTCTCTTGTGTAATGTTGTAAAATAAATGACTTTTTGTTTTTTTGTCCTTGGTAATTAATATAAAATTTATTTGTTGGGAAAAAAAGACACTTTAAGTTAACACTTATTTGTTAATTTGCGACGTTTCGTCCCTTTATTGGAACTTTTTCAAGCTTATAACATTAAATGTTCTGTTTAAGTAGATATAAAAGTTAACATGTAGATATAAATTTTATTTAAACAATTGTTCATAAAAACTTTTATAATAAAACAGTTTTTTTAAAAACTTTTTACGGTTGATCAACCGTAAATTTTTTTTAAAAAAACGGTTTTATTATAAAAGTTTTTATGAACAATTGTTTAAATAAAATATTTATCTACATGTTAACTTTTATATCTACTTAAACAGAACATTTAATGTTATAAGCTTGAAAAAGTTCCAATAAAGGGACGAAACGTCGCAAATTAACAAATAAGTGTTTACATAAAGTGTCCTTTTTTCCCAACAAATAAATTTTATTTTTGTTGTAAAATAATACTCAGGTGTATAATCTCGTAAAAATTCGTAGAAAACGTGAAGATTTTTGTATTTTAAATGTTTGAAATTTGCAAAATAATTATACCAAACGTTCAGGTGGGCACCGGTGGTGATGAAATCAACGTGAAATCAAGACGAAACAGTTTAATGATTGCAACATTGACACAATATAATTCACTATAATGTGTCAATTTAATAGTTATTTGTTATAAAGGTAAAATAATAAGACATACATTAAATATGTTTGAAATATTTGATATTCATATGAGTGTCCCTTTGCGATTTGAAAGAGATAGAGTCCGAATACAAGGACAGATTTTTTTTTGTTTTCCAACCGATGCCATATATCGCAAATACACTAAAAATTCAGTGAAATAGAATATAGATGAAATTGATGAACTGTTGAAATAGATACTCGATCGTAAACGACCACGAAATATATTTCTCCTTTTTCTTCTGGTTGGGTACTTCACTGTAAAAAACTCATCACGAGAACGGGCGGTCATAAATGAACTAATCGCATTAAAAAAGAGTTTTTTTTTATCTTAACCGGAATTCCGCTGAACGCATTTCCTAGGTATATTAAATGTGTGAGTGCTTTTCGTTGGTAAATGTCGACGCAGTATGCAAGTCGGGAGATAATTCTGTTTTTCCCCGAACTTTATCCGACCGGAACATATTGTTTGTGAGTTTAATTATAGTTAAATTGACTAAAAATTAATTTAGGGTAAAGTTGTGATTCTTACGATTGGCAGCCCCGGATCTACGATTTTTTCGAACCGAGGCAGAGACTTGATAATTGCGTCCCCTCTGTCCAGCGTTTAAAAAATTCCAAACTGTATAATGGGTGACCAGGAGAAGAGAATAACAACCCTTTAATAATTTGTTTTTTTAATAATTTGTTATCAATTTTCAAACATGTGATTTTGGCACCCCCTGAAACTGCCTGCCATTGAATGGAGATTTTTAATTAGCGTTTGAAAAGAATTTTTAAACGGTAAAAAAATGTATTTAATTGTAGCAAATTATACTAAAAACGAGGACACAAAACTTTTCCTTTTATGTAACTTCGCATCAGAAACTTTAAAATTTAATAATTTATTATCGCTTGAACGAGTCGTCTTTCGAGAACATTCTTTGTGTTGAGTATTGAAAGCTTGTCCTTTGGTTGCAAAACAACAACAGCTGTAATTCATTCGATAATCGTATAGCCAAGCAGTGTTTCGAACTTTCAACAACAACTTAGTAATTGATGATAACAAGAGCTTTGAAAGCCAGTGCAGCTATTCAAAACCTTGGACATCCGTTTCATCACTGCAACTCGTTTCAAATGCCAAACAAAATTAATTGAATTTACGAGAGTTTCTTTCCGTTTCATTGTACACTGCATTTCCGATAAGACTGCCGGCTCTATTGAAATCGGACTACAGTAATTGTATACTTGCTCAATCATAATAAAAATGCAGTAAGACCTCGCTTAATGCTGCTCCGTTTAACGCTGTTTCAGTATTGCGCGGTATCTAAAAACGAAGTTTAAATAACGTGAATTATAGATCTGTTTATACAAACTGATTCAAATGTTGATAGAAGTTCAAAGGCAAGACGAAGTGTCACTGGTGCAATATATCTTCCTGAACGAAACAGAAAAAGGCAAACGACATTTGACTTCTTCACAAAACACAAAATATGTCAAATGAGGAACCTTTCTCATCACAAACATAGCTTCTTACTCAAACTTTTATTTTATTTTCGTAAATGTTTTATGAACAAAAATCGATATTAATCGATAATTAATGTGATAAAAAACTAATTAACAATAAATGTTACAAAATTAAACAAAAAAGCTAACAAATTTTCTTGTTTTTGGTTCTGTTTCACTTATGCCTATTATCTACGTATTAAGATGACCTCGTTTCGCATAGCGTAGGAACTTATTGGAACGTATCTCCCGCGCTAAATGGGGTCTTACTGTACACTAATAAAGACGTCTAACGATATATAAGTAAAAAGTGGTTTGGAGGTCATCTATTGATTTGAATACTGAGATTGTTATATTGGTAATCCGCCCCCCATTGTCTTTAATCAGCCGGGCACTCGGAAAGGACTGTCGGGCACAAAAAATAGCGAACAAGCGCCAGGCAATCGGATACACAGTCGCTATATATAGACGCGGTTACACATGCCGCGTACGTATTATTGCGGTCCCATAGTTGAGTTAATAACAACGCAGCAGTGTTAAACGAACGAATTGTAAATTATAAACGCTCAACATCTGAGGTTATCAGTAGGGTTGCCAACCGCCCCGCTATACGCGGGACGTCCCGTTTCTGATACCCTTAACGAGACGTCCCGTTCAGGGTGTATGCGGGACGCTAATTATCCCGTTTTTCGGAGGACGCTAGATACATTGCATCTATTCCGTGTTCTAATGCAGCAGCAGAGAGAGTCTTCTCACTTTGTAATAATGCCTGGACCGACGCGCAAAATCGTCTTCATGTGGATTCTGTAAAGTCAGAGCTACAAGTTAAAGTAAATTTTTCTTCTCCGTGCAAAGATTTTTACAATTTTGTACTTAAAAATACAAAAATCCTTAAAAGTGCCAAATGTCAAGAAAAATACTCATTTAAAAAGTAATTTATAGTTTTCATAATAAAGTCTAAATTACACTATAACTGTTTTTTCAGTAAATATTGACTATTATTAATCTAGCAAGGTGTTTTATTTTACTTCTCATCCTGATTTGTAAAGAAAATTTCACGTTTTTTTGTATTCTAAATAAAATTAGTTGGATCCCGCTTTTTAAACCCTTGTCCCGCATTTGAAATCATTATTTCCCGCAAATTTGTATTTTAAAGTTGGCAAGCCTAGTTATCAGCGTCTATTGCAGCAGTGTTCCCAGACTTACCAGAATTCTTTAACTTCGATATTGCGTCTGGTGAAGATAGCCACTAGTAATTAAAATGTTTTGTTGTTTTTCGTAAATATTTATTCCTTTGATTTTTCTGCTTTTGCTTGATTGCCAACGTTTTGGTACCAATTTTCAATCGGCTTTAGTCAGCTTAGCTTGATTTTGATCACGCCAGTGGATTTATTATCTGACCTCAGATCCAAAAAACCAAATTCATCTTTCATAAAACACCTTTTTATTTCAATTTAAAGATTTATCGTCCTTAATTTAAAAAAAAAAATTGGAACGTCTCGCGGGACACGCGTTTGTAACGAAGTCCCTTTCGTATGCAGGGTTGGCATAATTAATACATATACATAATATACATACACACATACATAAAACGCTTTTTCGTGACGGTTTTTCGTGACAATTTTTCGTGACGCGTTACATTTTTTCTCGGCTAGGTCGCCTCGCCAACCCGCGATAAGGAACTTGGTTCCAAAACACCCGGTATAATATAAAAACAACCATTATAATCTAAAAACACCTGGTATAATCTAAAAACACCCGGTATAATCTATAAACATCCGGTATAATATAAAACACCCGGTATAATCTAAAAGCATCCGGTATAATATAAAAACACCCAGTATAATCTAATAATACCCAGTATAATATAAAAACACCCGGTATAATATAAAAACATCCGGTATAATCTAAAAACACCCGGTATAATCTAAAAACAACCGGTATAATCTAAAAACACCCGGTATAATCTAAAAACACCCGGTATAATCTAAAAACACCCGGTATAATCTAAAAACACCCGGTATAATCTAAAAACACCCGGTGTAATCTAAAAACACCCGGTGTAATATAAAACACCCGGTATAATATAAAACACCCGGTATAATATAAAACACCCGGTATCACCGTATACCAGTATACATTATACGTCTTACGGTTTTTCGTGACACGTTACATTTTTTCTCGGCTAGGTCCCCTCGCAAACCCGCGAAAAGGAACTTCGTTCCAAAAACGTATATTTTTTCTTAAATTTAAATGATATTTATTAACGTTTGAACAAGTTGAAATAAATTCGATGTGATATTTTTGTCAACCCGACAATCGAAAACACTCCTTTGAATTTTTTTCTCTCTGACGAGGTTCGATGTTTCTCTCCCTGCCTCCTGCGATGTCGGTTGTGAGTTCCGGTCTCTGGAGAAACACAGACAGAATGAGATTTCAGGACTGGTGCACAGTTCCCGATTCCCGTTCTACCTTCCTGCATTCACATCCCAAAAGGGCGTTGCTGGACGGGGTCACACTATTAGGTTAGTTTTTATGCCGACTCGGAATGTTGCCCAAATCAATAATATATATTCTGATTACGCGGTCCCGATTTAATGAACTATTCAAGAAAGAACGGTGCTGTGTTGCATGAGAAGTCTCGTCTCCTTTGTGAAAATAGCGAGAAAATACGTATTACGACAGCTTTTAAATTTTCAAGTACAGTGAAACTTGCGAAATTGAACGTTTCAGAATGTTGAACAGACAAATAGTGTATCTATATATATAAAAGGCGATGTATGTATGTTACTATTGACCCTAAAATTTTGAAAAAAATAGAGAATATAGAGTCGCACCCATAGTTTACAGAAAAACTTAAATGAAATTCCTAAAACGGAATGGTACGGAAGCCTCTCCTCGTGAGTTCGATTGGCACTTTTAATACAAAGTAATGAACAAAATTTCCTTCGTGTCTTCCAAACAAGTACCTATACAATGATATTGGCATAGTATAACCTAAAAAAAATATAATGAAGCTCACCCTCATGAGCTCACATAAGAAGTTTAAGTTCTTTAAGTTTCTGATATTATTCCCAAGTTTAATTTTTTTTTGTCGAACTAATTAATAATTCATCTTTAAAGTTCAATTCCAGATATATGTTGTAATAGAAAACAGTATCGTGGGTAATTGGAATAAAAATATATCAATTTAAACACTCATTGATTGCAACGTTTCGTCTTTTATTTAATTAAGACTTTTTCAAGCTCTGAAAACATTTTTACAAAAATTGACATACATATAATAAAAATATTAAACATTATGGATTAAATAATTTACTAAAAAGATTGATTTAAATTTCCGAATTTTTTGTCACTTGATTAGTACTAAAAAAAATTTTTCAATTTTCTGTGATGTATATATTTTAATTTAAATTCAAAATTTTGGGAATTGTACTGACCTCAAACGAAAATTAGTTAAACTGAGCAACTGTCATACTATAATTTTTAATTGACTGTGAAAATAATATAATTAAAATAATAAAAAAAGAACATATTATTTTCTACAATTTTCAATTTTTAATTGTTTTTTGTAATGCGAAATTGCTTATTATATCATAGTTTAATTATCATTTAAGCATATTGAGGTTAGTCACACCATTGTTTCTTTTTAGTAAATTATTTAATCCATAATGTTTAATATTTTTATTATATGTATGTTAATTTTTGTAAAATTTTTTTCAGAGCTTGAAAAAGTCTTAATTAAATAAAACGCGAAACGTTGCAATCAATGAGTGTTTAAATTGATTTATTTTCATTATTTCATTTACCCGTGATACTGTTTTCTATTCTAATTAATAATATTTACACACTATAAACTTGTGTCCTTGTCAGTTTCATGTAATTTAGGAGACAAACTAACATCCCCTTTAGGGGTCGATTCTACTTCGCCTCGATTTCTTACTTTTTTCAAACAGATACGTCGCTAAAGAAGTTAAACTTCGAAAAAAAAAACTCTATTAAGTCCGGTTCTGTAGTTTAAGGTATGCATATATGTATTAGGTGTAGAGCAATATTAGACAATGTGACTTTTCTTAGTATTCACGTAAAACTACTATAACTTGGTTTAAAACTTCTATAGTGAAACAAATTTAATTATTCGCTATACAAAGCTAGTTTTCAGCTTTGTTAACGTAGCAGCTATCTAAGATAAGATGAGATGGAATTAGCCGACTCGTTTGCAAGCTCATATTATTATTTTTGTAGCTTCTGTTATTGTCAAGTTATGAACATTTTTATGCGGTAAAAGTATAAACTTTTGCCTTTAAAAGAAGAAAACAAGTGCATTAACTCCCGTTTCGTTCATTTTAGACTAAATAAAAATGCTGTACACTATGATTATGTCGGTGTATATTACTTCTCAAAGGTGTTTTTTTTGTCGGTATGAAATATCTCCCGTAATACTGTATCAAAATTAACGTTTGATACGCCATTTTGGAGATTATTTTTCTCTCCAATGACGAAGAATAAGTATCATAAAATTAATGTTTTCATTAAGACCTTTTAAGAAGTATCTTAATTTTCGGATGTAGATGCAAAATTCAAATATTTTCCAACATACAATCTTATAGAGCGCAATGACGAAGTACTGACGAGCCGTAACTTTATGTTAAACGAGCGTCAGCGAGTTCAACAGTCACACGAGTCAAAATAGTAAATACATACTGTATTTTTTTTTGTCCGACACCCTATAAAAGTAACGGTTTGTGTCTTCAGTTCTAGTATATTATCAACATTTCTCTTGTAGAACAAACTGAATTTCAATAGAGTTTAGCTATAACATATAAATAATGGAATTCCGAGATTGTTTAAATGTTAATTTGTTATGTTGTATGTCCGCCTTTAAAGTTGTGACATAATAATAATGAAATTAGATAGGTATTCACCTAATTAACACAAAATTAAGCTCTAACATCCTGACTGTATCTTGTTTCACAACATAAATCAAGTTAGACTATGCTTGTATAATATAAAATTTGTAGTCGCGAGGCACAACAGCTTATGTCAAAATATTATACGTAAGTCGTTTTTTATACGAGTATCCCACCGTGGTCATAGATGGTGAAGGGTCCCCCCATAGCAGCGTTGCTAGACGTCCCGATTTTTAAATAAAAATTAAATGTCCTGCGCGGGACAGACTCAGTCCCGCTTTTCGGGGATAACTCGACCGTGCGTAAATAATTATTCTCTTATTGTAAGTTGCAATTTGTAACACTTACTCCTCAGACTATTGTTTGAAACGCCATATTTTTCTAATGAATAAAACTTTTTTGATTTTGATTTCTGTTTTTTTTTTTTATTTTTTTTATTCAGAAGACGAATAAGACTCAACTATTTAACGATAGGGTAAATCTGATTTAAAAGATCGTATTTTTATTAAAATAAATTTTCTATGGCTATTTTTGCTATCTATTGTCACGTAAACGTAATTTGAACTCAATAAAAAGATAAATATTTAAAAACTTCTGATTATATACGTTTTTTTACTATGTCCCGCTTACGACGAAAGAATCCCGCTTTTTTCACTCAAAAAGTTCCAAAATCCCGACTTGGCAAAAAAAAAAATCTGGCAACACTGCCCCATAGACAGCATCCAACTTCAGTTTTTATTTTTTGCATGTTTTTTAAGAAACGAATTACGGATCGATATTGCTCTTTTTCCATTTTGTCGAAAAATACAAAACACGTATGATACAACTGGCTGTCAAAAATAACCTCACCTTATGAATTTATCTTCAACTCAGCACGACATCGTTTAAAAGTCTCCAGTACTCGATGGTGAAGTCAATTTCACTCGTCAACGCCATCTGTCGTCAAACCTCGTATGCGTCTAAGATGTCACTTTCGAGCAGTGTTGCCAGATTTTTTTTTTGCCAAGTCGGGATTTTTGAACTTTTTGAGTGAAAAAAGCGGGATTCTTTCGTCGAACGCGGGACATAGTAAAAAAACGTATATAATCAGAAGTTTTTGAATATTTATTTTTTTATTTGAGTTCAAATTACGTTTACGTGACAATAGATAGCAAAAATAGCCATAGAAAATGTATTTTAATAAAAATATGACATTTTAAATCAGATTTACCCTATCGTTAAATAGTTGAGTCTTATTCGTCTTCTGAATAAAAAAGTAAAAAAAACAGAAATCAAAATCAAAAAAGTTTTATTCATTAGAAAAATATGGCGTTTCAAACAATAGTCTGAGGAGTGAGTGTTACAAATTGCAACTTACAATAAGAGAATAATTATTTACGCACGGTCGAGTTATCCCCGAAAAGCGGGCCTGAGCCTGTCCCGCGCGGGACATTTAATTTTGATTTAAAAATCGGGACGTCCCGCCAAAATCGGGACGTCTGGCAACACTGCTTTCGAGACACATTTTGGTGACATTTTCGAGTATTAAAGATGAAGAAAATGACGAAAAAACATGTCAACATAAGCGACTTTGCCTTGCGGACGCGCGTATATGTAGTTGTTGTTATTTTCGGTCGTTGATATCAAACAGTTTCCATTACACTAACGATGTAGTTTATGTAAATAGGTCGAAGCAAACATTTATCTTCGTTTTCATAGTTCGTTAAATTTGGTCAAGGGTTCAATTAAAGCTCATCCTCCGTTATCTGTGTCTCGCGGGCGACCCCCGAGCTGACTGTCGCTGTGGGCGATGCCGCCAACTAAACTATATATTCGAATAACACTCCTGCTGCCGCCGGGCTCTCTATCTCTTTCGGATCGTGACAACTTATGTTGGCTCACTGTTTTTCTTCTCGAAACGGGCGCGGCTAGAAAATTTTCCAGGGTGCAAAAATAATACGAATTCATTAATCTTCAGTATACAGATTGTATCAACTCAAAGCTGTCCATAGGGCACTCTGTGTGTAAGACAGAGCACCATACACAAACGATAAGCAAGAGTGACATAAATGATCGCTAATAGGTAGTAGTTACTGTGGTTACTGTAAAATAAATTTAAATAAACGTCTTTGTTTTCTAAGTAAAAATAGCGATTTTATCAATTAATGACAGTCTGTAGTCACTACCGAAATTATTGATAAAATGACTATTTATACTGTTCACGAAAAAATCCAAATAATTAAATGGTTTTATGGTGGTAATTCAACCGCCGACGTAATAAATTAATTGATAAAAGGGCTATATTTACTTAGAAAACAAAGACGTTTATTTAAATTTATTTTACAGTAACCACAGTAACTACTACCTATTAGCGATCATTTATCTCACTCTTGCTTATCGTTTGTGTATGGTGCTTTGAGTTGATACAATCTGTATAGTAGTGTTGATTCAGTGGAATGTCACGGTGAAGGAAGGTTTGATTGAGGATCGAGAAATAAGCTTCATCAATGTTGCATTAGTGGCCAACGTTTCGAAAAAAAATTATGATGAGCCTCACTCTGAAAAGCTGACATAAGAAGTTTAACTTTTTTAGTTTTCCCAAGTTTAATTTTTCTTTTATGTGAAACTAATTGATAATGAAGTTGGAATCGTAGGGAATTGGACAGTTTACGAAAGAATTAACTTTGATTAAGTTGAACGTTTCGCTGCTAATTGCAACTTCCTCAGCAACTTATTCCTATAATTCTATTGTTATTTTTGATGATATTATTATCATCTTATGGTAAGATTCTTGTATTAAAAACTGTTTATATTTTTTAAAGATTATTTATAAAATTAGAAGAGAGAAAAAACTTATCACACGATGATAATAATATCAACAAAATTAACAATAGAATTATAGGAATAAGTTGCTGAGGAAGTTGCAATTAGCACGAAACGTTCAACTTAATCAAAGTTAATTCTTTCGTAAACTGTCCAATTCCCTACGATTCCAACTTCATTAAAATATGGACACGAATTTACTAACACTAATTAATAATATTTACACATACTTAGCAATACACTATAAACGTCTGTTCTTGTCAGTCTCATGCAATTTAGGAGACACACAAACTTCCCCTTAATTTGTTTCATTCCTACTCGCCCTCGATTTCTTACTTTTTTCAAACAGATACGTCGCTAAAGAAGTTAAACTTCAAAAATATTTTCATCTTCAGGGCCTTAAGCTGGTAAATTTACCACCATTTGACCAGCTTAAGACCCCGAAGATGAAAATACATTTTTCGAAACGATGGATCATACGAGTTCGATGGTACCATATTATTGTATTGTCATTAGAATTGCCCAAATTTGCAAAGTTTCAAATCGATACGACAATCAGAAATTGGTGAAAAGTGATTTCTTAGGTGTGAAGATGGTGAGGTTAAGTTCAAGCTAATAAAAGCGTGTTAAAAACTAACAATTCCGAATTTCTGCACGTAAACTGAGTAAATATTGTAGAAGAGTGTTCCCGAGTTTCCAATGGTGTTCACCTTTTCGCCCTTAGCAACAGATGTGGTTGAACGCAGGACCGTTTTAAATTGAATCACTGTGTGTACTCTCTGTATATACCTATATTATGTTTAGAGAGGGTTTTATCCCCTGAGCTATGTGTAGTGTAATCTTCTAGCTCGAAGAAATAATATATCAAAACACAACCTTTGATAAACGCCAACCATATCCGTAACGTTTTGTGACCAACGTTGCATTCAGCCCTTTCTTTGACCTAAGTCGATTCGGCGATGTCCTCTTTTCAAATTCGTTTGTTATTAGTATCAAATAGGCAGCAAGCAGCGTTGCCAGATTTTTTTTTTGCCAAGTCGGGATTTTGGAACTTTTTGAGTGAAAAAAGCGGGATTCTTTCGTCGAACGCGGGACATAGTAAAAAAACGTATATAATCAGAAGTTTTTAAATATTTATCTTTTTATTTGAGTTCAAATTACGTTTACGTGTCAATAGATAGCAAAAATAGCCATAAAAAATGTATTTTAATAAAAATATGGTATTTTAAATCAGATTTACTCTGTCGTTAAATAGTTGAGCCTTATTCGTCTTCTGAATAAAAAAAAAAATAAAAAAAACAGAAATCAAAATCAAAAAAGTTTTATTCATTAGAAAAATATGACGTTTCAAACAACAGTCTGAGGAGTGAGTGTTACAAATTGCAACTTACAATAAGAGAATAATTATTTACGCACGGTCGAGTTATCCCCGAAAAGCGGGACTGAGCCTGTCCCGCGCGAGACATTTAATTTTGATTTAAAAATCGGGACGTCCCGCCAAAATCGGGACGTCTGGCAACACTGGCAGCAAGATACTTGATAACGACATAAGATATTTCCATAGTGACCGATCTCAAAATTATATAAAATTTAAATAAACTTTGAATGGCTGCTTCTCTTTTATTTTTGAGTTTTGATAAAAAAGTTGTGACAAATTTTTTCGTTTATCTGATTACTAAACGCTGTTAAAAAGAAGTATCAACTTAAAAATCACATGTTTTTATACTATGCTATAACCTATGCCCCATGGTCTCATATACGCTAAAGTTCGTTTGAAATGAAAATGAGATGTAAACTTCGATAAAATAGGATAAGTTATTTGAGGTTGGACTGTATCTGCTATTTTTATGTTTTTGATACAATTTTTGTATTTTGAATACCTCTTATTGTAGTGGAAAAATATGATGAAGCTTATAACTGATTATTACAATATGTAGGTAGGTAGGTGCTATACTTTATTATATCCAAGGCATAATGAGTTTCAGATTCATAAAGATATTAAAAGTTCCACTCGACAAAATTTATACCGCAACTTCAAAGAGATAATTTACATATTTCCGCTTCCAGGGGAAATGATGTCAGCTTTTTTATAAAATCACATATTTTATACATTTCATTATTTATATCATTTCACTCTCTGTTTGACGTCACCTATTAATTTTGCACGACTTTGACGAAATCAAAGCCATTTTATTTATTTAATATGTAAATATGTTTTAATATTATTCTAACACAATTTAAGTAGGGATATGAATTCCACGTGAGAAGTTGTCTTTTACATGCCACAAGGAATAAAAAATGTGAGTCAATTTACCCAACATCAAATTCTATCTTATACTAGCGGTCAGGTCTTGCTTCGCCGGGATACAATTAACTGTATAAATTAGTAGTTTTTTCTGTGATATTTCGTAAGATATTATAATCTATAGCGGCCCGGTCCGGCTTCGCACGGGTAGCACTAATTAATTATCTATAGTCATAAAAGATGAGAATCATTATTATAAAATTCTCAACGTGTATTGAATTTGCGCGAATTTAATCGCTTATTATAGTGGCATAATATTATTTTTAGCGAATAAATCAAATGGTGTACGTGTTTAAAGTAAAGCCGAAAAATAGGAACCTGATAATATGCGATCTCACAGATCTGTGTCAACCAAAAAAAAGAGAAATTCGATTCAAAAACCAATTTATAAAAAGAGCATTCATTAAGTGGTGTATTGATGGCATGTGGGGTACTATAAATATACAAGTGTAAAAGAAATCCGCATTTAAAGTTAAAATTAAAGACTCTCCAATGCACTGTACAGTCGGCTACAAATGTCCGGTGGGATTTTGCAGTCTGTCTGCCGTTACACAGTTTGAAAGCGCTCGTCGAAGCCCGCATCCCTTCTACAAGATTTATGTTGCGAGACTTGCGTCGGATATGTATCTATAATAGCTCGAGAGCTGTTAGACATTTTTGGGTAGGTATTTGAGGCACTGTGAAAATTTGTGCACAATACCTCGTTAGTAATATTTTCGAATACGAAAACACAGACCTGGCTAGCGGGGCTTAACCGATCCACAAATTTTTAATCATCAGGTAGAATGTCCCACGGAAACGACTTGTTTTTTTTTTTTTTTTTAATATATCAATGTTTTTATATTCCTGCGGATGGACTTATTGTTCGAAATCGATCGTCGAAATAATTTAATAATTATTTTTGTTGAATTTTCTAGTGTTTTTAGTGTATTTGCCATATGGCAACATACACTATTGGCGTCGGTCGGATGGCGGGACCTAGGGATCGGACCAAAATTTCTCGACGTTTCATAACCTCCTAAACACTTTGGCACCATTTTTAAAAATGTTTATATATATATGTATATATATATTTATATATATATATATATTTATATGTATATATATATATATATATATAAGCGTATATATATATATGTGTGTGCGGGCAATAACTTTCGAAATAGTTAATTGATTTTAATGAAATTTGGCCCACGTGTTGAAATCCGTCACCGCAAGAAGCCTATTTAAAATGGGCGTAATCGGGCCATTTTAAGGGTAGTTTTTAGGGGTTGAAAAACGTTTTTGGGCTCCAAAATACCGAAAAAATTCTCAGAATCGTTTCAAAATTGACATTTAACCCTCCAGTAGTAATTAAAAAGTGTCCCTAAAATTTTAATAAAATGGGCCCGACAGGACCGGACTTACAAATTTTATGAAAACTACTTTGCAGATAGTGAATTATTTACTGAAAGTTGTATATAATTTAGTATAGAAGTTCGATTGATAATAATATTGCAATTAAGAAAATAAATGTTATTTTAAGGGGTGTATTAAGGAGTCAAATTTTTTATTTTGCCCAAAAACCAACATAAGTTTGCATAATAAAGCCACACTGCCTGTATTATCAAATACACTATATTGTCGCCAGGGTTTTGGCACTGCGACCCGGGTTTTTTAATTATTTGTTATTATTAATCATGTTCTGCCAAGTGCAAATTATATATAGATATCTATTTTTAGTTACCAATATTATTCTGTTTAAATTTCAACGTGCCTCAAATATATTTGTTTAATTTTTCAAAAATATAATTTTGCAAATACATGGTTTTGTTTTAGACCCGATTAAGATGTCTGGATTTTTTATTTTTCAACTCCTTAAATACTAAATATCAAGTTGGAAATTGTTGCGTCCATATTTATTAAACATACACAATTAAGTTAGTAGGAAAGTGGACAAAATGACCGAAACGTCGCAAAATTAATCATTGGTTTATTGATTAACATCATTTTGTCCACTTTCCTGCTAACTTAATTGTGTATGTCTAAATATCAAGGTATTAAAATTGCAAAATACTTCAGGGGTTTTTTATTGCGAAAAACATTTTGCTAATTTAAAAATTTGAGCCTTACTACCCTTCAGCCAGGTCTGTGTTTTTGTATTCCGATATTACAAACGAGTTATGGAATAAGTTTTCACAGTGCCTCAAATACCTACTCAAAAATGTCTAACAGCTCTCGGCCTATAAGTAACTGAAAGAGAGTATAGTATCCACAGTCCACGTCTGAAGCTGTCTGCTTTGGTCTGAAAACAGACACTGGCTTCGAGTTAAGACTCTGATCGATATAACCGGCCACCAAACGACCACAAAACTTATATATCGTTGTCCATTAAATCGGTATTAGGTTTTAAGTCACATCGTGTCTGATTTGTTTCGAACTAAAGTCATGAAGAGGACAGTTGTGGTCCAGTGGTTAGCGTGTTGACTTCTTGACCGGACTATCGTGGGTTCGAATCCCGCCCCTGTTTCGTAATGTCGATTTATTTGATCCGTAGCTTTGATATTTAATTTTACTGACCAAAATACTTTTTGGTGAAAGCCAAACCCCCAATATGCTCTATATACATATATGGACAAATACAATTAGATAACCTTTAGACGCTGATGACCTCAGATGTTGAGCGTCTATAATCTACAATTCATTCGATATACCTTTAAAAAAAGCAAAACTGTATTTTATTAATCGAGTCTTCTTAAAACAATGCCTTTTAAGGAATTATGTATTTATTAGGGCGTGATTATTTTAAAGTTATAATTTCATACTTCCTTTTTTTAGTCGCTATAAATAAATAATGACTATATTTTATTAACAAACTCGTATTATGGTTTTAGGCAATTAATTTTATATTATAATTTTATATGAGTTGTATAATTAATTCATGTGGTTAATATTATTATTCACAGAGCCTGATGAAGTCTAGAAAATAGACGAAACGTACTGTGAATTAAAAAATTAATCGAGTCTTATTTGATTAATCTCTTCTTATAAATTATGTTCTTCCAAAGGTGATTCTTGATAAATGGTATTAAGAAACTTTTAGCAGGTGAATTTTTAAAAGTTGTTTTCATAAAAGAAGGCTCGAATGGTGATTTCTGTATAAACAACCTATAAGAAATAAAATTTGTTATACAAATGAATTGTCAAAAATATGCTGCAAATTGCAGTGAAAAGCAAATATTTTATAGCGGGTATAAAATTATTATGACTCTTATGACTGTTAAATTCGTTAACTCTTGTTTTCACACAATGTCACTACTCGAAAGTAATAAATTTCACTAAGCAACTAGATATATCTTACTGAACAATTTTGGTTGATTTTTTGAAACAATTTTAAATGAGTCTAAAAATCGACTCTCAAATGAAAATCATTTGCGAAAAGGATTTTATTCAAATAGCTGAACGAACAGATTATTAAATATTTGTACATTAATTGAAAAATATGTTTACTTATTATATAAATATTTACGCAGATGTTATTTCTGCAGCATAATATATTTCTGTAATTAAAGTTTTAATTAATAAATTTTAATCAGTGCATCATGTAATATTACAGTTAGTTATTAATTACATATTATTAAATGATTAAAATTTACTGTAATTATCACAGAAATTTATTTTTCAGTTTAACTTTGTTGTTATCGTGATATTTTATCAATATTTTTTAGGCTAGGCTGCTTTTGGCGTAGTAGGGTAATTTTTTCTCTGTTACGGACAGTGAGACATGATGAAGCTAGCTGTTAATTTAATATGAATAATAATAATATTATATAAAGTAAATAAGTACTACTCGAAGTGAACAGGCTAACCTTTAACTATATTTATTATTTCCCTAGACATCCTATTTTTAGTGTATTTGCCATATGGCAACATACACTATTGGCGTCGGTCGGATGGCGGGACCTAGGGGTCGGACCAAAATTTCTCGACGTTTCATAACCTCCTAAACACTTTGCCACCATTTTTAAAAATGTTTATATATATATATATGTATATATATATATATATATATATATATATATATATATATATATATATATATATATATATATATATATGTGTACGCGCGATAACTTTCGAAAGAGGTAATTGATTTCAACGAAATTTGGGCCACGTGTTGAAATCCACCACCGCAAGAAGCCTATTTAAAATGGGCGTAATCGGGGTATTTTAAGGGTAGTTTTTAGGGGTTGAAAAATGTTTTTGGGCCCCAAAATACCGAAAAAATTCTCCGAATCGTTTCAAAATTGAAATTTAACCCTTTGGTAGTGATTAAAAAGTGTCCCCACAATTTTAATAAAATCGGCCCGACAGGACCGGATTTACAAATTTTATGAAAACACTATTTTGCAGATAGTGACTTATTTATTGAAGGGTGTATTTAATTCGGTGTAGACGTTAGATTGATAATAATATTACAAAGAAAAAAATGTTATATTAAGGGGTGTATTAAGGGGTTAAATTTTTTATTTTGCCCAAAAACAAACTTAATTTCACATAATAAAAGTATAAAACCACACGGCCCTATACAAGCAAATACACTATATTGTCGGCAGGGTTTTGGCACTGCGACCCGGGTTTTTTTATTTTATCAATGTACATTTTTTTTAGAATACGCAATTAGACCATATCCAAAAATTTTAATTGAAATTTTAACAAATTAAATTAAAATAAACGATCGTTTCGGCAACAAAAAAGCCATCATCAGTATCTATGCAATATTTAAAGCCAATACATTAATTAAGTAGTCAAAATCATGTTTTCAAATAACAATTTGGTTTTTTCCTTTTTTTTAATATCAATTATTGACATCACGCCAGAGAAGCTGAGCTAGGGGCTTGGCTCTACTAGATATTACATTATTTGTGAAAGCATTATGAACTTGTGAGTCTTGGCAATCAATTTCGCATGAAATGTTTTTAGTGAGATTTATTTATAAGAATAATAAGTACAACCTTTCACGATCCAATATATTTTTTTAAATTTCTTTTTCACAAATATTTGCACCGCCTATCTTCAAGAAAAGTGAATTTTTAACGACACAAAAAAAAAGTAATTCGTATACCTAGTTATAAATTCAATCTGTTTTTTTCTTGTATATGTGTGTTTCGGATTAAGCCCCTCCCACAAAGTTGTGCTCCCGTGGTCATGTAAATGCATAGCCTGTATAAATATCCAGAATACAAAGGTTTTGATTGAGGTAATCAATTTCAATATAACGTTTTTGTCATTACTGGTTGTAACGCGGAGGATGTGTTTTCAGGCCCATATAAAATTTAGCGCGGAGAACGAATTCGGGTGATAATAATTTTTCACGATTGCATAGTAACTGTCGGAACTTGAAACGATAACAATATTTTGATTTGAATAGATTCAGTTCGCAAGCAGAAATAATATAATTTTCCGCTTTGTTCGCTGTTCGCACATTTCGTATCGATTTGGGGCCGCGTGAAACGCCGCTGCGAGATTAAATTCGTAAACATCAGTGACGCCTCGCGTCGAGACGCCCCCCGATGATTTTCTCTTTCTTCGCCCTTCAACATTTGTTTCATCCTCCGATATATTACCGTTATGACGCCTTTGATCACTTATTTTTTATATCCTCTTGTATCGTAGTAGTATAAGTTCAAAAAATGCAAATGTCTTGTATGAGTTCCAGGTTCATTTTGTGTTGTGTAAAGTTGAAGTTTAAGGCTGTCGGAACGCTCTGAATTTTGTTTGTGCTGAGACCCAGTGGTAAGGGACGAAGTAGGCAAAATACATATTGTGGCTCCGTTTCGCTCAAATCATCCGCACGTTTCAATTTTTGGCTGGTGCCAACTATACGAGGCTAAAAAATGTTATTGCAAGGGTGCCGCTGTCAATTGATTACTCTAATTTTTGTAAATATTTTGAAGATTTAAAAAACTTTTTCGAAAAAGGAAGAGTCACTAGGTTTGTGATGGTACAGTTTTTTGAAATAAGTACGAATAAGGTCGTAGTGTGACCTTGAAAACGTGTGTTTTTTTAGCAAAATTAATGCCAATTTTTTTATAGTAAATCATAGATAAATTACAAAAGTGGTCCAGTAGAGACCTAGATTTGTCCTTTATCTTCCTTGTAGAGAAAGAATTTTTGCAGAATGTTGACGAATAAGTCTACAATCAATTGACAGCCGAAGCTCTATTTTTGGCTTAAATTCAGAGCGTTCCGACAGGTGTCACGCGGGTATTTTATTCTATAATTCAGCCACCGGGTGCGCGTCGTCAACCAATTCACCGGGATCAACACTTCGTGGAGCATCGTGTAACTCTCTCTAGTACCTACTCTTTTTTTTATACATTGAGCGATCGTCACACAAAGCACGTTTTTTTTTATTGACGCTGATTTATGTCTCACATTAGAGCGCTTCATTTAGTGAATGATTTAGCTGTTTTACTTGTCGTTTCGGTTATTAAAATGTCGTTTGTAGTACCTGTGAAAAAATAATACAACATTCTATGATGGCCTACCAGTTCGTGTTTAACGAGTTTTCGACATTTTTCATTGTTGTTTTTTAGAGTTACGCTAGAGCTGCGTTTTTTAAACTTTTCGCTTACGAACCCATTGATATAAACACAGCATCTGATTTTTGTGTAGATTTTGCGCAAATGTTACTTCTACAGTGTGTAGTGTAAACAACATACCACTGTTTGCCGGACGACGCTCAAACAGTTCGACCGAATTTACGGACTTTCAAACTTGAGCTCCAATTAATCACTGACTATAGAATCATTGTTTGCCTGTTTGTGAATCCGCCTTTAAGATAATAAGTGAGACATCAAAATTTATATAACGAACGGGTGCTTATATTAAAGACATATAAATTTTGTAAAAGACGTCGACTTGTTTTTCTATATACAAAAATAATATAAGATGTTGCGATAACCTGAAGAGAAAAGAAATAGAAAGAAGAGACGCGCTCCTGAATGATTTATGAATTGTCAAATCGTTTCGTAATTTCTTCGTTCTTAATATCAACGGGAATGAATCAGGCATAAAAAGTGTTCCACTTTAAGCGTATTCATGAAAAAGAGTAGGCCATGAAAGGAGTCCATTGCCTAACAACTCAATACTTTATCACTGAGATTCTACAGTCAAAGCCCTCTAAGTGCACAGCTCGGAACCGAGCCCATCCTTTAAGTGCACACTTCCCCTACGATCTTTTTCATCCCCACTCTTCTAACTCCTATAGCTATCTTTATTCAATCAGATGCTATAAACAATATCTCTAAAACTCTATGAATATGATGGAAATGGAAAGTTTGAAAATAGCGCGCTTACGGTCGCACGTGATTGGTCGCAGATTATTCGAAGTGGGGGCTGGGGAACGTGCACTTAGAGGGCAAGTTCGTGTGCAGTAAGAGAGCGTGTGCATTTAGAGAGCGTGCACTTAGAGGGCTTTGACTGTATAGTTAGGAGGGAGCTAGTGACGATTTTATTCGCAGTATTTCCTCAAACCTGGGTTATTGTGAGTTCATTAAAGGCTCTGTTCTGAATATAAAAACCGGGGACAAGGCATGGGTGGACGCTTAGCGCAGTTTCGTATAGCGCAGGAACTTATTAGAACGTATCCCCCGCGGTAAGCGGGGTTTGACTGTATTTTAATATTTCATATTACTCCTGCAATCTTGTGAACTTGTTTTCCGGGCTTGCGATATTTGTTTTGTTATGTGAATTAAAGTTGTTTTTTGGAAAAAATAAAACAATGTAACCTCTTAATATATCCCTTAAAATAATATTTTTTTTCTTATTTAAATATTTGTATTAAGCCAATATCTGCATCCTTCAGTAAGTAAATTCATAGTCACAAACTGTCAAACATTTTCAAAATATAAATTAAGTGAAAGTCGGTTGTTTTACAGGAGGTTCGTGCAAAATATATAGGATTGCTCTTCCTTCTTAAACCGAACCTAAGTGCAATAGCCCTGAATATCCAGATTTAAAATTTCACAGCAACCTTCCTGCTGAGCTACAGTTACTGCCGATTCCTAAATTTAAAAGAGAGCCCAAGATCTTGTTTATATTCAGTTAATGAATTATATTCGATTAATTATCTTATATATTTAAACGAGCAATTCTTGTATATTTATATGTTTATATATTTATATCTTTCTACCTTGATTAGAAATTTCGCGTATCTAATGGTTCTAACGATTTGGATGACATTCACGGAAAGGGGGTATTGGGGGACAAAAAATCGATCTAGCTAGGTCTTATTCTCGGAAAGATTAGTTTTCACACAGATTTAATCATTAAAAAAAAAAAATTTTTTTTGACGTTTCAAAATACATACTCTAATATTGTAAGTAACCTTGGAAATTACAAATCAACAATTGTGTCAAAAATACTGACAGTGAATAAATTATACTAAGTAAAACGTCAATTATTTTAATAAAAAAGAAGAAATATTAATTAGGAACCTCCGAGCTAAGCTCGGTCTTCCAGGTACTAATTATTAAAAACCCGGGTCGCAGTGCCAAAACCCTGCCGACAATATAGTGTATTTGCTTGTATAGGGCCGTGTGGTTTTATACTTTTATTATGTGAAATTAAGTTTGTTTTTGGGCAAAATAAAAAAATTAACCCCTTAATACACCCCTTAAAATAACATTTTTTTCTTAATTGTAATATTATTATCAATCTAACGTCTACACCAAATTAAATACACCCTTCAATAAATAAGTC
This sequence comes from Venustoraphidia nigricollis, assembly GCA_034508555.1. Lineage (NCBI taxonomy): Eukaryota > Metazoa > Arthropoda > Insecta > Raphidioptera > Raphidiidae > Venustoraphidia > Venustoraphidia nigricollis. The sequence continues at coordinate 7,464,536 of JAVRKA010000018.1, read as the reverse complement.
ACTATCTGCAAACTAGTGTTTTCATAAAATTTGTAAATCCGGTCCTGTCGGGCCGATTTTATTAAAATTGTGGGGAAACTTTTTAATCACTACCAAAGGGTTAAATTTCAATTTTGAAACGATTCGGAGAATTTTTTCGGTATTTTGGGGCCTAAAAACAGTTTTCAACCCCTAAAAACTACCCTTAAAATAGCCCGATTAGGCCCATTTTAAATAGGCTTCTTGCGGTGATGGATTTCAACATGTGGCCCAAATTTCGTTGAAATCAATTAACTCTTTCGAAAGTTATCGCGCGTACACATATATATATATATATATATATATATATATATATATATATATATATATATATATATATATATATATATATATATATATATATATATATATATATATATATATATATATACATATATATATAAACATTTTTAAAAATGGTGCCAAAGTGTTTAGGAGGTTATGAAACGTCGAGAAATTTTGGTCCGACCCCTAGGTCCCGCCATCCGACCGACGCCAATAGTGTATGTTGCCATATGGCAAATACACTAAAAACTACTTCTGTTGACGAATCCTATTTAACTGTTGTATCGGATAATAAATATATTCTATTCTATTCTATTTTATGTGTCGGGTGGAATGATATCGTGGCTCGTGTGACTGTTTGCTGAAGCTCGTGTTTACATAATGTCAGCAATATATTTCATTCAACCCTGGTTGTATAAATTGCCGGTACATGACATTTATTACAGCCTTTGTTGAAGAATAATCTATATTTCAAATTTGTCCAAGTATTTAACTAATTTGACCTCATCCTTTGCCGCTCGCATTGTTTCATTGCGCGCACAGATTTGAAGGTTATGCCCGACCATGATGGGAATTAGTCCACAATTCACTTACTGACGACAACAAAAAGGGTTTTTCCACATTTTACCGGATTATCTACATAACGTGAAGGCTTGTTTGATTTTTAATGTGCATTGCAGTGGTTTGTGCTCGCATTTTGCACGCAATTATCACTAAAAATAATATAAAAATAATACAAGGCAAAAAACTCAATGTGTAATTCCTAATCAATGGCTCTCTTTATAGTAAAGGCCCAATTGGCTCTGCGATTAATATATTTAATAACTTACCTGCCGATATAAAAAATTTAAACATTTAACAATTTAAAACTACATTGAAAAAATTTCTCATTCATGTTTTTACTCAATTGATGAATATTGTATATGAAATGTTTTATACTAGTTTTTGATTCAGATTTTTTTAATGACACTTTCTTGCCATTTTGGCTACATGAAAATAAATCATATTATTATTTGTATTATTATTAAAAAAGGTAAAAAAGACGCTTTAATAGCAAATCTAACTAAAAAGTAAAAAATAATTTTTCATTGTAAAAAAGTGTGGGGTGCTTGATATCAACTGGTATAAATATTTCATTGATAAATATTTGTAAAAGTTGAGTTAGTAGAAAAGTAAGAATAACTATAAAAATTATTTTTTACTATTTAGTTCGGTTTGCTTTTAAAGCGTATTTATTTTGTGTTTTTTAGTCTTTTTTTTTATCCTTACTTTCGATACAGAAGAACATTTGGCATTTTTATCTAAGTCTGTATTAATCCATAAGGAGAGAAGAGAGTCAGTGAATCTTTTGTTTATTCTTACTTTATACGAATGCCGCTAATAATAAATGTCGCATGGGATGTTTTGTCAACGCGTTGTCATTTTTAAAATGTCGAGTGTTTTAAAATCTGGATGCTGTAACGAGCAAACAAGCTTTTGAAAAATAAATTACATACTTAAATACGAAACTGTCTAGACTATATCTTTTCGCGACGTTTGTATATGTTGCGGGCAGAGTCGATCTTTTTAGGAAGAATCAACATCTCTGCAATTCTGACAATGCTCGGACAATGTCGACTCTGTCCGTAACATATAAAAAAACCCGGGTCGCAGTGCCAAAACCCTGCCGACAATATAGTGTATTTGCTAATACAGGTATTGTGGCTTTATTAAATGAAATTAAGTTTGTTTTTGGACAAAATAAAAAAAAATTGAACCCCTTAATACACCCCTTACAATAATAATTTTATTAGTTGAAATATTGTTATCAATCCAACATCTGCACCAAATTAAATACGACCTTCAGTACGTAAATTCGTATACGCAAACTATTGTTTTCATAAAATTTGTAAGTCCGGTCCTGTCAGGCCGATTTGCTTATAATTTTAGGAGCACTTTTTAATTGCTACTAAAGGGTTAAATTTCAATTTTGAAACGATTCTGAGAATTTTTTCGGTATTTTTGGGCCCAAAAACTTTTTTCAACCCCTAAAAACTACCCTTAAAATGACCCGATTGGGCCCATTTTAAATAGGCTTCGTGCGGTGATGGATTCCAACATGTGTGCCAAATTTCGTTAAAATAAATTAACTCCTTCGAAAGTTATTGCCCGTACACATATATACCTATATATATATATATATATATATATATATATATATATATATAACATTTTTAAAAATGGTGCCAAAGTGTTTAGAAGGTTATGAAACGTCGAGAAATTTTGGTCCGACCCCTAGGTCCCGCCATCCGACCGACGCCAATAGTGTATGTTGCCATATGGCAAATACACTAACAACCGATTTAAAGTGGCATTGAAGATCTGTATTATAGTTCGTTGTAACAGAGAAATTACACGTGTCGTCTATGAATACAAAGTAAAAATATGTCAACTTTGACGACGATTTCAACGTTGCCGATACACGTAGTACATTCATATTAAATTAACAACTAACTTCATGGTGTGTGATTTTCGCTGCATGCTGCGTAACACGCTCCGTAACAGAGAAAATATTACCCTCAATACGCCAAAAGACTTATAACTTTATAAAACTTTCAGGGTATCGCCTCTTGTAAAAGCTGCTTACTCCTTGTACGACGTAGCTTTGTTCTGTTTTAATTTGCGACGAGGTTCAACTGTTTTACATTGATGATAAAAGCGTTCAAAGCGCCCCAAAAGCTGCACAGGCAAACACGGGCAATATATGTGTTGGCGTGCTGTTATTTTTACGCAACGTTGACTGAATCCTATACCCAATGTTTACAAATACACATAAGTTGAATCAGATAGGCTTTAATAGGATACGTCTCTCCTAATCCGCATTCGAGTTTCTATACAATGCCGCGGGTAAATTAACCTCTCGATGGTTAATTTTCACAGATGTAATTAAGGTTAATGTATTATATTATGACTACATTTAAATTAAGTGCAGTCATAGACGGCGACCTTTAAAATTATTAAAGGGTCTTAAAAACAAACGCGTTTACAGAACAGTATTCTAATATTTAGATTTTAATAATATTTGAATAGCCAGGTAAGAAACGTGTTAAAAAAAGCATGTGGTGGAAGTCACGGTGCTGGTGGTGGGAGAACAGGTCTGTAGTCGTTTTTTCTTAATACAGTAAGACCTCGCTTAACGCTGCTCCACTTAACACTGTTTCAGTATTACACGGTTTCTAAAAAACAAGTTTAGCCACTATAACGTAAATTATGGATCAGTTTATACAAAACGATTGAAATGTTGACAGAAGTTCAATGGCAAGACGAAGTGTCATTGATGCAATATCTTGCTATCGACAACAGCTTGCTGAACGAAACAGAAAAAGGCAAACGACATTAGATGACTTCTTCACAAAAAACAAAATGTGTCAAATAAGGAACCTCTCTTATCACAAACATAACTTCTTACTCGAATTTTTATTTATTATAAATGTTTTATGAACTTATGCCTTGTCACAAAAATGTCTATTTTCTCCTAATTTCCTATGCTCCTACATTTAAGACTGGCCTGTATGTAGAGTGTAGATAAGTAAATAAAAAATAGCTGTTAGGGAGTTTCCCATTTAGAAAAAACGCAACTGACGTATTAATGAAATGGAATGTTTACGACGCAGCTATAAATTTTCTACATCTCTGGATGACAACACAGCTGCTGTTAATGTACATATAACTTTATTTTGTAGTCAAGTTTCAATTTTTTCATATACAAAGTGAATGTATCGTTTTGTCCACCCCTGCTGCAATGCACAGCGCCCTGTTTTGTTTTTGAACATGCCGCGGGTGTATTTAATTGTTTGAATTTAAACAAATCAAACTATCCCATTACTACACCGCTGTATCTAATATACATGCTTGTGATTTACATGCATATTGCGCTGTTGTACATATAGTCCGAGAGCTGTTAGACATTTTTGAGTAGGTATTTGAGGCGCTTCAGTAATATCCGAATACAAAACACAGACCTGGCTGAACGGTATCGGGGCTTAACCGACTCTCAAATTTTTAATCACCTGGCAGGTAGAATGTCCCACCGAAACAATCTGTTTTTTTTAAGTTTTAGACCCGATAAAGAAATCTGGCTTTTTTATTTTTCGGCTCCTTAAATACTAACTCTCAAAATGCCTCAAGGGCTTTTTATTGCGAAAAATTGTTTGCTAATTTAAAAATTTGAGGGTCGGTTAAGCCCCGCTACCCTTCAGCCAGGTCTGTGTTTTTGTATTCGGATATTACTAAAGCGTTATTGTGCAAATTTTCAGTGCCTCAAATACCTACTCAAAAATGTCTAACAGCTCTCCTACTAATACTGCGGAGCGCTAACTAATCTGCAGCACTCACAAAAAAACAAAACACAAAGCAGCTGCACTTTATTATTGTTGTTCGTTCGAATTGTCGACAATAATATTCCTTTTGTTTTAAGCCATGTTGCATATCGTTCTTTTTTTTTGTTAAATTGGCGAAAGTACATTTTTTCTTGAAAGTATGCTGCTATAACTTCGAATTTATAGAGTTACTAGTTGTTAAGCCTGTCTCTGTTAGGTGCCATCAAAGTTTCAATATTCAAAATAGTATATTTCTTTTACATATCATCATATTTATATTAATCCGCTAAGCTTAAGATGTTTGCCTCCCTTTTTCGAAAAAAACACACAATTGCTCCACATAAATTTTATATCATTTAATAGATAATTGCTTGCTCTACCGACATCAACAACTAAAAAATCTATTATTGCTTTTGTTTTTGCAAAATAATTAACTATGACAATTATACATTTATTCAGTATAATATGCAGCAATGCTGCCATCTGACGGTTCTAACTTTGAAACAACGTCAACATGATTGACGGTCGGTAAATTTTTTTTGTTGAATTTTTAATCAAAATTCACGTATAAATACTTTTCGTATGGCGGCGCTTCAGCTCAACGTTTTCGATACTTGCGCCTCTATATAAAATTTTTAGAAAAATATTTTCTTGAACTGTCACTGATCTTCGTAATGTAATACAACAAAAAGAAGAAAGTTATAAAGAGTGTGAGAAATTAGAAACGAATTTTAGTGCGAATATTCGCACGGGTATCGCTAGTAATAATATATTTTAGAAACCGTCCTCCTTGTTTCTGTCCCTGGGGAGAAACTCTTATAATTCGGCAATTCCTGGCAACACTGTGACCCCTGAATTTATTTTAGACGCCACAATGCGGTCTTTATATTATGCATACAGACCTGCACTAAATTTTAATATTCATATTTTCAATGCTTCGTTTAATTCACATTTTTTACTAATAACTCACTACGCCTGCTTTGTTGCCTTTGTTCCTCACATACTGTTAAATGGTAATTAAAAGGACGCTTGTGGAAATTACTGTTGGGTTGACAAGATAGCATTTATTTGTTTTAATTCACAGCACTAACGTTAAATGGATCATTTTACAACCACCATACAGGCATAAAAAACAGCTATTTTATAGAAGTGTGTGTTGAAATTATTATTACATCGCTAGTGGTTTGCTTACATTTATTTATTGAAACAGTAGCTGTAATTTTGAAACGTAATTAAGTATAAAATGTCCCTATGATTTCTAGACTGGAAGACAGCGTTTTGACGTGAACAAACCGCTGGCAATCAGGACGACAGGTCGTTGAGACATTTGCAAATGAAATTCTGCCAGCATCTTGAACGGTTCATTTGTTATGTCGCTAGTGATTTGTTCTATTTTCGTTGTTTTGTTAGCCGGGACACGACTCTATGTGACGGGGTGCAAGCGTTTATAATTATTAGGGGATGAGACATAAATCGCTCTGGTAATCGAAACGATGTTTTCAAAACTAATCGAGACTAGCTTTTTATGATACTTTATTAGTGCTAATACTAAGTTTGCACAAGTCAACTAGAGTTTATTTAGAATGTAATATCAAAGAATTCATCTATCGAATAGAGACTATTCTTAATAAGATGATTTTTACACGTGTTTTGAATTATTATTTTTCTGGCAAATCTCAAACATTTTATAGATTTTTTTTTATTTTTAAACGGGAAATTGGACAGTTCAATTTTAATATAGTAAACTAACGAAACGTCGCAATTTTTTAATTTAGTTTACTATATTAAAAATGAACTGTCCAATTTCCCGTTAAAAAATAAAAAAAAACTTATTAATTATAATGGACGTGAACAATATTGAGAATTTTACGGAATATTTTTATTGGTATGTCAGTTCGTAAAATATGCTCTTGGGAAATTTCGAACTGTGGTCGCAAAATTCATTTTATTACTGCTTTTATTAGCTGTGATTAAAAATTAGGCATCACAAAATGTCGCTTACTGCTCGAGAATTTCAAAAACATATATCTTTGCCCTAAAAATTAAATAAAAAGTGTGATATTTTTTACAAGCATGTCACGAGATTTCGAATTACGGGAAGGCAAATTAACATGATATTGAACAAACTTCAAATCAAATCAACAGAACCCTTGCTGTGAATGTACCTTTACCTATATTGATAGAACAAATATTGTTTTCAATACTCTGTGAATATACATTGTCTTGTAATGGAAAACGATATCGAGTACACTAAATGACATTCAAAACATAAAATCCAAACAAATTTCACATAATTATATATTCATAATGTATGTGTAATGTACTCCAGTATGGCAATTAATCAATTCAATTGCCATTCATTAATTGCGTGGTACGTTGCTATCAAACGCAAAACTATATTTTGTATACCGGGTGTAACGATGAAAGTGTCAGTCTATGATTGCCCGACTACCTAACCGCGTTCCGGTATTGATACCGGCGTTTTTGAGACTTTAAGAGTGTCATCATTTCACGCTTTTGTTCTGTTTGAGGAGCCTCCATAACCTCCCTAACCGAATTGCATGTAGGATTATAAGAAATTAGAATGAGATGGGCGACTTTGTGCGCAGAAAACCGGCCATGACCTCGAATACGGAACCAACTCGATATTTATCTGGAACAGATTGAGGGAAATCTCAACAATATGGCCGGTCCAGGAATTACCGTTTCTCGGCGAGAGACAGTAGGGAAAAATTCCAGTCACATCCGCCCCCGTCGGGTTTCGAACCCGGAATCTCCCGAATGCGAGATTAATGCTCTCACCACAACGCTACATCGCTCGGTATATATTATGTAAATAGTCAGAATATTGAAGCACGAATCTTTGGTTGTATTTATCTAACAACCATGAAACATTTCAGTAGAGAATTTAGTTTACAAAATGTATTTTTTTTTACTCATAAGTGGTGTAGTATAGCATCCAAAAAGATCAATTTTCGTAGCCAAGACAGCGGGTGTTCATACTAAATAGTTACACTTAGAAAATACTATTGTGTATAAAATATCAACAGAGGGTCGCTATTGTTCGAGACAGCTATTTTACTGTCAAAGTAGTGACACTTAAACAATATTACTATAAACACTGAATAAAACAATGCGACAATGACAGACAGTTTAAGTTTAATATTAAGAATACAAAAGGTTCCCTCAAATAATGTTCTTTCCTAGCCAAAAGATACTATCGTTAGGATTATATTTTTAGATTTGTTCGTTCGGTTTTAGTTAATGAAAAGACGCTGATGATCTCAGCTTTTGAGCGTCTATAATCTACAATCGCTTTCTCTTAATGAAAAGAACATGTCGTTATCTTTAAACTTGAAACTACTTTTTCCATAAATTTGATTATAACTGCGTTTGTGTCCACTTCGCATGCGTTATCTCTTATTTTAAATAATTTAACTTTTCTCAATTACATAGATGAAGATCTCTTCTTAAGGTGACACATTGTAAAATATGTTCTCGGGAAATTTCGAACTATGGTCTCAAAATTCATTTTTTTACTGTCTTTATTAACTGTGATAAGCATTAAGGCTTCACAAAATTTGGCTTGCTCTGTTTCGTTTAGCAAGCTGTTGTCGATAGGATATTGCATGAATGACACTTCGTCTTGCCTTTGAACCTCTATCAACATTTGAATCAGTTTGTATAAACTGATTCACAATTTACGTTATAGTGGCTTAACTTTTTTTTTAGAAACCGCGTAATACTGAAACAGCGTTAAGCGGAGCAGCGGTAAGCGAGGTCTTACTGTACTTCCACAGTGTTATAGTTCGTGCATGTCAAAAAACCCGGGTCGCAGTGCCAAAACTCTGCCGACAATATAGTGTATTTGCTTGTATTGGGCCGTGTGGTTTTATACTTTTATTATGTGAAATTAAATTTGTTTTTGGGCAAAATAAAAAATGTAACCCCTTAATGCACCCCTTAAAATAACATTTTTTTCTTAATTGTAATATTATTATCAATCTAACGTCTACACCGAATTAAATACACCCTTCAATAAATAAGTCACTATCTGCAAACTAGTGTTTTCATAAAATTTGTAAATCCGGTCCTGTCAGGCCGATTTTATTAAAATTTTGGGGACACTTTTTAATTACTACCAGAGGGGTAAATTTCAATTTTGAAAGGATTCTGAGAATTTTTTCGGTGTTTTGGGGCCCAAAAACATTTTTCAACCCCTAAAAACTACCCTTGAAATAGCCCGATTAGGCCCATTTTAAATAGGCTTCTTGCGGTGATGGATTTCAACACGTGGGCCAAATTTCGTTGAAATCAATTAACTCTTTCGAAAGTTATTGCCCGCACACATATATATATATATATATATATATATATATATATATATATATATATATATATATATATACGTATATATATAGAATAGAATAGAATAGAATAGAACTTTATTCAATAACATGTCACAATGACAAAGAATGCGTCAGTTAAAAATACAAGATTAAGAATATAAACAAATGAAATAGTCAAAAAAAAAAAAAAAAAAAAATATATATATATATATATATATATATATATATATATACATATATATATACATATATATATACATATATATATATACATAATACATATATATATATACATATATATATATACATATATAAACATTTTTAAAAATGGTGCCAAAGTGTTTAGGAGGTTATGAAACGTCGAGAAATTTTGGTCCGACCCGTAGGTCCCGCCATCCGACCGACGCCAATAGTGTATGTTGCCATATGGCAAATACACTAAAAATAATATGAAGAACTTGTAGAATATATTATTTTCTAGTATGCGAGCATCGAAACAAAACTTGGACACTTAACTGTCGCAGCATCCAATTTGAAAATGTTTTTCCATTCAGCGCGCAAACGACACAATAAAAGTGTATGAGCACATTTAGTTACAACTAATATTTTGTTTCAGGACTTGCGCCAATTCCCATGCGTTCCTCAACGCCAATAAAACGTAAGAAGATCCGAGAGCAAGGACATTAAAAATAGATAGTGTAATGTAAAGAGTTCGGGAACAGTTATTTAAAGTGTGTCAGCGAGCATAGGAGAAGTTCTCCGCCGCGTGGATCCGACATGGGAGTTGTCGCATCATGGCGACGAGCTACCGGCCTGCTACTCGTACTGTTGCCGGTGTATTCGACCGTCGCGCCATCCTCCGTCGTCGCACGCGACAAAACAGGTACGTGTCCTCTTCTCTGGCTCTCTTCTCTGTTACACATACATGAATTATACATCTGTACCGGGTGTTGCGAACGTGAACAGTCGATGTGTTTTATCACTATCGGTAACCATAATAACACTTGACTCTGTCGGTATATCTGATGGCTGTTAGATGCAACGTGATGCGGGCGACAAAGCACCAAGAATGGCAGCTGAATACAGCGCCGGCCCTAAAAGCCAATTCAGACTAGCCGTTCTCGGTTACGATTCACCGGTCCGGTTGGGAGTTCGACCAATCAGGGCGTAGTCGTTCCCGATTGCGGTTCGGTTCGACCGTTTAGGTTCAGCTCTAATTTCAACCGGACCGTTCGCAACCGTAGCCAATGAGAACGCTTGCTGGAGTCACGTGACTAGCCAGCTGTTTAACTATACATCAAACGTCAAATCATATTCCGAAATTGCGCATGCGCACCGAGAATAATCGTAGAACCGAATCGGGATAGTGTGAGCAGCCTAGATTAATCGAAAACCGAACCGGACCGGTGAATCGTAACCGAGAACGGCTAGTCTGAATTGGCTTTAACCCTTGATCAGGGTAGAGCGAGAGATTATCTTTCAGCGCCCTTTGGTCGACGCTTTCCCTTCGCGTAAATTGACTTCGGTTTTGTGTTGAGTAAATAATAAGCCCCAATTTTTCAAAAAACAACTTTTGTTGCAAACATAAACACTTTTTGAATTTAATTATTAATACTTGTGCTTCTTTAACATTAAGAAAGTTCATACCGTTGTATAATTAAATTAGTATTTGGTGTTAATTTCTACCAACATTTGAATCACTTTGTATAAATTGATCCATTATTTACGTCATAGTGACTAAACTTTTTTATAGAAACCGCGTAATATTAAAAGAGCGTTAAGCGAGGTCTTATTGTACTTGTCTGAATATAGTCTTTACATGCAATTTTAGAATGTACACTTTTTAGCGGGAAGGTGTGTGGAATTGTAACAATCTACTTAACAAACGATTTATCGGAGGCTAGCGTGTTTTTTTTATAAATGTCACTTTGAAAACACTTCCCTGCCTATTGTCACATTTCACCCATATATAGTGGGCGTGGCTTCACTGATCAATATAGTTTTGGCAAGGATCGGTGCCTCGACGAGAGAAAATTCATCGACTGTGTCTGTGAAATAAGCGTAAATACATGACGCCCTGGCAAATGTTTTGTGTTCCGGCCAATGACACAACTAAATGTTATTCCGCTTTTAAACGAATTGTAAATATCACGTAAACGCCGCGTTATTGACGTTAACTCTTTTAGTTTGGGAAACTGAGCTCTTCGATTGTTTTGCTGCAAAATAAAAATGTCGCCGTATTTATTTTTTTGCGTTTCTGAATACAGAAAAAACTATACAAAGTAATTCTTAGTTTTAATAGATAATGGTATACGAATCAAATTATATACGAAGTCGTTGATTGGGTTCATTGTTGATATTTCATAGATGTAACTGAAGCAAGCACTGCATTGGTGAATGTGTTCACCATGTTACCGTTTACACTTTAAATCTAACCATGCTGACGTCATGATTGTAGTAGCAACGAATGTTACAAGCGCATTGTATCAGTGCTCTGACAATTTCGCAAATATTAAACGAACTATTATTATTTAAAAAATTGCCTCTACAGACCACCTCAGCAGATAGCACTATCTGCTGAGGTGGTCTGTAGAGGCAATTTTTTTAAATAATAATAGTTCGTTTAATATTTGCGAAATTGTTGAAATTTACAAACCAACTGTCTTCTTATTATTCCTTATAATAATTCACGTAGTTACTATTTTAAAAAGTCGATAGTCAAAGTGAATTCATTGTTATGTATATTAAAAAAAAATATTGGTTGTTCAAATTTGAATGTAGGAAAAATGTTTTTACACCTCACAGAATCCGTATCGGAATATGTTTTGTTAAATATTATGTAAAACATGCTTACATCTCTTCATGGAATATACAAGTTGTACCAAAAAAAAAATGTGGTTATCTACCAGAATATATTACAGACAAATAGTAGATGTCACAATACGTATAACGCAATATTGTAGTGCGATTTTTTTATCATTTAAACTCTACACAGCGCCGGCTCTAGGACTTGAGGTCAGGTCAGAGCGAGTCTGCCTTTCAGCGCCCTTTGGTTGACGCTTTCACTTCACGTCAATTGTTTTATGTTAAATAAATAAATAAGATATAAGTTAAAACTTTACGGAAGTCTTTCGTATATAAAAATTTCCATATGATATACATAGGTATGGCCCAGCCCCATTATCTTCCTTTGAATTACATATTATGATGTACTTAGGTTGGATTAATAATGAAAAAATGGAAATTTACCTATACATTCATAACTCTCGCTATTGAGATGATTCATGTCTAGCGGTACCTAGTTATAATAATCAGCTCTCGTATGTAGTGAATTTAATGTTACAGTTTGCTTTATTATGAAGAATTGATTGTTTAGATATCGCACCGTAGAGTAACTCATAACTCGTTCCGACGCGAAAGTGGAAAGATTTGGGTTTGAACTTTGAGTCCCAACGGTGTTGGTGGACAAAAATACATTTTTCTGATTTAGCATTGTAACAATGAATGTTTACCAAATTTGTCAAAAATCAACTTTTATTGCAAACATCAACACTTGTTGAATTTAAATTAAATTAAGTATCTTTAATTATTATAGTTCTGCTTCTTTAACATTAAGAAAGCTCCTACAGCTATATAATTCAATTAGTATTTGGTATTAATTTCAATCAAAATTTTATTTTGCGTTGGAAGTTGTTCTTCGCATTTGGCTTTTGGGCGTCCGCTGCGTGACGCGAAATTAATTTGTCAGTCGTGGCCAGTGAAAAAGACAACCATTTTGTTTTTGTTGCAACCGGTACAACATGCATACATGTTCAAAACGACATTATACTACTTCATCATTTCTCCATTCATGTGAGAAAAATCCTCTTTTACTTTTAAATTCAAACATTTGAATATAAAATACACAGTCGTATGTTGGCATTTGAATAAAACATTGTTTTTAAATGTCTTTCTCTACAAATCTTCAAAAATAATTGCACATACTAACTATATCTTATAACAAAATCTACAAGTCAGCAGAGCTTGTCTATTTGTAAGTTTCAATTGTTGCCAAAAATTCGTACGCAGGGTAATGCGACGCATGTGCGGAATAAATCGCACATATTATTAGTGTATTTGCCATATGGCAACATACACTATTGGCGTCGGTCGGATGGCGGGACCTAGGGCTCGGACCAAAATTTCTCGACGTTTCATAACCTTCTAAACACTTTGGCACCATTTTTAAAAATGTTTATATATATGTATATATATATATATATATATATATATATATATATATATATATATACGTATATATATATATATATATATATATATATATATATATATATATATATATATATATATACAGGGTGTCCCATAAGTCGACGTCCAAACGAAGTGAGGTGATGGGGGAGGTCATTTCCTATCAAAATAACCATAAATGTGATTATCCAATTGTTTACGGTTCGAAAGTTATTTCAATTTTTGTATTTTTCTCTGAAATCGTGTAGTGCTTATACTAAAAAATTAATTTAAAAAAATCTATGAGTTGTTTGGTTGATTTTTTTTTTTAATAGGATCCTGAAGGGTCTGCCTTTCCAAAAAAAATAATTTTCATGAGCTCTGTTATCATCTGTCAAATAAAAAAAATGGTTTTGTAAACACTTTTCGGTGGCAAGAAAAATATATTTGATTTTAAATTCACGTTGACAGAAAAAAAGTGTTATAAAAAAAATTGACCAAATATCAGAAAAACTTGTCCATTTAATAGAGATTCTAGCGCGGTATAGTACAACTCGTTATTCATGACAGTTTTTTTTATAACAATTTTTTTACATGCAAGTCGTGTTTGTTAAAAAATACATTTTCGAAAATTTCAAAATCTAAGTTGGCTAGTCTAACACAAATGAACCAAATTTTATTTAAAGTTACAACAAATGTTCGAAATTAGTCGAAACGCCCGTTCGTTATTTTGTATTGTATTGGTCGCAATTCTTATTTTTTGCCGCAGCTGATGTTCGTTTTGGTTTTCTGTCGCGTAGACCAGTTCTTTGAAGTAACCCCATAAAAAGAAGTCTAGGGGGTTTAGGTCAGGTGACCGCGGTGGCCACTGGATGGTTCCTTCCCTTCCAATCCAGCGATTTGTGTATTCGGTGTTGAGGTATCGTCTCACTACTAGAGCATAGTGACAAGGAGCCCTATCGTGCTGCGACCACATGTTTTGGCGTGTTTCTAGCGACACGTGTTCCAGTAAGCCGCCCAAATCATTTTGCAAAAAATAAAGATATTCATCGCCCCCGATCCTTCTGGGTAGTTCAAGGGGCCCAATTATTTTACCTTCAACAATTCCCGCCCACATGTTGACCCCAAACTGATGTTGAAAATGGTCGTTTCTTATAGCTCTAGAGTTTACATAATCCCAAGAGTGAAAATTATGGATGTTGAATACTCCCGTGCTTCGAAAGCTCGATTCGTCACCCCACAAAATGTTATTAAAAAACTGAGGATCTTCCCTGTTCCGACGTAGAATTTCTCGGCAAATTTGCACCCTTTTGTTATAATCAGCGGGTAAAAGTGCTTGCACACGTTGCACCTGGTATGGATGTAACTGATCCCCTTTTAAAATACGGTGCACTGTGGACCTCGAAACTCCCGAACGTCTTGACAAACGACGAACACTTGTAGATGGGTCCTCGTCACCATTCCAATTATTTCATCTTCGTCGATGTCAAGTCTAGGTCTTCCAGCTCTTTGCTCATTCCTAGGGATTTCACCTTCTATGTACCGCCGATGTATACTTTGGAACACCCTGTGGTCAGGATAGTGTTCTTGGTTGGGATATCGTGCCCGATATTCTCTTGCAGCAGCCCGAGCATTCTCGTCACAAAACCCATAGACATAGTGCATTTCTGCATACTCCCGATGGGAATAAACCATTTTGATGCGTCCAACTTGAAAAGAGTTCAAATCACAAACAGGATCGAAGTTCAAATTACCAAGCGCAGGTCCAAATAACAAAGTACAAAATGAAAAGTCAAGTCGGAGGTTTACTAGTAATAAAACGAATAGCGAGCATACATTAGAAGTAGTGAATGAAAGAGGAACGTATTAATTTGGTTAAGTCGTTCCAGCCAACTTAGATTTTGAAATTTTCGAAAATGTATTTTTTAACAAACACGACTTGCATGTAAAAAAATTGTTATAAAAAAAACTGTCATGAATAACGAGTTGTACTATACCGCGTTAGAATCTCTATTAAATGGACAAGTTTTTCTGGTAATTGGTCAATTTTTTTTATAACACTTTTTTTCTGTCAACGTGAATTTAAAATCAAATATATTTTTCTTGCCATCGAAAAGTGTTCACAAAACCATTTTTTTTATTTGACAGATGATAACAGAACTCATTAAAATTATTTTTTTTTGGAAAGGCAGACCCTTCAGGATCCTATTAAAAAAAAAAATCAACCAAACAACTCATAGATTTTTTTAAATTAATTTTGTAGTATAAGCACTACACGATTTCAGAGAAAAATACAAAAATTGAAATAACTTTCGAACCATAAACAATTGGATAATCACATTTATGGTTATTTTGATAGGAAATGACCTCCCCCATCACCTCACTTCGTTTGGACGTCGACTTATGGGACACCCTGTATATATATATATATATATGTGTACGCGCAATAACTTTCGAAAGAGTTAATTGATTTCAACGAAATTTGGCCCACGTGTTGAAATCCATCACCGCAAGAAGCCTATTTAAAATGGGCCTAATCGGGCTATTTTAAGGGTAGTTTTTAGGGGTTGAAAAATGTTTTTGGGCCCCAAAATACCGAAAAAATTCACAGAATCGTTTCAAAATTGACATTTAACCCGTTAGTAGCAATTAAAAAGTGCCCCTAAAATTTTAATAAAATCCGCTTAACAGGACCGGACTTACAAATTTTTTGAAAACACTAATTTGTAGATAGTGACTTATTTATTGAAGGGTGTATTTAATTCGGTGTAGACGTTAGATTGATAATAATATTACATTTAAGAAAAAAAATATTATTTTAAGGGGTGTATTAAGGGGTTAAATTTTTTATTTTGCCCAAAAACAAACTTATTTTCACATAATAAAAGTATGAAACCACACGGCCCTATACAAGCAAATACACTATATTGTCGGCAGGGTTTTGGCACTGCGACCCGGGTTTTTTTCTATTTCATCCTGGTGAACTCGCTTCTTCGTTAGAATTTATAATTACTTTCTTTGTGTCGTTCATTGCGCGTCCGAGACTTTGAATTTTGTTTTTGTAATCAGTGTCATTTTTGTTCCAACTTCTAATCATAATTTAACTTGATTAAAGTGTTCAAAAATAATTAAACTAGATCCTAGTAATTTCTTAACACCTACATCTCAATTTTTTCAACGATTGGTTGACAACATACATTTTTAAAAATCAATCAGGTATAGTGCTTTGTCGGTAAGCTAGCAACTCCGATTAAATTTCTGAACAAAAGTTAATGTAATTTAACTCGACATAAATGTTGTATGAATTCATATTTGAAATCGTTTTAAACTCTGCTAACTTCGTGAAGTTTATTCAAGTCTAAACTTTTGAAATATGAATGAACCTTATTAAAAAGCAATAAGTGAACAAACTTCTGTACAAGAATTGTGTAACTGTTTATTATTTATAATCTGTAGAATCTCTTTCTTTTTTTTTTGAAGTGAAACTTCTTTCCGCACGGTATGTAGGACAAGTTCGATTCATGCTATTGAAAGTGAAACGAAAAAAGTGTTTCAAAAACTATCTAGGGATTGAACCGCTAGGAACCCTGTTGATGCGCGATCGTTGATTTTATATAGTCGATACTTGGTATTAGAGTTGTGTAACTCAGATCTGAACCGGTTCAAAGAGCCGACTCCGACAGAAGATCCGTGAGAGCCGATTCACTTTTTTTTGAGCCGACGGATCCGCATAACTCTGTGAAACACTTAACACACAGAAGCACATTTTACACTTACGTATCAGTTCTTGCTTTGATGCATCTGTCAGCTCAAATGACTCATGCATCACATGTTTGGCTATGCATTCTTGATTCTATACAGGTCGTGATATGATTGACTGAACTAGGTAACTCAGTGGCAGACTGCAGTAACATAATATTCAGAACTCGGCTCTTTTTGAACCGGTTCAGTGAGCCGGCTCACATACGGGATCCAGATGCAAAGATGCAGATCACTAAAAAGACTCGTTTTTCCCATCTCTACTTGGTATGCCATATAGGTACTGTAAAACCGGCTGTATATAAATAGGCTACGGTAGTTGACAGGTATGGCGGTTGCCTCGTACACAAAGGTTCTATTCCGGCGCAATTATTATTATTTTTTATTAACTGTTTCATATTCCATCTACGTAATTTTGCAAATTTTTAAATACTGTTTTTAATTTATACTAGCCGTTAGTCGCGGCTTCACGAAACGCACTTTTATTTTAACGTCTGTGCTAAATATTCGTGAATTTTTTTTTTCGAAAATTACCTCCTATATCCAAACTTACAAACTTTGACTCTTTATAACATTGACATAGATAAATAGTTGAGCTGATCAATTTGGTTCAAAAGCGTGAAAATATATAGGTTACACCTGTTGAATGGCGGTGTTTGTTTGATCTTTATATAGAGTGCTATGACAGTATTATATTTATTTGTTTTAAGTAAACAAAGCGAATGTTTGCCTCTTGCGACGTCTTTACTATAGTTGACTGCAAAGCTCATTAAGATAATACGCGCCAATAGAAGCTGAAGCGTGACGCACGGAGCACAATAGCTAATTAATTATTGTAGTGCGTGAGTGTTCAGTGCATAGCTAACATAGCTGAGCTGGCGTCGGTGTCATCCGGGGTGCGCGTGAGTCGGATTGCGGCCGCCGTCTTCAACTACAAAACGTCGAGACGTCGAGTTAAAACGTGAAGGCGAACTCACAAACTTAATTTATTGTGTTCTTTGAAATGTGTTTGTAAATTGAATATTTTATAGGAGCGTTTTTTAGTTAATTAGTTTTCATAAAACTGGTAAAATTTTCGACGTTAAATATTTGTTTTTGAAACAGATTGGCATATATTTCTTGAAATTAACGAAATATTTAGGCGGTAATTAGTCAGTGATTTTTGAAAATTTCGTGTAATTTTTAACAATATTTTATTAGTTTCATTTGTATGTTTGTAACGGAATCTTTGAACGTGAAACTCACCCACTTCAAAACGTCAGATTAAACTGAAACTTTGCATATTTATCACAGACCGATGGCAATACAATAGTTGAATAAGTCTGAGACATTATCTTGACCAGCGTGTGATAAAATAGTTTGAGCCCATTTTATGGTTCTTCTGACGGCGCCCGTGAACGGGCCTTGTTCGCAACTCTTAACTCCTCAGTCCTCGTGTCTTGTGTATCGATTGATACTATAAGTTAGTTAGACACACATTTGTCAGCGGTTTACGACTGAAGGCTGGAGAACATTGGAATTAGTAAAATTCTGTAGTAATTGCTCTGGATAGGCCTGAAATTAGCTGCGAGTCGCGGCAGTTCTGTTAAAGCTAGCTACACACACTCGACTGACGAATTGCACATAAAATATTGTCCTCGCTAAAAAAACGGAACAAGTATGTATTACAGCCAGTAGTGGATTTTGAAAAATAAAAACGGAGGGACGTACCGCTCTCTAAAATGAAAAAATATTTAAAAATTCATCGAGCGAGTTGAAGAGAGCACTAGACTCGTATTAGGGAGGTAGTGGGTTCGAGTTCCGGCGGTGACAGATGTGGCTGGGGACTTTTTTCTACTAGCACGATAATTGATATTTACATTTTCGTTAAATGATTGATAAAATAAAATAGGTTGTCTAAGGAGATGATAAATATAGTTGAAATGTAATCTTGTTCACTTCGAGTAGTACTTACACTTTGGATAATAGGAGGACAACTCCATCAACTCATTGTAACAGAGAGAATTTCAACAAGTAGTACATTTATATTAAGGCTGTCGGAACGCTCTGAATTTAAGCCAAAAATAGAGCTTCGGCTGTCAACTGATTGTAGACTTATTCGTCGATATTTTGCAAAAATTCTTTCTCTGTAAGGAAAATAAAGGACAATTAATCTAAGTCTCTAATGGACTACTTTTGTAATTTATGTACAATTTACTAGAAAAAAGTTGGCATCAATTGTGCCAAAAAAACGCACATTTTCAATGTCACACTACGACCTTATTCGTAGTTATTTCACAAAACTGTTCCATCATAAACCTAAAGTGACTCTTCTTTTTTCGGAAAAGTTTTTTAAATCTTCAAAATATTTCCAAAAATTAGAGTAATCAATTGACAGCGGAACCCTTGCAATTGCATCTTTTATCCTCGTAGTTGGCACCAGCCAAAAATTGAAACGTGCGGATGATTTGAGCGAGACAGAGCTAAAGAAGGCCACACCCACAATATGTCTTTTGCCTACTTCGCCCCTTACCGCTGGGTCTCAGCACAAACGAAATTCAGAGCGTTCCGACAGCCTTAAGCCATGGTGTCTCGTAACAGAGAAAATTTTACCCTGAATGCGCCAAGAGAAGCATTAAACTTCAACCAATAGAGCGTTTGTAATTTTTTCTCAATAACTGTATCTAGCAAAAATATTTTTATTTATATAGATACTTTTTCAAAGTATGTTTTACAAATCCGCTTAAGGTATATAAATTCGTCATAAGCATTTTTGCTTTGCGGCCTTCGATATCGTGTGTGGAGCATTATGGGCTCTAGGTATGTTACTCTGGAGGTATCTATACAATTAGGACACACACACACTCACACACTCACACACGTATAAGTCCTGAGGGATTGCAATTAGCTATCCTTCAGTCGGTTGGAAGCAGTTAGAACCTAGCGAAAGGGTCTCGCCCCGCTCCCCGTCCCGCGCCCGACCCAACAATAGTGTTGTGTGTTATACAACGTGCAACACAAAACACCGATGTCGGTTGAATTAGTTCAAAGGTTCGAACTGAATTACATGAATAGTTTTCTATCACTACACGGAATCTTCGAACTTTAACAAAATACAGTGTGTTTTGGGTAGCAGAAATTAGCATTGTAGAAAATCTAGTTGAGCAAATGATTTTAGATTGTGGCCTCACATATTTTCATCTAACAAAAGTATTCTAGAATTTTAAATCGATTCTGTTGAGTAAAAACTGATCAATTGAAACGATCTTTTTTAACTTCCCGCTAAGAAAATTGAAAATTTTCAAAAATTGAGAAGTTATTGGTTTCACCCCGATTTTCGAAATTTGAGTTTTTGCCAGATCTCTTGAGATCCTAGGAAGCTATTCTGACGATTTTTAAAATGATGTCCGTATGTCTGTGTGTGTGTATGTATGTGTGTGTATGTAAACCTCTCATAACTTTTGAACGGGTGGACCGATCGAAACGCGGATTGCGGCACCTGAAAGGAACTTGCTGAACTTAGATTTTCTGAAAATTGGAACTGATTCGGCCACGTAGATTTTGAAAAATCTCGAAAATAAAGCTTTTTGGAAAGCAGTTTTTTTTAATATTTTGAAATATTTTCGAAACTACCGTACCGATTAATTCCAAAATCTAATCAGCTCTATTTCTCATAAAATAACGTCAATCGCCGCAAACCGCATCAAAATCGGTTAATCCGTTCGAGAGATATCGTCGGAGAAAAATTCTGAAAAAAAAGTTTTTTCAAAATAACTTCTCAAATTTTTAATAATATTGACTCTACCAACAGTAATAGAATATTAAACAAAATGAAATTACTTGCAATTACTGTTCAAATTAATTTTTTATTTATAAATAAAAAATTAATTTGAACAGTAATTGCAAATAATTTCATTTTGTTTAATTCTCAAATTTTTGTTTGATTGATTTTTTTGTAATAAGTCAAACGGCATCTCGATCACTTGATTCGTTCAAGAGATATGAAGAAAATTTTTGAAAAAAATGGTTTTTCAAAATATCTTCTCAAATTTTCGTTAGATTGTTTTTTTTGTAATAGATTATTTTTTGTGCTTGAAAAACTGCTTCGATTGCTGTAAACAGCATCTCGATCGGTTGATTCGTTTGAGAGATATCGTTGACAGAAATTTCCAAAAAAGTGTTTTTTCAATGTATCTTTCCAAATCTTTGTCAGAAATTTATAACGGTTTATAGTTTCATAGTTTCGGAAATATTTTGATAATAAAAAAAAATCAGATGTTCTTTTGTTCTGAAGATCTGTCAAAAAGAAATTAGTTAGGTAGCTAACAAGCATGCTTTGTTAATTTTTAATATAAAATACCGTAACCGTAAACCGTTAACAGAAATTTTATTTTATTATAATATTTCAAATGTCAATATGTATGAAGTTGGAATAATTCTGTCGCCCAATTAGTTGGAATTTTTTAAAATAGCTTTTAACAAACACCGTAGGGGTAAGCCACATCTCAATAGATCGGAAACAGCGGGAAGTTGCAGGGATGGCCTGCAGGGTCAACCGTTTTTGTAAGGGAACCTTCGAACGTGAAATTCACCCACTTCAAAACGCCAGAAACTTTGCACACTTATCAAGGACCGATGACAATACAATAATTTAATACGTTTTTACTACTATCCTCATCAGGATAAAAAAAATAAAATCTTTAAACGTATGTTTTTTGACGAAATTTTTGAACGTGAAATTCAATATTACAATATAATAATTTATATAAATTATTTAACGTGATAAATTACAGCAATCAGGCTAACACATTGTACAGTAACCTACCCCATAGTCATTGTGCTTAGTTTTATAATTAAAATTAGCGTTTAAAAAAACTAAAACAACACGCTTTTATGAACTAAAAAATGCTAAATAATTTGATAACAAAATTAGCTTTACTGTAAAAAACGTGGAGTGCTATCTACTTAAATTTTCGTAATATCTCTACGTTTACAATTAGCTAGTAAATTAAATATTTATTACCGATATTAAACACTTCACGCTTTTTACAGTAAAGCTAATTTTGTTGTTAAATTATTTTGTTAATAAAAGCGTGTTGTTTTAGTTTCTTTAAACTCTAATTTTATTATTCATACAATAAAAAAACGATAAAATGGACTGCCTGTATATTATAAAACAAGAAAATGTTAGGTACTGTATCCCCTGTAATTATTCATTTCTCGTAGATGTAATATACCTAATACGAAATAATATTATTGTAATGCGTTTGTGCGATGTGTCCACGAGAAACCATTCAACAAATTTCATTGTTTTGTCCTTTGTTTAGAAATTGGAAATTGAGTAATCGACAGGGGACCCGACCTGATGTGGGCGGTGAATTGTTTTACTGCCCCCAACCACCAACGCTGCGTCCAACTTTGTTAGTTTCTGAAATATCTGATATTCACGTTTGAGAAATTGAGAATTTTCATATTAAAAGTGCAACATATACAAATTTAAATTACATCTCTGTGTAAAATTGATATAACCGAAATATGTTATTTTTGTGTTTTTTTTTGCAACCCTGTTCGAAAGGTGTAGCGTGGCAAAGAATTGAAGAATAAATTAAATAATCAATTTGATCAGACCAACAAATTTTGTAATGTTGATTAAAATTTCATAATGTTACAACGTTTCATCGGCCATGCCGACTTCATCAGGTAATCTATAGAACACATACATAACATTTTTTTACAGTTAACGTTATAAATTAAATAATTGCAAATAAGTAACGTTGTAACATTATGAAAGTTTAATCAACATTAAAAAATTTGTTGGTCTGATCAAACTGATTATTTAATTTATAATTTTACATGGACCTGAATAATACCACTATGAATGAATTGAAGAATTTTATAAAATTGTACCGTCTCATTTTTTTTAAATATTGGAATTTCTGAATTTCTCCAGCTTTGACTTCAGGTATTTCATGACTAATTAACTTTAGCCTGCCATCTTATAACAAAGTGAGGTTGTCCTTCTGAATTCGACGAAAAACTTCAAGATGGTCATTTGAAATAGCGAACTAGTGTCCGCCGGAGGTGCAACGTTTCAACAACTTGCAAAGTTCTAAGTTAAAAGATAAAATGCGTGCAAAGTTTTCAGGCGAACACGCTGTATACGTTTTCTGTAGAAATGCAATGTAAAAGAAACCGAAAAAACAAGATTAAAAAAGAAATTCTTGTGTTAAAACTTTGAATTATTGAACTGAAAAGTTGTTCATTTGTTAGTAGCACTATGAAAGAGTATTTTTTGTTGAAATGGAATATTTTTTACACTAGCTCCTATAAAATACCTGCGACTTTTCTCTTTAGAAGAACAATTCTTACTCTAGTGATCAAAAGGCGCAAAACTCGGAGAAGTCGTCTGGTATCTTACAAGCTGGTCTTCGGGTATCGTCGCGACGTTACAATTTTTGAAAATAAAAAATCAAATTCCAGTTCTTTAGCCGAACTGAAGTAAGAAAATGTTGAAAAATCCTTTAAATTATAACGTATCGAAGTATGTTGGAAATTCGCTATTTTAGCTTAAGAGCCAGAAGCCGGCCACCTATAAGTAAATGATTATAGCTGAAATTTTGCCCAGTGAGTCTCTTATACCTATCAGCTGTCTGCCGGGATGTTACACTCGGAAAAAATTTAGGCTTCTAATATGAACAACATTTAAAATAATCAGATTTTATAATTTTTGCCAATTTCAAAAATGTCTGCCATGACCTTAGAAGCGCGGTAATCGTCTGCCATTGTTATTTTAAATAATAATAATTGTATATTTTAAAATTTTCAAACGGCAGCTTTGTTTTAGTTAGTACAAGTTATAAAATACAAAATGTAAAATATATTGGTTCGACTTCTCCAAAATAAAGATTCTATAGAATCTAGATCATTCTATTCTGGGTGACAACAGAAGTGCGCTAAAGCAAATGTTCCAATGTTGTGTGGAACAGCCAATCATGTGATCGATGAAGGGCTGTCAATCAGGCATGGAACAAGCAACTGTTGGCTATATTATTCCGTTATTCTGGTTTAACGAAACGCATCAGTGACATCAGCTAGCGGCTGAATTATCGCTCGCTCCATGCGGCGCCGGAATAATTCAATCGACGTCCAATTTTGTGTAAAACAACGCATTTTTCCATTTTCGCAATTGCTATCAAAAATTTGCCGATAATTTAATTTTCAAAGAAGTGTCTTTATAGAGCATTGTGCAGATAAAATATTTTTATTTGTTTCTACATTAAATAAATTGCATGTTTTTTGTTATTGCTAATATCGATTTTTGTTCATAAAACATTAATGAAAATCAAATAAAAGTTCGAGTAAGAAGCTGTTTTTGTGATGAGAAAGGTTCCTCATTTGACATATTCTGTTTTATGTGAAGAAGTCGTCTAATATCGTTTGCTTTTTTGTGTTTCGTTTAGCTATCTGTTGTCGATAGCAAGATTTTAAGTATAGGCTTCGTGCATAGATACTGTTATTAAGAAGAATATTTTTAATAAATAATATTGACTCTACCAACAGTAATAGAATATTAAACAAAATGAAATTACTTGCAATTACTGTAATTGCAAGTAATTTCATTTTGTTTAATGTTTAAGAATATTTTTAGTTGTGTTATCTACCTTTAAATTTATTAGATGGTAATTTATTGCATATTTTTACAATTGTATTATCAGAGCAGTTCAGTGTAATGTCGAAGTTGTTACTTTTATAGCTAATATTTTCTTTGCCTCTATTGTTATGCTAATGTCGGGATATCGTTTCTCTTGCTAAAGTAGTTTTCATTTTTCTTATAACTTGTTGTTATGAATGACAAAACGAAAAACGAAAAAGCCAATGAACTTCTGAAGTAGCTGCTACTAATGTGAACAATTTAGAAGCATTGCGAGTAATTCTAGAATTACAAGGCGCGAAATTCATACATCTAATATACAATTGGACATTAGGTAACAACAGAATATTGACAGGTCTTTGAATTGCATATCTTTTTTTATTAGTAGGTAGACACTTAGAATAGAATAGAATAGAACTTTATTCAATAACATGTCACAATGACAAAGAATGCGTCAGTTAAAAATACAAGATTAAGAATATAAACAAATGAAATAGTCAAAAAAATTTGTACGGGCACTTGTCTATGAGATAATTCACAACACGTTTTTTAAATAACTTGTAGCTTTTAATGCTTACAATTTCTGCAGGTAAACTGTCAAATAATTTCACAGCAGAGTAGCGGGGTCCCTTTGTATATAAAGCGAGGTGATGATCGGGAGTGCCGTGATTCAAACGACCTCGCGTATCATAATTATGATCCGGCAAATGGCGGTGAAAAAGATGTTTATTTCTGAACAGATAACAAACGGACTTTAGTATGTATACCGCATATATTGTCATAATTCTGTGCTTATTAAATATCGGCTTACAAGAATCTTGTGAAATGTTGATTTTGTATTATTTTGCACCGAAAAAGAATGCATATTCTTCATTTTTAGGGTTCCGTACGTCAAAAAGAAAAAACGGAACCCTTATAGGATCACTCGTGTGTCTGTCCGTCCCACTGTTAAAGCCAATTTGCTCCGAAAGTACTGGACCGATTGAGTTGAAATTTGGTACACATATGTAATAAGTCGGTAAATGAATTTTGAACATGGGTGGCAAACTAGGAAATAAAAAAAAACAGTCTTGCAAACTGTGACATATCAAATGAAAGGGCTTATATAGAAAGATCGCAAATATATTTTTTATAATTTTAAAATAGTTTTAAAGTTTTTTAAGAAAATAGATGAAACATTTCCCCCTTATATCCGAAACTACTGACCCTAAATTTTGGAAAAAATAGAGAATGTCGGGTCACACCCATAGTTTACAGGAAAATTGAAACGAAAATCTTAAGTCTTAAAGTACTCACGGAAAACGGAATAGTACGGAACCCTCTTCTCGCGAGTTCGACTCGCACATGACCGGTTTTTAGAATTGAATTTAAATTGTTTGCATTGTTATCTGTTGCGTGGAAACAACGTTCACTGTATTTCACAGTAATATACTGTAAACAGAAGTCTTAAATTAGATATTATCTAGATGAATAATTGCAAATTACATAATATCACGTGACTGATCACTCAGTCATTCAGGAGAATATTATCTCAATGTTGGAGCATTAGTTTGACTAGTCATTTCCACTGGAATTTAATAGACTGGAAGATAATGTTTGTGTGCGCATGTCTAAATTTTAACGCCAATTAATAAACACCAACTTCATAATACATACAGTAAAATCTTCGTTAACAGGTACTTGTCTTCGGTCTTTCGAAGGGACATACGTAACAGTTTGGCATAGGTTCCAATCGAATTATATGTTTCGAAAACTTTTTGAATGTCACTGAAGACTTACTATTTAGGATGTAAGATCGGAGAGGGCTTATGATAAAGTCATATCTGAGAACTGTCTAGAGTTCGTAACCTAAAAACGTTTCCAAAGAAAAATTGCGATGATTAAACTTCAGAATTGACTAGTCAAAAATTTCATTTTTCATGATAAAAATTTACGACAAACAATTCATTTCTAACAAGAAAGTACATTTTGCTAAACTCGATTCTAGTCGAGACATTTTCTATTTAACCATTTTTCAGTATTATTGTGTTCAGGGCTTAACACGACTAACTTTTAATACAAAAACATTTTTGAAGTTATACTTCTTTTGGTGCACTGTGGATGAAATTTTCACTGTTACCGAAGTTGCGTAGGCGGCATGCAACGATTATGTTTCTGATAACGTCAAAATAAAACAACAAAATAGGTTATACTAGCGATATTGGACGGAACTTCTTAAAAACTATTAGCTTAGTGTCCTGAATGAATAACAACTTTTGACAGTTAGATAACCTCAACACTTGTATTTTTCTTAAATTATGGATTCAACAGTAGAAAATCATTTAATAGTTACTTTATGCAGGCACTAAAAATGTTACTTTTGAAAATGGAACAAAGGTAAAATGTTTCTAAATTGCAGGACCACAAACATAAACCAACGTGTCTTCAAAAATGTTTTTCCAACTATATTTATCATCTCCTTAGACATTCTATCTTATTTTATCAATCTTTAACGAAAATGTGAATATCAATTATCGCGATCATGCCAAAGAAGTATAACTTCTGTCGCGCGTACATAATTTATGTTAATTTTGAAAATTGTAGCCCCTGGTCTTTTATCCACTGAACAGGAATGAGTACAATAGAAGTTACCTCAAACAAGAGATGTATTTGTGTAAAGCGTAAATGAGCTGGTTCAAGTTCCCAATGCCAGCGGTTTTTTTTGGGAGCTTCTGTTTGGTCCTCTGGGACTCACAGTTAAATTCCCTGCTTCCCTCGGTTGGTATAACGCCACAGACAGATGAACGTTGAATGTTTTAAATGTTTGTTTTTTTCTGAATGATGTTCATTCCATGGAAATAGTTGTTTTTTTTTTGTTCATTGTTTAATCAACAATATGCACTAAAATATTAACAACTTTCAGTTATCGAGTATAAATGATAATATTTTGTTGTTTTTTTTCGGTTTGCTGTGTGAGTTTGCATTGTTTTATTTTTTCAATAAATTTTTATTACACAATGTCGTTTTAAAACACATTTGCTAATTAGACATGGTTATGCAATTCTATTGTTTTCGGTATTTATATTTGTCCGATAATGATTTGTATTCTGTTTTGAATTCCTCTTTCGCTTTAATTTAGATTCCAAAATATGTAGAAATTATAATGCATTTGCTTTTTAAATGGCTTTATTAAAATATAGTACCTATTCATAAATAATTAACAAATATTAATTATGGAGAAAATACAAAGAAATGACGTAGCATAAAGTATTAACACATCAAAGGTAATTTTTAGTTGTTTTGACTTATCTGGCGGAAATTGAAAGAGTTGAGATATAATTTCAAAGTTCAAAAGAAATACTGAAATTTCTTGGCATTTCGTATTTTCTATTGAAAGCGCGAGCGATAATTGCATGAAAGCTTTTTGTGAGAAAATAATGTAGGTATTTTATATGAAAAGAAACATTCGTATACCTATATCCAAAATGAACTTACAAGATACAAAAGTGTCGAGCAATTTATCTGCCTAAAGGTGGATGCGTCTTGAAAGATGTTTTCTGGTTTTGTCGATTTCACTCATCATCAAGATCGCCTGCTCTAATTGCAGTGGACTCTTTTTTATAACGAAAAAAAATTTGTCTACATCATAAAAACATTCATATCATTCGAACAATACCAGGGAGTCTCAATATTTAATGTAAGATTAAGAAAAAATGTGGTGAATTGCATTTTTGCGACATTACTTTCTGAACATAAAAAAAAGTTTAGTATAATAGCTTATGTCTGCTATAATTGTTAAGAAACATTCATTGTTGTAACACTATATTAGAAAAATTTATTATTCCAACACGTCACCGTCGGGCAGTGGCGGATTTACAAATTTGCCGCTAGTAAGCTATTAAATTTTTGCCGCCCCTACTGACCTCTGAAATTCGATTCTCTAGTTCGAAATCTAATGTCTTGTCATCCTTGCTGTCAATATAACACATTTCTCTTTAAAAATGGCATTTTGGTAACATTTAAACACAGTTGGCAAAGAAAGAAAAGAGTTTTGCCGTAGATGATATGTCCATGTAGTCGTTTGTCCCATTATTCCAAGCCAAACTGATCTGAATCGACTTTTAAGAAATTATAAAAACGAACTTATTATGTCATTAAATGTTTTTGATATAGTATCAACTTGCTTTGCCGACTGTTAAAATGTTACCTAACTGCCACTTTTATATTGACAGCAAGAATGACAAGACATGACTTAACATACATATTTTCGGAAAGCCTATTTTTTTCTAAAATACCTATTGAAATATTTGTTAAATTTTTGAAACTCGTTTTCTCTATGTATATAATGTTTTTTTTTATATTTCTGTAAGACAAAAAATTTAAGGCCGCCCCCTAAAATCTGCCGCCCTAGGCTTCAGCCTACTCAGCCTTCTGGTAAATCCGCCACTGCCGTCGGGATTTAAACCCGAATCTTTCCACTTTCGCGGCGGAATGAGTTAGTCAATTACTCTACGGTGCACACAAATCAACATTTTAATCCTTCATAATATAGCGATTTACAACACTCAAATTCATTACATGCGAGAGTCAATTATTTTTTAGCTGTAGCTAGACATTAACTCTCACAGTAGCGAGGGCTCTTGAATGAATCAAAGATGAACTTTCCATTTTTAATGCGGTCCTAAGTCACAGAATATTTCTGTTTCGTTAGGAATGTTTAAATGCGGAAAACAACAATTTAATATCAGTAAATTGTCAACACCAATATTACATATTAGTAGAATTAACATACGCTTGTAGCTTACGTACCAGCTGAATTATTTAGTATAATAGCGTGTTGGAATAATACATTTTTAGTGTATTTGCCATATGGCAACATACACTATTGGCGTCGGTCGGATGGCGGGACCTAGGGGTCGGACCAAAATTTCTCGACGTTTCATAACCTCCTAAACACTTTGGCACCGTTTTTAAAAATGTTTATATATATATGTGTATATATATATATATATATTTATATACGTATATATATATATATATATATATGTGTACGCGCGATAACTTTCGAAAGAGTTAATTGATTTCAACGAAATTTGGGCCACGTGTTGAAACCCATCACCGCAAGAAGTCTATTTAAAATGGGCCTAATCGGGCTATTTTAAGGGTAGTTTTTAGGGGTTGAAAACTGTTTTTGGGCCCCAAAATACCGAAAAAATTCTTCGAATCGTTTCAAAATTGAAATTTAACCCTCTGGTAGTGATTAAAAAGTGTCCCCACAATTTTAATAAAATCGGCCCGACAGGACCGGATTTACAAATTTTATGAAAACACTAGTTTGCAGATAGTGACTTATTTATTGAAGGGTGTATTTAATTCGGTGTAGACGTTAGATTGATAATAATATTACAATTAAGAAAAAAAATGTTATTTTAAGGGGTGTATTAAGGGGTAAAATTTTTTATTTTGCCCAAAAACAAACTTAATTTCACATAATAAAAGTATAAAACCACACGGCCCTATACAAGCAAATACACTATATTGTCGGCAGGGTTTTGGCACTGCGACCCGGGTTTTTATTATTCTAATATAGTGTTACAACAATGAATGTTTCTTAACAATTATAGCAGACAAAAGCTATTATACTAAATAATTCAGCTGGTACGTAAGCTACAAGCGTATGTTAAATCCACTAATACATAAAAAAAAGCTATGATTATTATTATTTTTTGTAAACTTTCGGTAATGGGGCGGCATCTTTTACAGTGCCCAGGGTGGCGCTAAGGTTAAATCCGGCCCTGACGGACGGTATAACAGTTGTTTGAAAATAAATTTTTCTAGTATAGCGTTGTAATAACGGGTGTTTTTTAACAATTATAGCAAACGATAGCTATTATACTGTTTATAAATTATAAATTTTTAAGTTAACTTATTTTCAGTTATAGAAATATATCGAGTTCAATAAAAACCCACATTTTTTCGCGTAGTTTGTAAAGAAATAAGTGAAGACATTTTTAGAAAACTATAATGAACGAGCTTAAAAAAATGTCATTTGTGTTGAACATCGATCAAATAACAGAACAAATTGTACTTCGTACGCATTTAATCTTTGACAGCGCGTGATTGATATCAAGCTGTTATCAAAAGTAGAAGTGGCCGTTTAATTTATAATATTGTGTTATTCGAAACGAATTTATGTATAACAGCTCTGTCGGCAGAATGTCGACCCCGGCGTCCAATATTTATTGCGTCGGACTTAGATTGACGATTTTCTGGCTTGACTTTTACTAAAATAATTCGCAACAGAATGATATATATTAATACGCTAAGGTTAAGATGTTTGCCTCCCTTTTTCGAAAAAACCACACAATTGCTCCACATAAATTTTATATCATTTTATAGATAATTGCTTGCTCTACCGACATCAACAACTAAAAAATCTATTATTGCTTTTGTTTTTGCAAAATAATTAATTATAACAATTATACATTTATTCAGTATATGCAGCAATGCTGCCATCTGACGGTTCTAACTTTGAAACAACGTCAACATGATTGACGGTCGGTAAATTTTTTTTGTTTAATTTTTAATCAAAATTCACGTATAAATACTTTTCGTATGGCGGCGCTTCAGCTCAACGTTTTCGATACTTGCGACTCTATATGACAGTTTTAGAAAAATATTTTCTTGAACCGTCACTGAGCTTTGTAATGTAATACAACAAAAAGAAGAAAGTTATAAAGAGTGTGAGAAATTAGAAACGAATTTTAGTGCGAATGATTCGCACAGGTACCGCTAGTCAACTATAATACGTGACCTTCATTTAAAACATAATGCAGCCCCTATGCTCCCGCTCTTGCGGTTACGTCGCCCCGAAAAAAAAAGACAAATTTTGAAAAGAGACCTGTCGGTTACCGTTTAACACTATAAGGGAAACAGAGATAGCAAAGCAGGCGCAATTTTCGAAAAGAACATTATGAAAAAGAGACACAATAATTTTAGGAAGCCGAACGGTTTTCAGTTGTTCAGCTTATCTCAATCGGACGTGATTTGAGATCGATCATGGAATCAAGAATTTATAAGTATAAAGGAGACACGTCTATAAAGAGGTTAGGAGACTCTGCTGTAGATTATTCATACGCTGTGCAGCTATACATCGATCGCATTCAAGATTCATTTTACTACAGTGAAACTTTAACCGAAATCACTGCACCAAGTGCAAAGATAGTTGATTAAACTTATGTAATTAACCATATTCTACTGTAGTAGAACCTCGATAAGTTAAAATCCAAGGGAAACGTTAAAAAATTTAAGTTTTACTTATCGAGAGTTGAAGTTAGGAGGTTGTCAGAGTAAATTTTTTAACTTACTTACCGAGGTTTGTGGATTTTATAGAGGTTGTATTTAGTTCAATAGAGGATAATACTTTAACTTATGGAGGTCATGCCAAAATATTATTTTAAGTTATCGAGGGCGATGTTCGGAATATTTGTTTAAGTTACCGAGCTTTTGTGATGTGATGGAGGTTTTATGCTTTCAGGGGAAGGGAATTCAAAAAATGTTTAACTAACATAGGTTCTTAAACTTATCGAGGTTCTACTGTATTTACATTCTTATATAATCTTAATGTTTGCAAAATTTATAATTACTCATGTTTAACATGCTATTTAGGTAGTCGCTTTTCTTGACAGAAAAACTAGTTTTTGTTATGAATTTCTTATCTGGTTCCAATCGAGCAAATTTAAATGTTGGATAAAAAACTAGTAAATAAAATGATTTGTTTTAAATTTACCCTAAAAATGCAGAAAAGTTTGAGAGAAGTGTTTGTTAGTCGTGCTCAGTCTTTGAGACACATTTTATAAAATTCGAAGCTAGAAAATCATGAAAGAATTTGTTCCGCGCACGAAATATTTACGTGATCTCATTAAGCGATGCGAATTGCGGAAAGTCGAACTAATATTTTGTCGGAATAAGCTTGAACATCAATTAGAAATTGACGCGACACGGAACGATAAGTACATATAAAAGTTTAATCATTAACTTATTGTCTTGTAAAATTTCCCGGGCATGGCTTGTTATAGTGAAGAGAATGATAAAATCGGTTTTAACACTTTTCCTGGTGATTTATGTGGTGCTCCAGTATTCTTGCATTAACGAGAAACGATTGGCACGACTGCTGCAAAAGAATGAAGCACAATAATTAATGTTTACAACTCAAATAAAAAACAGAGATAAAAAACAAGCGAGTTTAAAATTTACGCAATGCTGTAAACAGGGTTTGAATTTCAGGGTTTGGCTTAGATTTAATTTTTTGTTATGAAGCTCAAAAACTTAAATACGTAGTTGTTTGTCATTCAGGCCGGTCACGAGAAGCGGGCAGTAAGGTTACATTACCGCCCGCCGACCGCTAAAGTAAACGGGAAATTGAACAATTCAATTTTAATATAGTTAAACTAAATTAAAAAATTTGCGACGTTTCGTTAAATCTTTTTAACTTCTTCGGGCAAAACTGAAATGATTAAAAGTACAAATTAGTTATTATTATTATTCATTAACTAATTTGTATTTTTAATCACTTCAGTTTTGCCCGAAGAAGTTAAAAAGATTTAATGGAACGTCGCAAATTTTTAAAAGTTTAACTATATTAAAATTGAATTGTCCAATTTCCCGTTAAAAAATAAAAAAAAACTTATGAATTTACTGCGTTGTTCAAATGTGGAAAATGTTAAAAATACCGGAAACGAAAACATAGGGCGCGGGGAGAAAAAATGAATCACAGCCAAAATTTTTGAAGCGCGACAAGAACGGTAATGAAATTGAAAGGGTTAAACGTCGGCGCGTATAAACCGAGTTGTCTAACTTATCATCACTTTTTGTGCTGTCTGCTACGTGCCAATAAAAAAGGAAATAACTTTTCCACAGATATCTTCTGAATGAACCTAACGATTTATTGTTAGCAACTTTACAAAACTTTTGTGAGTGTAGAGTATGTAAAGTCGACAATACACCAGCTCTGCTGCCACTGAAATTGATTTAGTGTCATGGCGCGCTTTACTCTCCGTATCGAGTACTCGTGACCTCTGTATAGCAGATATATTATGGATTATGAAATATGAATTTTATGAAACGTGTTTTCTTTTGCTCGATTTGTACGAAACTAGTTGTTTGCTTTCTCCAAACTGATTTCCTGTTCAAGCTGAGGCCAAATCATTCGGAAATCCTGTCTGGGAAATACGATATATAAAGCAAAGGTTCTCGGATTATTTTGCACACGTTCAGTGCGTGTGAATAGAATCCGGGACAATCCTTATATAAAAAAGCCGTTTGCGGTCAAAATTTTCAAGCACGTCAAGTTTGTCTTTGTTTTACTGCCACCCTCAATTTTTTTACAGATTTGGTAGACTATCAACTTCTGCATAGACATATTATGTTTCCGGGAATGCACTCAACAATAAATTTATTGATAGTGGACTCCTTCTTAACATCTTGCCGTAATTATGTATAAAAATTTGAATTCCTGGACAAGATGAAATTTATTTTATTTAAAAACAATGCTTGCTACATGTTTCGATAGCATAAGCTATCATCAGGCAACATGAGAAATTAATTTACAAAAATGATTGGGTTGTCTTACAAATCTTAAACATAAAGTCACAAGATTAAAAAACTAGGTAATTAAGTTCGCATAGTTGAGTTTTGTTTAAAAATAAAATATTTTTATAATGTTGAAATTGCATAGTTATATAGCAAATATACTGAAAAACCATCTTGAGATAATAGATTTTGTGCATTAAATTCCATGATGATAAAACATTTTTAAATGAACCATGAGATTATCTCAAGATGGTTTTTCAGTATATTTGCTATATAACTATGCAATTTCAACTTTATAAAAATATTTTATTTTTAAACAAAACTCAACTATGCGAACTTAATTACCTAGTTTTTAGTGTATTTGCCATATGGCAACATACACTATTGGCGTTGGTCGGATGGCGGGACCTAGGGGTCGGACCAAAATTTCTCGACGTTTCATAACCTCCTAAACACTTTGGCACCATTTTTGAAAATGTTTATATATATATGTATATATATATATATGTGTGTGTGCGGGCAATAACTTTCGAAAGAGTTAATTGATTTTAACGAAATTTGGCCCACGTGTTGAAATCCATCACCGCAAGAAGACTATTTAAAATGGGCGTAATCGGGGCATTTTAAGGGTAGTTTTTAGGGGTTGAAAAATGTTTTTGGGCCCCAAAATACTGAAAAAATTCTCAGAATCGTTTCAAAATTGACATTTAACCCTTTAGTAGTAATTAAAAAGTGTCCCTAAAATTTTAATAAAATCGGCCCGCCAGGACCGGACTTACAAATTTTTTGAAAATACTAATTTGCAGATAGTGAGTTATTTATTGAAGGGTGTCTTTAATTCGGTGTAGACGTTAGATTGATAATAATATTACAATTGAGAAAAAAAATGTTATTTTAAGGGGTGTATTAAGGGGTTAAATTTTTTATTTTGCCCAAAAACAAACTTAATTTCACATAATAAAAGTATAAAACCACACTGCCCTATAAAAACAAATACACTATATTGTCGGCAGGGTTTTGGCACTGCGACCCGGGTTTTTTAATCTTGTGACTTTAGGTTTAAGATTTGTAAAACAACCCAAAATTTTTTCTAAATTAATTTCTCATGTTGCCTGATGATGATAGCCTATGCTATCGAAACATGTAGCAAGCATTGTTTTTAAATAAAATGAATTTCATTTTGTCCAGGAAGATTATTATTCAAATTTTTATGAATAAATTTATTGATTATTCTACTACAAAATTTGCGACATAGTTTTTAGAACTAGGCTGCACATCGGTTGAGAATTCGAGGCTAAAAGTCCACACCTGTAATGAACCTTTAAGCGACACCAAAACGGAGGATGAATTAGTAGAAAAGTACAATTTTATTTTTAATTTTCTATTGTCGACAGCGGATATCGACTTAATCTGATTTATAGGTAATCTCATAGCACTGTTCTTTCTTGAGCATGAAATTTCATTTATTTGCTTCTGCAGAGCGACTCTCTCAACAGAATCATAGATGAAAGACAAACATTGTAAAAATAGAAGTTAAGAGACCTGATTGTTTGTTTTCAATTTTATGAAATGCGGTACGTTTCAGGGGATCAAGAACTTTTCAAAACAAAAAACGAGAATAATAATATTTCTCTTAGATCGGAGGTGTCAAACACATTCATACAGTTACTCTACGATTATGATTGATTTCTCAATTTATAGTTACCGCTTTATGAAAACAAGTTTTTACGTTAGAAATAATGAGTTATTAGCGACCTGACGCCCACTAATTTTTTACTTAGTTCAAATACTTTGCAAGAGAACCAATAGACATTTTTAAAAAATATATTTTACTACCCACGGCTCTGTGCGCGATTGAGATGAAACACTGCAGTGTGTTTGCAACAAAGTGGATAGCATAAGAACCTTCTTCGTATTAAAACTAGAATTTAAAAAAAATAAAACAAGACGTTTTTGCGAACAAATACAAAATAATTTGACAGCAAAATTAGCTTTACTGTAAAAAACGTGGGGTGTTATATACTTAAACTTTCATAATATAGCTCTAAAGCTAGTAAAATATGAAAAGTTTATTACCGATATTAAGCACTCCACGCTTTTTACAGTAAAGCTAATTTTGTTGTCAAATTATTTTGCATTTTTTAGTTCGTAAAAGCGTGTTGTTTTAGTTTCAAAGAAACATACAAGCTAATATAAAAGCGTGTTAAAAATAGCCCACACTAGTTTTTACCAAAATAAGATCTAACTTTAGCAGCTCTTCGTATTAAAACTAGAATTTAAAAAAAATAAAACAAGACGTTTTTGCGAACAAATACAAAATAATTTGACAGCAAAATTAGCTTTACTGTAAAAAACGTGGGGTGTTATATACTTAAATTTTCATAATGGCTCTAAAGCTAGTAAAATATGAAAAGTTTATTACCGATATTAAGCACTCCACGCTTTTTACAGTAAAGCTAATTTTGTTGTCAAATTATTTTGCATTTTTTAGTTCGTAAAAGCGTGTTGTTTTAGTTTCAACGAAACATACAAGCTAATATAAAAGCGTGTTAAAAATAGTCCACACTAGTTTTTCCCAAAATAAGATCTAACTTTCGATTTTCTTTTGCGTACACAATTTTCGTCTATGTCTCGTACCAAGATGGACACGCTATATGCGTTGTGGGTTCGAACCGATAACGTTATTCGATTGCAATTGTTTCGAATCATATAATCCCGTACCTTAATTTATTACGGTTTGTGTCATCGATGAATTATTGCGTTTGTATATGTAGGTACAAAACGACTAAAACTAATACGCAACGTATAAATGGAATTATTGAGTATCGGTCGACGATAGAAATCGTATTATTAAGCATTCGGAAATTCTATTATTCCTGGAAAATATGATTCTTACGGTTACTGACTACCAGCTCTCTTTTTCACCAGTTGGATGCCTGTGTGCATGTAAAATGTTCTTACGTTTTGAAAATCTCTAATTTCTATGAAAAATCTTATTCAATTATAATGCTTCAAAACTAAAAATATGTACTATTCTTCACATATGACTTTTAGTCAAGTTTTTACAGTTTATTTGATCTGAATAAACGATTAAAAAACCCGGGTCGCAGTGCCAAAACCCTGCCGACAATATAGTGTATTTACTAATACAGGCAGTGTGGCTTTATTATGCAAACTTAAAAGTTGGTTTTTGGGCAAAATAAAAAATTTGACTCCTTAATACACCCCTTAAAATAACATTTTTTTTCTTAATGGCAATACTATTATCAGTCGAACCTCTATACCAAATTATATACAACTTTCAGTAAATTATTCACTATCTGCAAACTAGTGTTTTCAAAAAATTTGTAAGTCCGGTCCTGTTGGGCCGATTTTATTAAAATTTTAGGGACACTTTTTAATTACTCCTAAAGGGTTAAATGTCAATTTTGAAACGATTCTGAGAATTTTTTCGGTATTTTGGGACCCAAAAACATTTTTCAACCCCTAAAAACTACCCTTAAAATGCCCCGATTACGCCCATTTTAAATAGGCTTCTTGCGGTAATGGATTTCAAAACGTGAGCCAAATTTCGTTAAAATCAATTAACTCTTTCGAAAGTTATTGCCCGCACACATATATATATATATACGTATATATATATATATATATATATATATATATATATATATATATATATAAATATATATATACATATATATATAAACATTTTTAAAAATGGTGCCAAAGTGTTTAGGAGGTTATGAAACGTCGAGAAATTTTGGTCCGACCCCTAGGTCCCGCCATCCGACCGACGCCAATAGTGATAAAAACGAGAAAATTTCACAAATTTTTGTACAGAAAAAATTTAATTTGAAAAAAATTATTGAGCAAGCAAAATTTGCCAGTATTTTTGACATAAGTTTGTAAAGAAAAAAACGTCAATTTGCTTTCCCGTAATTCGAAATCTCGTAACGTGTTATTTTGTTATCAAATTTTAAGGCAAAGTTTTATGTTTTTTGAAATTTTTAAGCAGCAAGCCACATTCTGTAACGTTTAATGCTTAATTACATCTAATAAAAAAACAGTGAGAAAATGAATTTTGCGACCACAGTTCGAAATTTCCCGAGAACATATTTTACAATCTGAGGGATTATTACTGGACTCCGATCGAGTGGGTTTTGACTTAGCTGCGAAATAATCCACTCCAATAAATAATCTCTTCTATTATAACCCTTCAGTGTACTTTTGTTGAGCTAACCGTTTTATAAATATCTCTGTGACTTAGGAATTGTACAGCGTAAGAGAGAAGAGTCTAACTTCTGTGATATATTGACACACAAAAAATCCTCTGATTTTTTTTTAAACTGGTATATTCTCTATAGTATTTCCTGAATTACTATAGTATAAGTATTACAAAGTTTTGTAAAAGTGTTTGTTTAATTTTTTTTATAGACAAAAAAACCCGGATCGCAGTGCCAAAACCCTGCCGACAATATAGTGTATTTGCTTATACAGGCAGTGTGGCTTTATTACGCGAACTTAAGTTGGTTTTTGGGCAAAATTAAAAATTTGACTCCTTAATACACCCCTTAAAATAACATTTTTTTTCTTAACTGCAATATTATTATCAATCTAACGTCTACACCGAATTAAATACACCCTTCAATAAATAAGTCACTATCTACAAATTAGTGTTTTCAAAAAATTTGTAAGTCCGGTCCTGTTGGGCCGATTTTATTAAAATTTTAGGGGCACTTTTTAATTGCTACTAACTGGTTAAATGTCAATTTTGAAACGATTCTGAGAATTTTTTCGGTATTTTGGGGCCCAAAAACATTTTTCAACCCCTAAAAACTACCCTTAAAATGGCCCGATTACGCCTATTTTAATTAGGCTTCTGGCGGAGATGGATTTCAATACGTGGCCCAAATTTCGTTAAAATCAATTAACTCTTTCGAAAGTTATTGCCCGCACGTATATATATATATACCTACGTATATATATAATTTTTAAAAATGGTGCCAAAGTGTTTAGGAGGTTATGAAACGTCGAGAAATTTTGGTCCGACCCCTAGGTCCCGCCATCCGACCGATGCCAATAGTGTATGTTGCCATATGGCAAATACACTAATTAAGTTTTTTTCCCCTTTGTGCCTTAAAAGCGTTAAACGTATTTACTCTGCAGTAAGTGTGACGAAGTTTGGAACTTCGACACGAAATATATTATAACGAGTTTCAAAAGTAAAAAACTAAAAACAAACATTTGTCATTTTAAGACACGACAATCAGCTACTCGCACTTAATACGAAAAGAACCTTCCCCAATATGTGACACCTGTAACGAAAACTTAACGCCTATTGCCGTCCGACCTATTCTATACTTGCCGACTAAATGTCTCGGAACGTATAGTTGCTAACTTAGCTGCGACACTAAAGAACTTTCTTTGAAGACGATGACTCATTAGCAACTAAGGCGGTAAAGGAATTTAAAACTGTAACCGCTGCTCGATGCTGCTTAGGCGGAAATCGATCTCAATTCGAATTGAAGTTTTAATGACTATTCGAATACTTTGAAAAATTTCAAGCCTTATGCTAAATACTTTAACATTTTGTTATGTTTAACTATTAAAAGAAGCTAGATCCTATATTTTGATTGCAAAAAAATAACGCGAATTTTATTGCAATTACAGTCACAGATTTTTTTCCGAACAACTCAAATTTTGAACTTGCGCAAAAAAACCCGATTCCTGCGACCGACGTTACTATCGTTCAAAGTCTGGATCGCTTCACGACTGGCGGCTTGAAAAGTCGAATGATTTGCATAAACGAACCGAGCTGGGTAGAGTAGTGGTGACAGCACTTGACTCGCATTCGGGAGGTCCGGGTTCGAATCCCGGCGGGGGCAGATGTGGCTGGGGCTTTTTCCTACTGCCTCTCGCCGAGAAACGGTCATTCCTGTACCGGCCATCTTGATTGAGGTTTTCCATGGTTTCCCTCAATTAATTCCAGATAAATATCGAGATGGTTCCTTATTTGAAGCCATGGCCGATTACCTATCAAACTCCTAGTTCAAAAATTACCTACCTTATACTAATTTCCTATAATTCCTTCATTCGCCATTTGCTATTACATAAGTTGAAGTTTTAAAAATGTAGAAAAATAACGGGAAGTGTGGTAGACGGAAAATAGTAATGGTGCGAATGGCGGCTGTCATGACATAAAGTCGAGAAACGGACGTTAAACGCATTATTATTATTATTACCGAGCTGGGTAGAGTAGTGGTGACAGCACTTGACTCGCAATCGGGAGGTCCGGGTTCGAATCCCGGCGGGGGCAGATGTGGCTGGGGCTTTTTCCTACTGCCTCTCGCCGAGAAACGGTAATTCCTGTACCGGCCATCTTGATTGAGGTTTTCCATGGTTTCCCTCAATTAATTCCAGATAAATATCGAGATGGTTCCTTATTTGAAGCCATGGCCGATTACCTATGAAACTCCTAGTTCAAAAATTACCTACCTTATACTAATTTCCTATAATTCCTTCATTCGCCCATTGCTATTACATAAGTTGAAGTTTTAAAAATGTAGAAAAATAACGGGAAGTGTGGTAGACGGAAAATAGTAATGGTGCGAATGGCGGCTGTCATGACATAAAGTCGAGAAACGGACGTTAAACGCATTATTATTATTATTATTAGTGTATTTGCCATATGGCAACATACACTATTGGCGTTGGTCGGATGGCGGAACCTAGGTGTCGGACCAAAATTTCTCGCCGTGTCATAACCTCCTAAACACTTTGGCACTATTTTTAAAAATGTTTATATATATATGTATATATATATATATATATATATATATATGTATATATATATATATATATATATATATATATATTTATATACGTATATATATATTTATATGTGCGGGCAATAACTTTCGAAGGAGCTAATTCATTTTAACGAAATTTGGCATACATGTTGGAATCCATCACCGCACGAAGCCTATTTAAAATGGGCCCAATCGGGTCATTTTAAGGGTAGTTTTTAGGGGTTGAAAAAAGTTTTTGGGCCCAAAAATACCGAAAAAATTCTCAGAATCGTTTCAAAATTGAAATTTAACCTTTTCGTAGCAATTAAAAAGTGCTCCTAAAATTATAAGCAAATCGGCCTGACAGGACCGGACTTACAAATTTTATGAAAACACTGCGTATACGAATTTACTTACTGAAGGTCGTATTTAATTTGGTGCAGATGTTGGATTGATAACAATATTTCAACTAATAAAATTATTATTGTAGGGGGTGTATTAAGGGGTTCCATTTTTTTTTATTTTGTCCAAAAACAAACTTAAGTTCATTTAATAAACCCGCAATACCTGTATTAGCAAATACACTATATTGTCGGCAGGGTTTTGGCACTGCGACCCGGGTTTTTATTATTATTATTATTTGCATAAACGACACAACTTCAGCCGTTCGCGAACTCGGCGTCGTTTTTATGGTGGAGGCGCGGGTAGTTTTATGGTGGAAGCGCAGGAGCGGGTGTTTGTGTCATTTCGATATTAACGTCCCATTTCAATAATTCTTTATTGTGTGTATTCACGTTATATTGTGCATGAATATTGAATAGGTGTAACGCGCATACTCACACAAACATACGCGCAGGCCAATAATAGCCAATTAAAAACAAGGGTGCATTATAATACCGAAATGTTTTTTTAGTGTTTAATCAAGCTCACTTTTTACGAATTTATTGTGAATAAATTCCGATCGGTTACATTGAATATATTTACGTTTTTTATTTTAACAGTAAATAACTGATTTTTACTGTCCACATATTCTGTAATGTTGTACAAAATATATATTTGTGTACACAGTGATTCATGAATTTTATGAATTCTTACTAAGGTCATATATTATATACTAGCGGTACCTGTGCGAATAATTCGCACTGAAATTCGTTTCTAATTTCTCACACTCTTTATAACTTTCTTCTTTTTGTTGTATTACATTACGAAGCTCAGTGACGGTTCAAGAAAATATTTTTCTAAAACTGTCATATAGAGGCGCAAGTATCGAAAACGTTGAGCTAAAGCTCCACTATATGAAAAGTACTGATACATACGTGAGTTGATTTAAAATTGAACAAAAGAGTTACCGACCGTCAATCATATTAACGTTGTTTCAAAATCAAAGTCGTCAGATGGCAGCATTGCTGTATTGTGTCTTAATGTATATCTATATATATATAATTTTAATAATTAATAAATTTACAAAAACAAAGGCAATAATAAATTTTTTAGTTGTTGATGTCGGTAGAGCAAGCAATTATCTATAAAATGATATAAAATTTATGTGGAGCAATTGTGTGGTTTTTTCAAAAAAGGGAGGCAAACATCTTTACCTTAGCGTATTAATATATATGATTTTAGATTCATACAAATAATTAAATACAAAATGACGTAACATGAACTAATGTTTGCAGTTTGGAGTGTAGGCGCTTATTTAGTTGTATTGGTGTTAATAAAAAAATGTCCGAACGATGTGCAGAATGTTCATTTTCAATATAATATTATCTTCGTATCAAAGCAACGTCTTGTACGTGATGTATATAAAAAAAATCGTTCTTTAAAGGAAGGCACCGAAACCATTAATTTTATTTTACGCGTCACTCTAAACACGGATTACTTGCAATTCAGATAAAATTTTGAAAGAAAATTTCCAACGTAAGGAAAATCCATTAAATCGCGTCATTTTTAATAAATTTGACAAGACAATTAAGACGACATTTCGACTCCATTAAAGGGGGTGCTGCGGGTCAGCCACTCTTGTATTCAGGACCACGTCGAAGCAGTAAAAGTTTTTAAGAAGTTTTGTATCAGTTCTCTATATAATATATAGATATACGTTATAGAGACGTTGGTATTAGAATCTCTTGGGCCAAAAAC
Source organism: Venustoraphidia nigricollis (assembly GCA_034508555.1). NCBI lineage: Eukaryota > Metazoa > Arthropoda > Insecta > Raphidioptera > Raphidiidae > Venustoraphidia > Venustoraphidia nigricollis. The sequence goes on along the minus strand of JAVRKA010000018.1, from coordinate 7,421,413 downwards.
AAGTCTAGACTTGATTTATTGTACAACGTTGTTATATTATGCTTCACTTTGTGGTTTCGGATTGACGTGAATTATCGTTGTTGGCGAGCAAAAACGATTATAGCTTTACAACAGCTTAGTGACTCGTCGCTTAATGTATTTATATGCGAGAGCGGATATTTCTCTCTTAGTATCAGTTGTAATTTGAAGTCTCGACACGTGCAGAAACGATCGCCGCTTTCAAAATGTTTATTTATCAATTACGACAGATAGGGGAAGTCCCCGGCTCATAATCATTTCCTTCTTCTCTTACATAGCTAATATTTGTGCACCGCACTGGCGTCTATTGAAATCTAGGAGTTTTATTTTAACCAATCAGATATCCGGATTGCTGACTAACCGGAACTTACAAATGACCAGAAGAGTCTATCTCCAACGAAACACACTAAAGATATGCTGCCATGACAAAAAATTACTTCAAAATTATGTTGAAAATGAAATTAACAATTGTAAGTTTTGGAAATTGGTGGAGGTGCATAATTTGTAATCCTGAAGACACTAAACTTCTTAATCAATACAAGTTGAGCTTTCGTCGCCATTTTGTCTAAGAAAATCTTTTTTTTGCCAGTGTCTCGATTCATTTTTGTTCGATAGTAAATACAATATTAAAATATTTGTCGACATATTCTCTAATCAAAGTTGGCTAACTTTTTTTAAAAAAGTTAGAATTGTCCACTTTTCACTAGGTTAGAGCGTCCTACTAATAACGCTAAGGTCATATAAAGTTTTATGTTTTTAAAAACCCCTTGAGGCATTTTATAATTTTAATAATTTGAAATTTAATATTTAAGGAGTTGAAAAATAAAAAATCCAAATATCTTAATCGAGTCTAAAACTTAGGTGTTTGCAAAATTATATTTTTGAAAAATTTAAAAAATATTGTGAGTTTTAACAGGAAAGTGGGACAGGCAAAAACATCAAAATATCGATTATTACTTTTGCAACGTTTCGGTCTTTATTAGGTCTTCTTCAGGCATCGTAATTTCAAGATAATTAATGTACATCCTCTAATTGAATAATGACCATTGTAAAATGAAAAAATATACTGTCAGTATTCTACAATTAAAAATTAAAATAAAAATAGTTTTTTCTTATCCAAATATTTTTTCATTCTACAATGGTCATTATTCAGTTAGAGGATGTACATTAATTATCTTGAAATTACGATACCTGAAGAAGGCCTAATAAAGACCGAAACGTTGCAAAAGTAATAATCGATATTTTGATGTTTTTGCCTGTTCCACTTTCCTGCTAAAACTCACAATTAACAATTTAAAAAATATATTTGAGGCACGTTGAAATTTAAACAAAATAATATTGGTAACTAAAAATAGCTATATTCAAAAAGACAAGTCGTTTTGGTGGGACATTTGACTTGCCAGGCAATCAATATGTTTGATAAGTCTAAGTCTAAAGATGCATTGTACAAATTTTTACAGTGCCTCAAATACCTACCCAAAAATGTCTAACAACTCTCGGAACTATTATTTTGATTAGTTTGACTAATGATATGACATAAAAGTTATGTTTGATTTGAAAAAAATATTTTCAAAGTTATGACTTATGAGTTAGCCTGTAAATTACATGTGGCCACATTCAGCTAATGATAAAATTAAAATGCGGATAAGTAATTAAATAAAGAGACCTTCATTGAAGGGTTTATTTTTATTGGAAGAATAATGTTTGCATTTGAAATTTACTTGTTTTATTTATTTACATTTTTTATGTATGTGTTTAATCCGATTATGCAAAAACAGTTAAAACACGGCGAGTTTTTTATGTGAAGTTTTTTTTTTGAGAGACATAATGTGTTAATCTAGTTTAAAATACTGTAATAAATTATTCATTAAAAATTTTCCCTTCCAGAGAGAGCATTGTTAACCACAATAGGTGAGGTATTTTAAATAAAATTTAGTAACCACATTTTTTTTATGAAATTGATTTTTTTTTAGTGTGTGATTCTATAAATTCTCGTCTATTACTTAATCCTAGGTTATCTGGCTTTTTTTTTTGTTTAACCAAGTGACTATAAAGAAAATATATTTTGTCGATTCTTATAAGGTGGTTGAAGTGGGATAGTTTCGGACCATTAGGAAATATGACTTTTGAATCTTTACTTCGACAACTATTTGCTGCGCAACAATTTCTAACTTTAGTTTTTTACGTCCTGGAAAATGTCCAGTCTCTATTGTAACTCTTTTTTCTTGTAATTAATTAATTAAAATGTTACCAACATATTTTGTTTTTTGTGAAGAAGTCATCTAATGTCTAATGTTCAGCAAGCTGTTGTCGATAGCAAGATATTGCATCAATGACACTTCGTCTTGCCTTTGAACTTCTCTCAACATTTCAATCATTTTGTATAAATTGATCCATAATTTACGTTATAGTACCTGAACCATTTTCTTTTGTAACTGCGTAATACTGAAACAGCGTTAAACGGAGAAACGTTAAGCGAGGTTTTACTGTATGTTGAAAAGAAGAAAATATAAGTGGATTTGTTTGCGAATATGGTAAACATAATGCTCTAATTCCCTGCTATGGATTTAAAATCGATTCAAAGATACCTGAATAGAACGAAACGCGGTTTTGATACGCGGAACGTGTGTTCTATTCAAAAGATATTCTTGTTCGATGCACTCAAAACCTCCTATTTAATTAATTCAAACAATGAATGCACCTCGCGGAGTTGTTTTAAACCAGAAACGTAGCAAAGTTTTGTGAAACAGAGCTGAATAATTCTCGGGAGTGCAAACCAATGTAAAAAGCGGCTGCACGAAGCGTTCTTAACAGTTTTTTGTACATTGTGTTTTTTGTTAAGTGCGGTGATTATCTACTTTTAAATCTAAAGAAACATGGTTTCTGTAGGTATTTAAAAAATATATATCAGTTGGTCGTTTAAATAGACCGGATTTTTTCTCATTTTTACTTGGAGAAAAACATTTCATAACTGAATTCATTTTTAGGGCTTCGTACTTAGAGGGTGACATATTTTGTTTTTTGTGAAGAAGTCATCTAATGTCGTTTGCCTTTTTCTGTTTCGCTCAGCAAGTTGTTGTCGATAGCTATAGATGCATCAATGACACTCCGTCTTGCCTTTGAACTTCTATCAACATTTCAATCATTTTGTATAAACTGATCCATAATTTACGTTATAGTGACTAAACTTAGAAATCGCGTAATTTATAAGCAGAGCAGTTAAGTGAGGCTTTACTGTATGTAGTATTTACTACAAGCAAAAAAAAATATATTGAGACCCTTTCTCGCTTCAAGGAAGTAATAAGGAATGAACTAATAACCGAAGAATTTTATAAACTAAATGAATTTTATATGTAAATCTGTAAGAAACATACTGTCAATTGTAACGAAATATATTATTATTATTATTAGTGTATTTGCCATATGGCAACATACACTATTGGCATCGGTCGGATGGCGGGACCTAGGGGTCGGACCAAAATTTCTCGACGTTTCATAACCTCCTAAACACTTTGGCACCATTTTTAAAAATGTTTATATATATATGTGTATATATATATATATATATATATATATATATATATATATATATATATATATATATATATATATATATATATAGATATATATATATTTATATATATATATATAATATATATATTTATATATATATATATATAAATATTTATATATATATATATATATGTGTACGGGCAATAACTTTCGAAAGAGCTAATTGATTTCAACTAAATTTGGACCACGTGTTGAAATCCATCACCGTAAGAAGCCTATTTAAAATGGGCCTAATCGGGCTATTTTAAGGGTAGTTTTTAGGGGTTGAAAAATGTTTTTGGGCCCCAAAATACCGAAAAAATTCTCCGAATCGTTTCAAAATTGAAATTTAATACTTTGGTAGTAATTAAAAAGTGTCCCCAAAATTTTAATAAAATCGACCCGACAGGACCGGATTTACAAATTTTATGAAAACACTAGTTTGCAGATAGTGACTTATTTATTGAAGTGTGTATTTAATTCAATGTAAACGTTAGATTGATAATAATATTACAATTAAGAAAGAAAATGTTATTTTAAGGGGTGTATTAAGGGGTTAAATTTTTTATTTTGCCCAAAAACAAACTTAATTTCACATAATGAAAGTATAAAACCACACGGCCCTATACAAGCAAATACACTATATTGTCGGCAGGGTTTTGGCACTGCGACCCGGGTTTTTAATTATTATTATTATCATCATCATATCTACTAACAGAAAATAAGTTATCATATTACTGATTTTTTTTGGCACTATTGTTGTGTGTACTTTTATATTTCGAAAAGAAATTAAACTTGCAGGAATTTTTGGTTTAATTGGTTAATTTTCAAGTATAAAAAAATTGAATTTATTGGCGACATAAAATACATGTGTAGTCTGCCTCTGCATTTCATGTCAATAACTTCCGTAGTTTTTTTTAAATTTAAATTCATTCGTGCAAACAGACAGATAAAAAAATTCTCTAACATTAGACTTGGCTTAGTAATAATTAATAATAACACGCCTCTATTTTATTTATTTGGCCACGAAAGTCATGTATTAATTTGTTCTTGGCTAATATCATATATATCGGACTTGGCTTCTTGTTGCCGGTCTCGAGTGACAGAAACCGCAGCCGGCACTTAAATGAGGCGGTCAATTCTAGAATGACCGCACAGAGATAGATAATTCGAAGTGAAAAACCACTATTATTCAGTAGATTCGAGATCTTATACAAACTGTTGTAGATTTGTTTTGCTTTCTCCTGAGACGTCGAAGTACAAGTTTTCAACTTCGTCTAGTAAAATCTCACGTAACGCACGCCTTTACATTACACTGCTTAAATACAGAAAGTTCCTTCTGTTGTGTGGATAATTCCAAGTGGTCACGTGGGATAAATATTTTATGTTAAAGGATTCTCAGTGCAACAATAAATTTCATTCTTGATTAATGCAATTAGCTGTTGAAGGAATAAATGGTGTAGAAAGCCGTTGTGTTTTACAAATTATTAAAAAAAAAATTATGTTGTTGAAAAGTTCGCTCAAGTGGATATTTCTCTTGAATATTAAATTTCAAAAGCTGAAAATACAATTTTATCGTATATATTATCAACTTGTTTATGAATTAATTGAACAATAGTATTTAAAACATTGAATATAGAGTTCTCAAACTTTCTTTCATTTTATAGCTTCGAATTACAAAAACACAATTATAGGAATTCAACTTAAAGATTGCTCCCATTTAATTTAAATGCGCAAAGTTTCGTTTATTTTTGTCCCTGATTAGGATGCTGAAAACTGTAAACCAACTGGTAAATTCAGTTATTTCAAGTAGAGTTTTAAACTGCTTATTACTTTTAATTTTTTTAGAAGTTATACTTCTCTTGGCGCATTGAGGGTAACATTTTCTGTGTTACGGAAGTTGCGTAGGCAGCCTCCAACGAATATTAAATGACGAAGTGGCACTGAAGTCTCTGAATAGAATTTCCACCCTATTATATTACATAACTGACCACTAACAGTGCGAAGTATTCTCAGGGGCTCGTTAGTCATTGTAAAAGCGACCAACTAAAACGCGTCATGTTAATAGAGTCGGTCTTTAGTAGCGTCTAAATCTTGTCCATGCGAGAAATCGGGCGGCGTTACTTATTGTTAACAGACGGATTCAATATCGCCATGATAAACGGACAGCAGCCACGGAGCTGGCAGCATCACGATTGGCTGCCCACGATATAAACAACGTCTCTACACAGCGCGATCGTCTTGCAAGAGAATGCGTCGGGACGCTTGACATACGTATCAATAAGGTTGTCGGAACGCTCAGAGTTTAAGCCAAAAATAGGGCTTCGGCTGTCAACTGATTGTAGACTTATTCGTCAACATTCTGCAAAAATTCTTTCTCTATAAGGAAGATAAAGGACAAATCTAGGTCTCTAATGGACTACTTTTGTAATTTATGTACGATTTACTAGAAAAAATTTGGCATTAATTGTGCTAAAAAAACACACGTTTCCAATGTCACACTATGACCTTATTCGTACTTATTTCACAAAACTGTTCCATCACAAACCTAAAGTGACTCTTCCTGTTTCGGAAAAGTTTTTTAAATCTTCAAAATATATCCAAAAATTAGAGTAATCAATTGACAGCGGCACCTTTGCAAAAAATTTTTTTAGCCTCGTAGTTGGCACCAGCCAAAAATTGAAACGTGCGGATGATTTAAGCGAGACAGAGCTAAAGAAGGTCACATCCACAATATGTCTTTTGACTACCTCGCCCCTTACCACTGGTTCTCAGCACAAACAAAATTCAGAGCGTTCCGACAGCCATAAGTTTGGCCACGATTTTTTCAGATTCCAAAGGAATCATTCTCATCGACTTTCAGCAGAAAGAAAACACAATCACCGGACAGTACTACAGTGAGTTGTTGGACAGATTCAATGAGAAATTGAAGGAGACACGGCCCCATATGGTGAAGAAAACAGTGCTCTTTCATCCCGACAACGCACCAGCACATTTGTCTTTGATTGTCGCGGCCAAATTGCACGAACTGCATTACGAATTGCTTCCGCATCCACCTTATTCGCTCGGCCTGGCAACCGGCGACTTTTTCATCTTCCCTAAATTGAAAACATGGCTCGGAGGAACAAAAATTCAGCTCAAATGAAGAGGTAATCGCCGACACAGAAGCGTATTTTGCAGGGTTTGAAGAATCATATTTTTTCAACGAGTTAAACAAATGGCACGAACGTTGGGAAAAGTGTGTAGACATGAAAGGAGATTACGTCGAGAAATAAAAAAAACCCGGGTCGCAGTGCCAAAACCCTGCCGACAATATAGTGTATTTGCTTGTATAGGGCCGTGTGGTTTTATACTTTTATTATGTGAAATTAAGTTTGTTTTTGGGCAAAATAAAAAATTTATCCCCTTAATACACCCCTTAAAATAACATTTTTTTCTTAATTGTAATATTATCAATCTAACGTCTACACCAAATTAAATACACCCTTCAATAAATAAGTCACTATCTGCAAACTAGTGTTTTCATAAAATTTGTAAATCCGGTCCTGTCGGGCCGATTTTATTAAAATTGTGGGGAAACTTTTTAATCACTACCAAAGGGTTAAATTTCAATTTTGAAACGATTCGGAGAATTTTTTCGGTATTTTGGGGCCCAAAAACAGTTTTCAACTCCTAAAAACTACCCTTAAAATAGCCCGATTAGGCCCATTTTAAATAGGCTTCTTGCGGTGATGGATTTCAACATGTGGCCCAAATTTCGTTAAAATCAATTAACTCTTTCGAAAGTTATCGCGCGTACACATATATATATATATATATATTATATATATATATATATATATATATATATATATATATATATATATATATATATAAATATATATATATATATATATATATATATATATATATATATATATAAACATTTTTAAAAATGGTGCCAAAGTGTTTAGGAGGTTATGAAACGTCGAGAAATTTTGGTCCGACCCCTAGGTCCCGCCGTCCGACCGACGCCAATAGTGTATGTTGCCATATGGCAAATACACTAATAATTGTCGAAAAATATTGCGTTGTTATTTCAAACACGGGTACTTATTGAAACAACCCTTATAGTCATGAACCATCGATAATAAGCAGAAAAAATTTATAACTTAAATTTGAACCCGATCTGAGAGCTCCCCACAACCCTCCGTTCTTCCGCTAATAGTGCAAACACTTTGCATTTCATATTTTCTAATTAACTGCCCTTAAAGTACTTCGCAAAACTGTTTTTGTAGTGTTGTACGTTAGTTAACGATATTGCAGTTGCGTAGCCGTCCTTTGAAGATCTGCTGATAATCGTCGTCGACCCACCCACACCATTACTTTGTCAATATAGGCGCTGTCGTCTTCAAGACACGAAAGCTTTCTTTTCAGATTAAAACAATAAATCTCAGGGCCTGGCGCGCTTTAACTTATAGCAGATAAAATAACACAAGAGATTATTATTTATTTTATTTAGTTCTATCGATGTGTTGGAAGACACGTCTCACCGGCATTCCGTCTAACTTTTATATATCAAAGATAAAATGGCACGCGATGCGATACTTTCAGAGCCGCTTTTCTTTTTATAACTTCAAAATTAAACTGCGCATTCGCATTATTCAAATAGAATTAAAGAATGGATATGGAAACTTTACTGCTATTTTGTAAAGGCAGGTTCGCATTTATAATATATAGTGGGTTAGGCCTGTCTCCGTCAGGCGCAATCGAAGTTCAAATATTCAAAATAGTATTTTTCTTTTACATAGGTGTAACATGTAATATATTTTCATGTTTCATAGTTTCTGCAACAGCAACTTTCTCAACCTGAACTGTGAATATGTTAAAAACATATTGGACCATAATTATTTCTGGCAACACTGTGACTCCTAAACCTATTTTAGACGCCAAATTGCGGTTTTCATATTTTGCATACAGAAGTATGACGCTTGCACTAAATTGTAATATTCATATTTTCAATGTTTCCTTTAATTCACATTTTTTACTGTTATAAGACGAAAAACTTAAAACAATTTTAATTATTTGCAAACTTATTTGACATTTGATATCAAAATGTTTGAGAGTTTGTTATTGGTAACCAAGGCCACCAAACTCACATCCATGGCCTTTTATGTTCAATGAAGTTTTTTTCTAAAAACTTCCCTATTTCGACCTCCGGGGAGAAAATCGAAAATCCGGCTACGTTAGGATCTGTCCCGTGTCTCATACTATAGGTGTGCCAAATTTCAACTCCCTAAATCTACTGGGGCCTTCTGGAGGGTCTGGAAATTATATATGTAGATATTATCAAATATAACAATTGTTATTATTGTTCTCATTGTTGTGTTAATTTGAAAAGTCACCAAAGCAAAAAGTATAATCGCAGTATGTAGTTTTTAAAAAAACAACGACAAAAATTCTGCATTTCATATCCAAGGGATTAACTGTACTTACCGACATGAATATTATATTCTGCTGTATAAATAGGAAAAAATAAGTAGATTTGGAATGTAAATACATTTTATAAATGTGAAGAAAAGAACGCTGAACACGAATATTAAAAAATATTTGTTTAACCAACTATACAAGTTACTCGTTTAACCCAGGCTGTATGCATTCTAGTTTTTTCTGTTTTTTTGTACTTATATTTAATAGTTTTTAACTGGATTCGAGTTAACTCTTAGAGTGCAGAGCCAATTTCGTTCTTTATAATATCTATTGAATCCTGTGTCATAATTACATAGACGAATATAATAATAATAATAATAATAATAATGCGTTTAACGTCCGTTTCTCGACTTTATGTCATAACAGACGCCATTCGCACCATTACTATTTTTCATTTTACTACTTCCCGTTTTTTCTACATTTCTTAAACTTCAACTTATATAATAGCAATGGGCGAATGAAGGAATTACAGGAAATTAGGATAAGGTAGGTAATTTTTGAACTAGGAGTTTGATAGGTAATCGGCCATGGCCTCAAATAAGGAACCACCTCGATATTTATCTGGAATTAATTGAGGGAAACCATGGAAAACCTCAATCAAGATGGCCGGTACAGGAATTACCGTTTCTCGGCGAAAGGCAGTAGGAAAAAGTCCCAGCCACATAGACGAATATATGGACATAAAAAAATACAAAACTTGTGAAATTTCTATCCGCTAACAAATAAAATTTATAAGTCCGGCCCTGTCGAGCCGATTTTATTAAAATTATTAATTGATACTAAGAGGTTAAATTTCAATTTTGAATCAATTCCCAGATTATGCATGTGGCATAAACGGCCGTATAGCAGTTTTATTTTTTAACAGCGCCAAGGGTTTGCAGACCTGAGTATTTGATATTAATTTCAGCTTGATACATCCACGTGTTCCTGAGAAAAAATAGGGTCTAGACAGACAGACGGACAACGAATTGATCCTATAAGGGTTCCTATTTTAGTTTTGAGGTACGGTGAACCTTAAAAAGTATGACAGATCAAATATTAAAATTTCAGACTTTTATCTGGTCATTGTGCTAATAATCGAATGACCCTTAGAACGCCGTGTTTTATATCATTTTAAAATGTAAAAAATGTATTTTTAAAGTTTGATATAGTAAAAAAGGTAATGTTTTCAATGAGTCAGAATCGATCATGTGTGATTTTCTGTATCTGCCATAAAATGTGTTCGAATCCCGTCAAGGAGATAAGACTCTTAAAAGAGACTTTTATATCTGTTTTATTTTCTGAATATGCATTAAATGGAGCATTTGTCTGCATTATAAGTGTAGTACAGTCAAAACACTATATTTTGGCGGAAAAGAAAAATACAGACAAAATATAAAATATTATCAGTATTTCGTCATCAGTTCATTTACCACCCACGGAGGACTTATAATTTTATTAGTGTATTTGCCATATGGCAACATACACTATTGGCATCGGTCGGATGGCGGGACCTAGGGGTCGGACCAAAATTTCTCGAAGTTTCATAACCACCTAAACACTTTGGCACCATTTTTAAGTGTTTATATATATATATGTATATATAATAATAATAATAATAAATTTTTTATTTGCATGGCCACAAGAAATGGATACAAAAGGTCACTAAAACATGGATACATTAAAATATTAAGCTAAAACATTATAAAATTAGTTAATAAAATATAGTAAAAGTTATTCTACAAGTTATGACTATATGGGCATTTTTGAAGTATGTATTTTTTTATTTCTTTTCTAAATTCTTTTTTTGTTGCTACTATTGCTTTAATTTGCATTGGTAGTTGGTTGTAGTAGTGCATTGCGCTACAAACAGGCCCTTTTCTAAATTTCGTAGTTCTATAATTTTTGATGTATATATTGTCTCCTGTTCGAGTATTGTACGCGTGCATATCTGCAATAGTAGTGAACTTATTAAGATTAAGTGCAATGTTAAATAGTAGCTCATAAATATATATACCATAGACAGTCATAACTTGATATTTCATAAAAATCGGCCTACAACTCTCTCTATACGGCATATTAAATATAAGTCTTAATATTCGTTTCTGTGCCCTAAAAACTCTGAGAATCTCTCCAGAATGACCCCATACGTTTATACAATATTTTATGGTACTATATCCGTAAGCATGATATACAGTCAATAGTGCAGACTCATTCAGACTTTCTTTTAATCTCCTTAGATAATAATAGACTTTATTTAATTTGTTACAAACACTGTCAATATGGGAAAACCATCTCAAAGATGCATCCACAGTGACACCTAAAAATTTTGTTTGAAATACCTGTGAGATAGTGTCATCATTAAATATTACGTCAACGTTATTATTATTATTATTATTATTATTATTATTATTATTATTATTATTATTATTATTATTATTAAAGATCATGTACTTTGTTTTCGCTAGATTGACAATGAGCTGGTTTTTTTGACACCATTTGTTGAAGTCATCTAAAATTTTACATATTTTTATTTTTAATGTATCATAACTTTTTGCAGTAATAATTATATTAGTGTCATCTGCGTACATTATTATTTCACCATCGTTAATAAAATCGGCCAGATCATTGACGTAAAGTAAAAATAATATAGGGCCGAGATTACTTCCTTGCGGAACAGATTTATCTTTGGTGTTATATTCATCACTGTGTTGTCCGTTAATATTAATGATGATACTTCTGCCTTCTAAGTAAGACTTAAACCATTCGGCTGCTTTACCTCTTATTCCAATATGATGCATCTTTGTCAATAGAAATTCATGATTGACTGTATCAAAAGCTGAAGTTAAGTCAAATAATAGAATAGCAACGTAGTCTTTTTCATCAATGCCGTGAAGGACACGTTCAAGAAAACTACAACATGCTGTACATGTTGAACGATTAGGTGTAAACCCATGCTGACATTTACTTAGTATATCATGCTTTGTTATGAAATTAAGTAACCTATTATACATGACAGTTTCTAGTATCTTTGATAGAACCATTAAAATAGATATAGGACGATAGTTATTTATTAACTCTGGGTCATCCTTTTTGTGGATTGGTGTTACTAGAGCTTTTTTAAATATATCTGGAAAGTGGCCATTTTCAATAGATAAATTCACTAAAAACACGATTTGCTTTATAACTGTATCACTTATTGATTTATATACAACGGCAGGTATACCATCAAAGCCGCACGATAGTGTGTTTTTAAAGTTTTTAATAATACTAAGCACCTCACCATTTGTAGTTGGTAGTAAGAATATAGTTGATACATTTGTCTGTGGTAAAGTACATTCTGTAGATATGCTTCCGTTGTAATGTTTGTTCAGTTTGGAATCTGTAATTGTACTAAAATAATTGCCAAATATGTTAGCCACTTGTTTTGGTTGACTGACGACTGCATTATTGTGATTTAATACAATACTGGTCTGTTTAGATTTGTCTTGCGAAATAGCATTTTTTATTATTTTCCATTTTTCCTTTGTACTGTTCCTTGAATTAAGTATTTTTCTTTGGGTAAAATTACTCTTGCATATTTTAAGATTTTCTCTATGCTCGCTCTTCATTGCTTTGTACAAATCATCAAATAATTGACAATTTATATCGCTTTTCAATTTATACAAATTATATAACTGTTTACTTTCTTTAATTAATTCATGTGTAATCCACTGGGGCTTCATATATCTATCGTCTATGGTTAATTTTTTTAAGGGAAAACTTGCTAAAAAACAGTGCATAATATTATCTTGAAAATATTCATAGGCTTGTTCAACATCATTTAATGTGTAAATAGTTTCCCAGTTACATTTGCCAAGCATCCACAACATATGATTTATATTATGATCATTATAGATTCTTTTATGTATTATCCTCTTCTCATTTTGCTGTTTTATTGCAATTTTAGCTGTAATTTGTTGTGCAAAATGGTCTCCAATATGAAGATTTTTCACAATTACTTTTTCAATAGATAAATTTTCATTTACAATGCAATAATCAAGACCAGTACTAGTATTCTTCGTAACTCTGGTAGGCTCATTAATGATGTTTTTACAACCAAAAGAGGAAATTATATCATACAATTGACTTTTTAGAGTACTGGCAACAAGATGATTAATATTTATGCCGCCGACCAATATGACATTATTGTTTTTTTTAGTGGATTTATCATATTATAAAGGTGGTTTAATGCATTGAAGAAAATATCGATATTTCCAATCTGAGATCTGTATACACATAGTACGTATAAAGTTTCCTTTTCACTGGTAAGCTTGATGCCAGCACACTCAAAATGAAATTCTTCACATATGTTATTAATATTGAGAATTTTACACCGCTGATTAAGCCCGTTTCGCAAATAAATTGCAACTCCACCATGTATTGATTTATCTCTACAAAAGTAGGAGACCAATTTGTAGCCATTTATATTAATTGAATTAAGTGAAGCATTGGTTTGCCAATGCTCGGTTACACAGACACAGTCAATAGATGTTTGACTAAGATATAGTTCCATTTCATTTATTTTATTATTAATGCATTGCACATTTTGGTGCATTATATTTAAAACATTACCGAGAGTAGGTTTTTCATTTTTCTGGACTAAATTTCGCGGATGTTCTCCGAAATAAATACTGTTTAACTGTCGCTCCTTTGGGCCATATCTCTTCATTATACATCTCATTTTCAAGTGATAAGTCTGCACTTATACGGAAACTTTTGTAGTATCCTCGACTATTCAGATCTTCACATGTAAATATCTTATCAGGAAATTTGTCAGTAAGATAGTCAATTACATTATGTGTTTCAGTACTTTTATCGCACCGTCCTAAAACAGCCACAATTTTTTTTCTGGAGTTTTAATCAAGTCACTCTGGGGTGCTTTGCCTTTAATAATTTTGCGTCTCCTATTCTGTACTACTTGAAATTCACCAGATCCTTCTGATGTATCAGAACTTACCTCATTTGGCATGTTTACATTTGTAGTTTCTTTATTATTGTTTATATAATTTTGTTTAACAACATTGTTCACTTGTAGATTTACCTTTGCTACGGCATCATCGCCATCTGTCGATGATGATTTTTGAGCTCTAGTAGTACTAACAGACGCTTGATTAAAACCTTTCTGTTTTATCGGCTTACTTCCGTTATCTGTATCAATTAGTGCCATCTTTGAATCTTTCCGTATAATTGCAATTTCTGCAATCAGTTTTTGGTTATCTTTTTTCAGTTCATCAATTTCACTTAATAACTTTTTATTTTCACTTTGCACAATATTGCGTATTATATCACTAAAAAAGTTAATCACTTCTTCATTAGTAATAACATTCTTTATGTTTTCATTTATAACATTTGCAATTTCATTATCGTCTTTTTTTAGAGCAGTTTGACGTGTATCACGTGTAGGCGCCATATATATGTATATATATATATGTATATATATATATGTATATATATATATGTATATATATATGTATATATATATATATATATAGCTATATATATATATATGTGGACGGGCAATAACTTTCGAAAGAGTTAATTGATTTTAACGAAATTTGGGCCACGTATTGAAATCCTTCTCCGCCAGAAGCCTATTTAAAATGGGCGTAATCGGGCCATTTGAAGGGTAGTTTTTAGGGGTTGAAAAATGTTTTTGGGCCCCAAAATACCGAAAAAATTCTCAGAATCGTTTCAAAATTTACATTTAACCCGTTAGTAGCAATTAAAAAGTGTCCCCAAAATTTTAATAAAATCGGCCCAACAGGACCGGACTTACAAATTTTTTGAAAACACTAATTTGTAGATAGTGACTTATTTATTGAAGGGTGTATTTAATTCGGTGTAGACGTTAGATTGATAATAATATTGCAGTTAAGAAAAAAAATGTTATTTTAAGAGGTGTATTAAGGTGTCAAATTTTTAATTTTGCCCAAAAACTAACTTAAGTTCGCGTAATAAAGCGACACTGCAGCTGTATAAGCAAGTACACTATATTGTCGGCAGGGTTTTGGCACTGCGACCCGGGTTTTTTGACTTTTTTTTTGTCCTTGATAATTAATATCAAAATGATTTGTCGGGAAAAAAGGACTTTTTAAGTAAACACTTATTTGTTATTTATAGCGACGTTTCGTCCCTTGCTGGGGACTTTTTCAAGCTTTATAACTATTAACTGTTTTGATCAAGTAGATATAAAAATTAAAATACACATGTAAATATATAAATTTTAGTTAAACAAGTGTTCATAAAAAGTTTGTAATAATTCCGGTTTTTAAAAAATATTTTTTAAAAACGGGATTATTACAAACTTTTTATGAACAATTGTTTAACTAAAATTTATATTTACGTGTGTATTTTAACTTTTATATCTACTTGATCAAAACATTTAATAGTTGTAAAGCTTGAAAAAGTCCCAAGCAAGGGACGAAAAGTCGCTATAAATAACAAATAAGTGTTTACTTAAAAAATCCTTTTTTCCCGACAAATTATTTTTATAATTTTAACTTTGTCATCGCTATAAATCCTGGAAAGTCTATGTTTTTTTACGAATAAATTTATTTTTATGCCTACCGCATTTTTAATCACCAATATAGCGAACGTAACTTTTATTACCGTGTAACACTGCTTTAAATTTTTTATCACCTACCGGTGAAAATAGAAAAAAACCGGCTGATGAGGTTTGAATTATATTAAAATATTTTTGTATTGACTTTATACGTTATAGTATAACCACTTCTACATTTAAAATTTAATAAAACTTTGCGTTTTAATATATTTATAAAACTGTGTTATATTAAATTTTAAACGCAGAACATTAATTTACATCAATTAACGGCCGAATCTGCCATCTATTTTTATATCTGAGTTTAATTCAGATTTTTTAGTCTCATATTTTTATGGACAGGGCTGGCTCTGAACCAACGGAACTAACACGTGCTTTGGGTAGCCATATTTTTAGAGGGCGACAAAATGGCGCTTACTTAATTAAATAGAGAACAAGCTGATTTTTTAATTTGGAATTCAGATAAGCTAAAAATAAGCTGCCTGACATTTTTTCTAGCAAAGTCTAGACACCGCTGAAACTGCAAAAATTCACAATTTTAGGAGTTTCAAGTCCTCGACTACTGATAACAAAAAAATAAATAAATTACGCTAGGTATCTCATTTTTTTGATTTGATGGTTTTCTTCGCTTACGTAGTCGGGCTTGAATGAAATTTTGCAGTCGTCTGAGCATAATATATCGGTCGAACTGTACATTATTTGACTAAAAGAAGGTATAAGCTGCTTTTAAAATACAATATAACCGAAGTTCATAAAAGTCACTAACCTAACAGAATCAAATTAAACTTTTTAACAGTCATCTTGACTCCGATTTGAATCTGGTAAGAATTTTGTCGCCGCCTTTTTGATGTTACAAATGCACCCGAGATATATGCTTGACATATATTTGTTAAAAACTCGAACCTAGTGGCAGGGACTGTACTTGTACAAATGTTGGCAACTGATTCTTTCCTGCAGATAATAATGTCAAAGAACGACAAATACTTGTGTATCTAGTTAACAAAGCTGATTACTTTTTCTTCCTTACAAGTGCCAATCATCTCAAAACAAACATTTAAGGCTGTCGGAACGCTCTGAATTTTCTTTGTGCTGAGACCCAGCGGTAAGGGGCGAGGTAGGCAAACGACATATTGTGGGTGTGACCTTCTTTAGCTCTGTCTCGCTCCAATCATCCGCACGTTTCAATTTTTGGCTAGTGCCAACTGCGAGGATAAAAGATGCTATTGCAAGGGTGCAGCTGTCAATTGATTACTCTAATTTTTGGAAATATTTTGAAGATTTAAAAAACTTTTCCGAAAAAGGAAGAGTCACTTTAGGTTTGTGATGGAACAGTTTTCTGAAATATGTACGAATAAGGTCGTAGTGTGACATTGAAAACGTGTGTTTTTTTGGCACAATTAATGCCGACTTTTTTCTAGTAAATCGTACATAAATTACAAAAGTAGTCCATTAGAGACCTAGATTTGTCCTTTCTCTTCCTTATAGAGAAAGAATTTTTGCAGAATGTTGTCGAATAAGTCTACAATCAGTTGACAGCCGAAGCTCTATTTTTGGACTGAAATTCCTAGTCGAGTACGAAAATATTATGTTAGAAACACCACTCGTGTGAACAGTTTAAGGTTACTGACCACCAGCTGCTCAAAATGCTCCTTTTTTCACTCGCGTATCTCTGTCTTACCATCATTTGGATGGATGTGTTTCGGAAATTTCAAATTTCTATGAAAGATCTTATTCACTCTTTGTTCAAGCTTATAAACTATATCCCATTTTTCCGATTCTGTAATTTTTTCAATGAAAACATTAATTTTAAGATAGTAACTTATTTTTCGTCATTAGAGAGAAAAATAATCTTTAAAACGGCGTATCAAACATTAATTTTGATACAGTATCAAGGGAGATATTTCCTACCGACGAAAAACACCTTTGGGAAATAATATATACCGATTATATTATCTATACGTATACTAATGAGCTATAGCACTTTGCAATTTTTAAATGTCTCGACACTCCTAAATGTAATAATTATTAGTGTATTTGCCATATGGCAACATACACTATTGGCGTTGGTCGGATGGCGGGACCTAGGGGTCGGACTAAAATTTCTCGACGTTTCATAACCTCCTAAACACTTGGGCACCATTTTTAAAAATGTTTATATATATATGTATATATATATATATGTATATATATATGTATATATGTATATATATATATATATATATATATATATATATATATATATATATATATATATATATATATGTGTGTACGGGCAATAACTTTCGAAGGAGTTAATTCATTTTAACGAAATTTGGCATACATGTTGGAATCCATCACCGCACGAAGCCTATTTAAAATGGGCCCAATCGGGTCATTTTAAGGGTAGTTTTTAGGGGTTGAAAAAAGTTTTTGGGCCCAAAAATACCGAATAAATTCTCAGAATCGTTTCAAAATTGACATTTAACCCGTTTTTAATAAAATCGGCCCAACAGGACCGGACTTACAAATTTTTTGAAAACACTAATTTGTAGATAGTGACTTATTTATTGAAGGGTGTATTTAATTCGGTGTAGACGTTAGATTGATAATAATATTACAATATTAAGAAAAAAAATGTTATTTTAAGGGGTGTATTAAAGGGTTAAATTTTTTATTTTGCCCAAAAACAAACTTAATTTCACATAATAAAAGTATAAAACCACACGGCCCTATACAAGCAAATACACTATATTGTCGGCAGGGTTTTGGCACTGCGACCCGGGTTTTTTTATTTCTGGTACTTGCGAAAGAGAATTATAAAAAGACAATAATTATGAAACGTAGAAAGTTTTTTTTCAGTAAATAAATTCCACCTAAAGAACACACATACAAATTCAAGACGCGCCATTGTATTTGGTTGAGAAAAAATCGACAATTTCAAACGAAATAATTTTTCCTGTCTTCCCCGCCTTTTCCAGTAAATTCTTTTCTTACATTCATCAGCCGTTATAAAATTCTATGTATTCCGGATGTTGTGAGGTTAGGTCTTTGTTGGGCTTGTAGCTTTATTGTTGCCTTGAATATCACATTTTGTCTGTGTTGCTGACGTCCAACGTTACAGAATGTTCGTTTCTATATTTTAAGATTTTTTTTGCACTAGACTCGCATTCGGGAGGTACGGGTTCGATTCCCGGCAGGGGCAGATGTGACTGGGACTTTTTCCTACTGCCTCTCGCCGAGAAACGGTAATTCCTGTACCAACCATCTTGATTGAAGTTTTCCATGGTTTGCCTCAATTAATTCCAGATAAATATCGAGATGGTTCCTTATTTAAGACCATGGCCGATTACCTATCAAACTCCTAGTTCAAAAATTACCTGCCTGATCCTAATTTCCTATAATTCCTTCATTCGCCCATTGCTATTATATAAGTTGAAGTTTAAATTGTAGAAAATAACGGGAGGTGGTAAATGGAAAATAGTAATGGTGCGAATGGCGTCTGTTATGACATAAAGTCGAGAAACGGACGTTAAACGCATTATTATTATTATTATATTTTAAGATTTTTAAGCTCCGTACTGCCAGAGTTCTGTGAAAAAATTTTTCATTTATAATTATTTCAGTGATACATTATTGACGAAACAAAGTAAATTTCACAAACCACCAAAATGCAATACTTTCTTGTCCGCGTGGCATAATAGATATATTGTACTCGCTTAAATTCTTTTATATAAAATCCACCCCCACCCCGTTCGGGTATTGTGTTCAAAAGACCGTCGAACATGTATTTATTTTTAACTTAAGTAATTTCAAAGATACAGCGTATGGTTTATGAAGGTTTTCCATCACCCTGTTCACCCCCATAAGGATTATTTTTGCGATAAAATGTAGCCTTGGTCAGTCCTGGCAATAATCCTTTACCTGTCTGTGAAGTGCCATCACAATTGGCTCAGCTGTTTCAAAGATAAGCCCGGACAGACAGACCAAACTGACTGAAAACTGAAAATTCGCTCCAGGAGTTTTTTAGACTGTACAATTACAGATCACGTTACGATTTTATATATTTGTATGAATTGAACTAAGTTCTGTAAAATTCATTGAAACAGTAGTTAAAGTGTTTCGCTTTCTTTGGCTCGTCTTGGCCCGGGGTACTACCGTGCCCCCAGATATTCTTTGTGCGTTGATGGGTCAGCTAGTTAGTAAAGACACGTCATATAGAGTTTAAAATATCTCTATCGAAAGGCGTTCAGTAGAGGATTAACAACTATGCGATATAGATGTTGTATATTTTTTGTAAATCGAGGAAGTTAAAAGAAATTTTCCCGTCCAACGCATCGGGAGATATTTAATATTATGTTTGATATTTTAGCTTATCTGATGTTCGTGTATTTGACAGCTGGCACTTTGTGTTCGATATTATTCCGCATCAGTCGATGTGGTAGACTTTGTCGACCAGCTGTGCGTGACAAATATCCGTTGTCTCAAGTTTTGTTCTTCGCCCCGGGCTCTATTTGTGTGAACTTAATATTGACTGCACCTTTGTCAAGCGAGCAGCGTTTGAGAACTGAACGCACTGTCATTTCAAACAACTATAATAAGTTCAAAAGTCGAAACCCAATAGAGAATCGTTGCTACAATTCATTTTATTAGACCTCGCTCTCTCTCTCTCTCTCTCCCTCTTTCGATGAAAGGAAAAAAAAAACCTGTATAATGTATATTGTATATGCTTGATGAAAGAGCGATATCAAATATAGGAAAATATTGAAAAAGACAATGTTGTTACAAGCCTCGACAAAAAGAAAGAAAGAAATATATCATTGCTAGATGGATTTACCTTTGGATGTGATGATTGTGCGAGAAAAATATTTCTTTGTCTGTTTTTTGCAATTGAAATCGTATTGAAAAATGAAGACATCTCTGTTTGTTTGTTGACGTTTAATTTTGTAGACGCCTTAGTATATTTTGCATACGCAAAATATTTGTATTGTTTTCGTTTTCCGTAAACAAAATCGACATTTTATAATGAAATTATCAAATTATTGGTCTAGTATACCAAACCCTACCGACATAAAAAAATAGTATAGACCACACGGACAGAAGATTGAAAGCCCTGCATTCCGCGACATGATGTCCTCGGCATGTCGAACAGTGCAGGAATTTCAACTTTCTGTCTTTGTAATGTAATACTATTTATATAAAGTTGTGAAATTTTGCATTGCCCAATTTTGGAACGAAGTTCCTTATCGCGGGTTAGCGAGGGGACCTAGCCGAGAAAAAATGTAACATGTCACGAAAAACCGTAAGACAAAAATGTCACGAAAAACCGGCAGACGTATAATGTATACTGGTATACGGTGATACCGGGTGTTTTTAGGTTATACCGGATGTTTTTAGATTATACCGGGTGTTTTTAGATTATACCGGGTGTTTTAGATTATATCGGGTGTTTTTAGATTATACCGGATGTTTTTAGATTATACCGGGTGTTTTAGATTATATCGGGTGTTTTTAGATTATACCGGGTGTTTTAGATTATATCGGGTGTTTTTAGATTATACCGGGTGTTTTTAGATTATACCGGGTGTTTTAGATTATATCGGGTGTTTTTAGATTATACCGGATGTTTTTAGATTATACCGGGTGTTTTAGATTATATCGGGTGTTTTTAGATTATACCGGATGTTTTTAGATTATACCGGGTGTTTTAGATTATATCGGGTGTTTTTAGATTATACCGGGTGTTTTAGATTATATCGGGTGTTTTTAGATTATATCGGGTGTTTTTAGATTATACCGGGTGTTTTTAGATTATACCGGGTGTTTTTAGATTATATAAACGCGTTACGAAAAACGTCTTATACGAAAGGGACTTCGTTCCAAACGCGAGTCCCGCGACACGTTGCAAGTTTTTTCATTTAATTTAATGCAAACAGGCATGTTAAAATGTAATAAAACTTTAAAAGAAAAAATATATTGGTCGTGAATTTGTAATCAATTAAAACTGAAATAGGCGTTAACACCATAAAAAATATAAGAAGCGGAACTGTCGCAATCGGCATTAATTAAATTATAGAGAGGAGAGAGAGTGTGAGAGAGAGAGATTGGTGACATATCAGTTACAGTCTGGCAATCAAACGGACTGATATTTCCCTACCATTGATTAAAATTTCACTTTGCAGTTCGGTTCTGTAATGACTTTAATCTTGTTATTTTCATTCGGCGAACTTGTCAGCTGGCAGCCGACTAATTATTGATCAGTGACATTTTAATTTATTGGTTGTAAGGGAAATTTATTATGCGCCGGGAATCTGGATATGAAAGCCTCGAACGCCACAAATTTAATTAGATAAGTTTTAGTGAACGCAATTAGGCGGACAATAATCGCTAGGTACCTGTCTTGTCGACCCAGGTAAGTGGATATAGAATCGAAATCAATTCGTTTGAGCATCTTCCCATTACAGAAGCCCTTGAATAACATGCGTGGTAACTACACTCAAAGGAGAAGCCGTGCCGGGTTTTTATGGTTCTGTACCCAAAGGGTTGTGGTCTGTTGTTTTCAATGTCTGTTGTAGTCTTCTAGCTTATATATTTAGTATACAAGTAGATGGCCCAAATCCAGACAAATATTATTTGGACTTATATTTACAGTAAGACCCCCCCTTAACGTGCGAGATACGTTCCAATAAGTTCCTGCGCTGTACGAAACAGCGCTAAACGAAATCATCTCAGTACGTAGATAATAGTCATTAGTGAAACAGAACCGAGAATAAGAAAATTTGTTAGTTTTTTTTTGTTTAATTTTGTAACATTTATTGTTAAATACTTTTTTATCAAAATTATTTATTTATTGCTAATATCGATTTTTGTTCATAAAATATTTATGAAAATCAAATAAAAGTTCGAGTAAGAAATTATCTACATTTTTTCTAAAATAACATGTTATCATAGAATTGAATCGAGTTGGGAACACTTTCGTGAAAATTAGGTTGTAGGTTATAGACGCTTGACAACGCATTTATCGTTCGAACACTGAAACAAAACTACATTTTTGCAGGCGTACGTAGTAAATAAAAAACATTATTTTATTTACTTAAAGAAAAAAAAACCTGTCAAAATAACCCCAATCTTCGGAAAACGAACATATTCTGACCTCCGTCAGTTAAGTGTAAAAAATATTAATATCGAACCTTTTTAATAAAAAGAAGAGGGCCGTGCTAAAATAACAGAAGAGCGTCGGACAGTGGACATCCGGAGATAAAAAAAGAAAAACACAAATTATGAAATGAAGTATGGAGAAGAGATTCATCGTCGCAAAACTGGAGAAACGAGGTTCGGTTGGAAAATGTGAAATGGGACGCGACATGACATTTACATATCGCGCAATATGTGAGAGTTTGACAGGTACCGAATAAAGCGCTCCTATGTCCCACTTCTGCGTGTACACTATCGGCTAAACCATTCCTCGGACAATGTATCAAAAATATATCAGTCTGGGCAGCCGTCCGACCTATAATTAATATATGCAAATAAGTGTTACTTTTTTGTGAAATTTGTATTGCACGTTGTCTTAACGCCAGGTTTTCATAAACTTAACCGCTTAAGTCTAGCATAAATACACCCTGAATACAAATTAGTATAGCGTTACGACTGCCAGAGAAACTAATCTCTGTAGTAGAGGCTGGTAGAGGCTAACAAAGGTTTACATAGTGTAGTCTGTATTTTTTTCATAATTTTCAATTCTTTTTTAATGATTGAGAAAAGTGTTACAGAACTTTGTATCAGGGAGAGAGGCGTCTTAAAGGCTATGAGTTTTTACTTTTGTTTTTCACAGACATGTTCTGAATGAATATTAACTTTTGACAGTTAAATAACTTGAATATGTATTTGTATTTCCCTATTTTATTTTATCAGTGTACATCTTTAACGAAAATGTGAATATCAAATATCGCGATCACACCAAAGAAGTATCACTTCACGCACCACTTTTTATGTTATTCACTAATGTAATGAATTAGAGATGGGAAAAACGGGTCTTTTTAGTGATCTGCATCTTTGCATCTGGATCCCGTATGTGAGCCGGCTCACTGAACCGGTTCAAAAAGAGCCGACTTCTGAATATGTTACTGCAGTCTGCCACTGAGTTACCTAGTTCAGTCAATCATGTCACGACCTGTATAGAATCAAGAATGCATAGCCAAACATGTGATGCATGAGTCATTTGAGCTGACAGATGCATCAAAGCAAGAACTGATACATAAGTGTAAAATGTGCTTCTGTGTGTTAAGTGTTTCACTGAGTTATGCGGATCCGTCGGCTCAAAAAAAAGTGAGTCGGCTCTCACGGATCTTCTTTGAACTGGTTCAGATCTGAGTTACCCAACTCTATAATGAATTATGTTGCGTTTATTATAGAAATAATTTTTGTCACATCAGCTTAAAAAAAATTGCCAATACTATATTTGCACAATGTGTGTTTCAACAATGGCCCTCTCTCTTCTTTTAAAAGAAACATCGACCTATGTATAACCGCAGGTCAAAACGGATTATGTCGGGTTTTTGTTGGTACCTTTAACAAACATTTGTTATTAACTTCATTTGTGTAAAAATGTTTCGTATATCGATTGCTCAGTTGTTTTTCGCATATCTATCTATAGATGTCAGACTTGCAAGAACGGCTCCAAATATGACCCAAATAATAGCTGAATAATAATAATTAATATTAATAAGTTAATTGGGAACTTGGATATTTAATAAATTGATGCTAAATTTTCAAAATTTGCAACGTTTCGTTGGTTTATTTTCAACTTCTTCAGGCAAGTTTTGAGGTTAGCATCTTCGTTAAAATTTTGTAATACATATAACAAGTCGATTGAAATTATAAGATCAGATAAATATATTATATGTAAAGAAAAACTTCACATCAATTTGACAAATTGATGTGAAGCTTTTCTTTACATATAATATATTTATTTATATATATATATATATATACAGTGGAATCCGTTTATAATGACATCGAAGGGAATTGACAAACACGTCATACTAAGCGGACGTCATACAAAGCATTTTTGTGAAAAAAAAAAACAACCTTCTTTTTTTAGGTAGCATAGGGCCGCTGACGGGTATTCCGTTGTTTCTCGTGATTTTAAACCACTGAATTAACGCTTTATCAACATTTTCTTGTCGCGATTTTCGAAGCCTCTTCGGTTTCAGAACATTTGAATTGAACGATCGCTTAATCTGGTTCTTGTTTTTGAAAATCATTGAGATTGTCGAATCTGCATATTATTGCACCTTTCTCCTCAATCTTAAATGCTTTACGACGTTGAGATGACATTTTTTTTCCATAGGATATCACTAAAAACAATGCGTGACGTTCAACTATCAATTACTCACTGAGATTCAAAACAAAAACAAGCCACGTGCCGAACGTTGTCGGGAATCAGGGAATCAACGAACATTGCCGAAGGTGTAAAGAATCATGTAGGTCACTATAAACGGACAAAATTTATTAAAAATGGGTCATAATAAGCGACATGTCACTGTAAGCGAAGTCATTATATCCGATTTTGTTACAAAGAATTTTATATGAAAACCAAACTTCGTTCTGTAATTACGTCATAATAGGCGGTTGGTCAATATAGGCGGAGTCATAATAAACGGATTCTACTGTATTTATTTGTAAATTTTGAAAATTTAGCATCAATTTATTAAATATCCAAGTTCCCAATTAACTTATTAATATAAATAAACATGGATGAGAATCAAGACACTAATAATAATTAATAGCTGAATGATAATACATTACTAATGTTTAATAGTGGACCATCGGTGGCAAACGATATTGATCCAACGGCGACCATATAATGTTGACCAATCATCGACTACAATTTTCCAGCTCAGTAACAAATTTTCTTGTTTTTTTTTACATAAACTGTTTTGCCTTGCGACCACGCATATATTTTCCAACTGGTATTCACAATGTGTCATGAAAGCTGAGGACATTGTGTGCATATTTTTTGAGTGGGTTTTATAATACTATGTAAACCAAGGACTTGTTATAGTGTAGTTTTTTTTTTATTTGAATAGATAAAGAATACGGATCTCAAATAGGTTAAATATTTAAAATTTGAAAAATAATCTCATCGGCTAAGACTGTTCTGTACCAACAGATTTTTTAATAAAATATCTAACGGACTTTTACGACCTCGTCCTCTTTTCAAAGGCTCCCTGAAAGCGAGCTGCCGTAACCTCTTTCAGTGACTCAATGACAGCCCGTTGGATGGCAGGAGCATTTTCATAACGGTGACCTTTCAGGTTTCTCTTGAACTTTCTGGCCGTGCGGTATAATATACTGTAGAAAATTAACAGTAATTGCGCTTCGAAATTACACATTCGATCTCGAATCTGAATGCAGAGTCAGCGCATAGTTTTTTTCCAATAGTGTAATCTTATACAAAATATAGTAAAAAGCATGGCATGGCTGCATTCCCTTATGTGCGGCGTCTCGATACTCTTTCCACAGCGCATGACACACAGAATACATATGAATGTTTGAGAGAGATATATTTTTCATAAAAATGATACTATCGCCGCATACAGTGTTGGATGTAGATGTCAGCCGGTCACTCCCGGGAATTATATGAAATATTTTATGCCGTAGAACACATACACACGCGTCTACATTGAGATGATGTCATACTTACTTACATGGAATATTTACATTCGTACTAATACTTATGAATACCGACCTAGCGACGGTATAGGGTTTACCATTTCACGGACGTAATATAACGTGCTTCACTGATTTGCACATCAAATATACAGCCTGTTTCGTTTATGAAAACCAGTGTCGGCCCTAGAGCGAGATTGTCTTCCAATAGCCTCCTTTGGCCGACGGTTTCACTTCACGTAAATAATTGTACTTCGGTTTTATGTTAAGGGGGTATTCTGGTCTAGAGGCCTAAATTTTAGGCATTTTTCAAGCTAAGATAAAAAAAAATGAAAAACAGTTTTACTATCCATTTTTTATATGATTTTTATTGACATTTGAAGAATATAAAAATAAATAAAAAAAAAAAAATCAAAAAATCGTCGAATTACAGGCCGGTGGAGTGGGGGCTACAAAAAAAACGGTGCTCTATTGTTGACATTTTTCCAACCCTTGTAGTGATCTAAAACAAACAAATTAAAAAAATTCTTCATTAGTAAAGATGTCGCTATCGGATTGACCATTGCCAAAAAAAAAAAAAATCATGAAATGGCGTCGACTTAAAAAAAAACAATTTTTTTTACCCCCTTTTCTTGACCTTTTCGAATTTTTTAAAAATGCTTAAGATTAAAATTTTCCAAAATCCGAGGCAGAGCCGATAGAGCGATGTATAAAAAAGATTTTTTTCAAATTTCAAAGGAATCGGTTAAGTAGAACTAGTGATATCATGACAACCACCTCAAAAAAAGTAGTTTTGAGAAAAACGCGTTTGAAGTTTGAAAAACAATTCTCACTCAGATAATAATACTCAATACAAAATCCGCTGTATCTCCGAAAATAATTCAAATTTTGAAAAATCCGTTTAAGGGCATATTTTTGAAGGTCTAAACTTTGAAAATATGCAAAAAAAAATCGATTTTTTCAAATTTCTAGACCAGAATACCCCCTTAAATAAATAATAAGTCCCACATTTTCAAACATCAACACTTAATTAATTAAGTAGCTTTAATTATTATACTTCTGCTTCTTTAACATTTAGAAAGTTCCTACCGCTATTTAATTAAATTAGTATTTGGTGTTAATTTCAATCAAAATTTTTATTTGTGCCGGAAATTGTTTTTTGCATTTGGCTTTTTTGCGTCCCTTGCCATCTGGTGCCTAGAGCGACTGGTCCTCTCGTTCTACCCCAAGGCCGGCGCTGATGAAAAGCAAGGAAGAAAAGAAATTAAACTCGAAAAAATCACAATCACAAATACGTAATAATAGAAACTTATAGAACCTCTTAAAATACGATTTTTCGAAGTTAAGAGTAACATTTTAGCAGGCACAGCTAACGAAAATTTCGAAAGTATAGTCATAAAGAGACCCTGACCGAAATGACGGACGAATCCAAAGCACTTTCTGTCACCTGAAAACTATCCAAGAAGAGTGATGGAACCTTTGGTGTGAAAATACGAAATAAATATATACCCACAAAACACCAAACCGTATCGAGAAACTCTCGACGTACGTTTCGCCAACCAAGTTGGCATCATCAGGAGATGATGCCAACTTGGTTGGCGAAACGTACGTCGAGAGTTTTTCGATACGGTTTGGTGTTTTGTGGGTATATATTTATTTCGTACCTGAAAACTACGTAATAATATACTATAGACGACTATTACCTTCGATAACTCGTGGACTATTAGCCACACATGCTAGCTATACATGCATAGTTAATTTGTTATCTCTAATATATAAAATTCTCGTGTCATGGTGTTTGTTCCCAAACTCCTCCGAAACGGCTGAACCGATTTTGATAAAATTTTGTGTGCTTATCGGGTAGGTCTGAGAATCGGCCAACATCTATTTTTCATACCCCTAAATGTTAAGGGTGGTCCACCCCAAATTTTTTTTTTTATTTTTTGGACAACATTATTTGTTTTTATTCTTTCATGATTCAGCATTGAAAAATACATTTAATTCTAAATTTTCACCCTTATATGATCAACCCGTGATTTTTAATCGCGATTTTTATATTATTCTGTTCCATCCACAGATCCACAAGATGGCAATCGAATATAATCATTGTAGTATACTATAAATTTCATGTATAGTTCTATCAACCAATCAGTTATCCGCGCCAGGTGTCTCCCGTTGTCACTTTTCAACCAGCAAATATCATGGAGTAGGGGTGAGAACGAAGCCGGATTCCTTTCTCTCAGTCACTATACAGTTTTCGTCCATTTTTTTTTTTGGTTTTATTTGTGTCTCGATCGTAGCAGTGACTGTTATACGTATCATTTTAATTTTTCAGTGCAACTCTCCAGTTAATTTTATTCTCATAGTGAATTTATCATTATTTCTCAGTGCTATTATTAGTGTATTTGCCATATGGCAACATACACTATTGGCGTCGGTCGGATGGCGGGACCTAAGGGTCGGACCAAAATTTCTCGACGTTTCATAACCTCCTAAACACATTGGCACCATTTTTAAAAATGTTTATATATATATGTATATATATATTTATATATATATATATATATATATATATATATATATGCGTATATATATATATATATATATATATATATATATATATGTGTGTGCGGGCAATAACTTTCGAAAGAGTTAATTGATTTTAACGAAATTTGGCCCACGTATTGAAATCCATCACCGCAAGAAGCCTATTTAAAATGGGCCCAATCGCGCCATTTTAAGGGTAGTTTTTAGGGGTTGAAAAACGTTTTTGGGCTCCAAAATACCGAAAAAATTCTCAGAATCGTTTCAAAATTGACATTTAACCCTTCAGTAGTAATTAAAAAGTGTCCCTAAAATTTTAATAAAATCGGCCCGACAGGACCGGACTTACAAATTTTATGAAAACACTACTTTGCAGATAGTGAATTATTTACTGAAAGTTGTATATAATTTAGTATAGAAGTTCGATTGATAATAATATTGCAATTAAGAAAAAAAATGTTATTTTAAGGGGTGTATTAAGGAGTCAAATTTTGTATTTTCCCAAAAACCAACTTAAGTTCGTATAATAAAGCCACCCTGCCTGTATAAGCAAATACACTATATTGTCGGCAGGGTTTTGGCACTGCGACCCGGGTTTTTTATTTATTTACATTTTATAAATAATTAATAAAGACAGTTTTCACTTCTAATTGATTAAGAAATCAGATATAAATCAACACGTGTTGTGAGCTCCCGACAACAACTTTACCGGTATATATCATACAAATAATTATAAATTCGAGCGAACGAACGGAGTGAGTAATGAAACAACTAATTATAAATTCGAGCGAACGAACGGAGTGAGTAATGAAACAAATAATTATAAATTCGAGCGAACGAACGGAGTGAGTGAGTTAGTAATGAAACAAATAATTATAAATTCGAGCGAACGAACGGAGTGAGTGAGTAATGAAACAAATAATTATAAATTCGAGCGAACGAACGGAGTGAGTGAGTGAGTTATGAAACAAATAATTATAAATTCAAGCGACCGAACAGAGTGAGTGAGCGAGTATTGAAACAAATAATTATAAACTCGGGCGAACGAACGGAGTGAGTGAGTAATGAAAGAATCCTAACTATTAAAATCCTAATAAAAAATTGAACTTAATAAGGCGGAACAAAGTTCGCCGGGTCAGCTAATTTAAATATAATATTTTAACCGAAATATCATAATTTTATATCGTCGTCGGGACAAACGATTTCACAGTGTATTTTATTTTTCAATTGTAATTGGTCATGGAACCCCGTAAAATGAACACACTGTATATTATAGTGTCGTGTTTTATTACGTTCGCCAAAAATAATGATTTATGTATATAAAATACATAACACGAGGCTTTTTGTATTTTCTGTAGAAAATTGTGTTAAATTATTTCGTTACAATGGGAACTGGTTTGCTAGCCCGTGATTGGCTAAAAACCAAAGGGATTTATTAAAAGGAGCTAGATTTTTTTGTAATAAATATATTCTAAAAATTAGAAAATAGTTTCAGTCAGAACAAAAATTTATTTTCAGTTAGAATAATTTCCATTTGCTCAAAACTTCTACAAACCACGATTTATAAGCAGCGCTACTATAGCCAGTATTTTACATAGTTTTCATATATTTTGTGGACATTGTCAATTTGGTACCAGTTATTATCATTAATGAAAGATATAGTTTCATAAAAAAATACCGTATCTCGAACAAGAGACACTATCGTAGGCCGAAATAATAACTTTGTCTAATGAAATTATTGGTATTTTAAGCAGACGGTTTATAAACTTGAGTTTAGTTATTTGAATTAATTGATTGTCTGAAACAAAAAGCGTCCACGTTTTCAATTGGTGTAGGCGCAAGTGAAGTAATGGCGGAGAGTTAGAACGTACGCTTTGAATGGCACTAAAATAAGTACAAGTCAATTCCGTTGGGAAATTGGTGGAACCAGGAACAATAATTACTTGCGTTTACAATTAATGTATCGCTCTATATAGCTATACGATATATAATTACTGTTCCGAATTGAACAGTTCAAAGGGAGAAGGCGTCTCTCTCATTGATTAAGGATGGCCAAACTATTAAGGGGGTATTCTTATGTGAACGCATAAATTTTACCTCTTTTTAGGGAATTTTTTTTTAGACGACAGTAACATTCAATCATTTTAATTTTTTTATATGTTTTTGTTTGTATCTTAAACTGTATAAAAAAAATTTTTTTTCTCTTATTTTACATTTTTTATATATATATTTTTTTTAATTAAATTAGACACTAAAAAAGCAGGTCATGGTAATAGCGGCTGTTCATGTTGTCTGAAATAAAAAAATCGAATGGATCATTGTTCAGTAGGGATGTCGCTATCGTCCCTACTAAAATTAATCAATTTCATTAAAAAAAAAATGGCGGACTGTAGAAAAAAGTTTGTGTTTTTTGTTAATTTTTTTGTTGAAAATCGTTTAAAAAAATAAGAAAATATTTTCGAAAATAAGCAATTTTAGTACGGACGATAACCATTAATGAGTAGAAGAACATATATAAATTTCAAAGCAATCGGTTGAATACTTTTTTTTTAGGACCATGACAGTTTTAGAAAATAATGTTTCCAGAAAAATGCGTTTAAAGTTTCAAGAGCCAACAAGTCGCTTACGGCGCGTCTGCTATTATATGAGTTGTAATTTATTTAAAACTAGGAATTTCGGTCTCTATTTTTCACAGCATATTTTCGATAGGTTTTACTATTGAAATATGAAAAAAAAAATCGATTTTTCGAAGTGGTCACATAAGAATACCCCCTTAATAACAGCACTAGATTTCGGTTCGTTCAGCTGATATCAGACGCTTCTCTTTTTGTTCATTTCTGTGTTTCGTCCAGCATCTTTCACTCATTCATTTAAATACTAAAAATACGTTTACAATATAGTCGTCTTAACTTCGAGGGATAATATGAGAAATTAGAGAGAAAAACGAAGTAGAAAATTCGTCCGACAGAAATTCGTGTTTTTACAAATCTAATCTCGATTCTAATCGAATAATTACATATATGAGATAGACAACAATACAATCTTTCTGTCCGAACGGTATAAAAACATTTGAAGGTGTAATGGCTCGATTATGTAATGAAACCGGGCAGGCGATGTATCATATCGTAAAAAAAGGAAACAATTTCCTATCTGTGTAATTCCGTTCTTTGTTTTGTTGCTTTTCCAATTCTTTTATCAGTGGCGCAGAAACGAACTTTTCACATCTGATAATTTTAATTATTAAAACAAAAAACACTGATCACAGAGCCGAGTTCAGCCAACAAAATAATGTATTTGCTAATAAATTTGATGTATGGTATAAACATTACGTAATCATGAGTTTGTTTTCTAGTAATTCCAATATTTGACAAGAAATTTCTAAATCCAGCGTCATGCAAACAATACGTTATATAATATCTTACCCGCCAGCAGGACGTGCTTTCCAGAAATTTTGTAAATACGACTCTGTTAAGTTGATTAAAAGAAAATTTTGATTTTTAAACAATCAATTTTTAGTGTATTTGCCATATGGCAACATACACTATTGGCGTCGGTCGGATGGCGGGACCTAGGGGTCGGACCAAAATTTCTCGACGTTTCATAACCTCCTAAACACTTTGGCACCATTTTTAAAAATGTTTATATATATATGTATATATATATATATATATATATATATATATTTATATACGTATATATATATATATATATATATATTTATATACGTATATATATATATATATTTATATGTGCGGGCAATAACTTTCGAAGGAGTTAATTCATTTTAACGAAATTTGGCATACATGTTGGAATCCATCACCGCACGAAGCCTATGTAAAATGGGCCCAATCGGGTCATTTTAAGGGTAGTTTTTAGGGGTTGAAAAAAGTTTTTGGGCCCAAAAATACCGAAAAAATTCTCAGAATCGTGTCAAAATTGAAATTTAACCCTTTAGTAGCAATTAAAAAGTGCTCCTAAAATTATAAGCAAATCGGCCCGACAGGACCGGACTTACAAATTTTATGAAAACACTAGTTTGCGTATACCTACGAATTTACTTACTGAAGGTCGTATTTAATTTGGTGCAGATCTTGGATTGATAACAATATTTCAACTAATAAAATTATTACTGTAAGGGGTGTATTAAGGGGTTCAATTTTTTTTTATTTTGTCCAAAAACAAACTTAATTTCATTTAATAAAGCCACAATACCTGTGTTAGCAAATACACTATATTGTCGGCAGGGTTTTGGCACTGCGACCCGGGTTTTTTTTAATTTCTAAATGGTGCACATTTAAATTTTTTAAATTTTTTGCGGTTTTTTGATGTAAACGATTGGCCCTTGAACGAAATTATAGTCAGAAAAAAATATTTAAAACAACATTTTAAGGAACTTTTATGCTTCTTTAAGTCTTTTTTGTGACTGTAAATTTGGTTCTAAGTCTACCATTTATAAGGAAATTCACTGTAATTACAAAAATTGCTCAAAAGTTAGTTCTAAAAACTCAGTATTTTTTAATATTTTTCTGACGAAAAAGTCATTTAAATTATTTTTGTGAAACACAGTAAGAACAGGCACGCTCCTGTGTGTACTGTGAATTTATTTTCGCTTATTTTTTACGCCTGACCACCTTTTTTCTGCCCTTCTGTTCTTTGAAAAAAATTCCATCAGTGTATAAAGATTCATTCATTTATTGAACAATAAAGAATTTATTTATTGCTATCGAACAAATTGCTAGTATTTCGTATATTTTCCTAGTGTATTTACAGTAGTTTATGTATCTAGGATGTAATGGAGGATATTATGGTGTAAATACTTTTCACATCGGAAGCTTTTGTGTTGCAGTTTACAATGAATTTAAGTTGTTTTTAAATTTCATTTAAGCATTTGCTTTTAAATGTCTTAGAATGTAAATTGTTTTTCATATTACTTAACAGACGTTTTTTACAAATAATTCAATTTCAGTTCTGATGAGCAGAACGCTTCGTGAAATTACTTCATCAAATATTGTACTTCGGTATAAAGAAAACAAACAAAAAAACAAAACAGAAAAATCTCTTCAAATATGTGCGTGTTTGAAATGTAATTTGAAAACAAAACTAAAATATAAATTAAGTTAGAGACAGACGGAAAATTACATTTTTCTACATCTGCCTTCTTTTTTTAAATAAGATAAGATTGTTATTTTAGCCTTAGGGATTAAAGTAGATTGACTAGAATGGAATTGTAAAAAAGTCTCATTGTGTTCTCGGGATTAAAATATCTTTATGATATTTGTGTTGCACGACGTACTTGCAGACGCGTCTATGACACACATTTGACATTTATGAAAAGCTGCAATTTACATAATGCCACACACGACTGCTACATGCCATCCGAACACTCGTTCTTAAGAAGAGAGACCTCACGCAATTCAGGCCCCTTTTGAAAATTGTACACGCTCAACATCTAAGACTGCTTGCGTCTATATGTCGTCGTAATTATTAAACACTAGCGACCCAGTCCGGCTTCGCCCGGGTGTAAATGTAATATATAGGATATAAAAGATGAGAATCATTATCATTAAATTCTCAACGTGTATTGAATTTGCGTGAATTCAATTGCTTTTATTTGTGAATGTTCAAAAATCGAAGAAAAATCTTATTTCCCAAAAAGAAATTTAAAAAAAAATTTGGAACGTGTCGCAGGACACGCGTTTGGAACTAAGTCCCTTTCGTATAAGACGTTTTTCGTAACGCGTTTTATATAATCTAAAAACACCCGGTATAATCTTAAAACATCCGGTATAATCTAAAAACACCCGCTATAATCTAAAAACATCCAGTATAATCTCGAAACACCCGATATAATCGAAAAACACCCGGTATAATCTAAAAACACCCAATATTTTCTAGCAATAAATATAGCCGATGTTACTCAGGGTGAATGTAGCTTCCTAATGGTGAAAGAATTTTTTAAATCGGCACAGTAGTTTTTGAGTTTATTCATTATATACATACAAAAATACAAATCTTTCCTCTTTATAATATTAGTATGGATTAATCGCGTGTCAAAGCTCTTGGTGTCAAAAAAAGTCACTGATTTGTAAAAACTTCATTTTTTTCAAATTTCTAAAAAACAAGTGTCATGGATATATTTTTAATTTATTGTAGACTATAGACGCTCGACAACTTAGGTCATTAGCGTCTTAATTACATCATATAACCAACTCACTTAAAATTAAACGACATCACAAAACATCTATGAGTAAAGGCGGGATTCGAACTCAAGAAGCCCGCACGCTAACCGCTGAACAACACAGTCCTCAGTGTCAGCGCATATGGTTGAAATTACTCGACCTTATAGAAAACAGTTTGCTGAATCGAATGAGCACAAGCTCAGAATTGTAGTTTCCAAGTTGTTGTCATTTAAAATTAAAAAATTAAGACTCTTATATCTCCGGAACGAAACAAGATACAGAATATAGGATTCAGCATGTCAAAATCTATAACTTGCCTTTAATATAAACCTGATTTAAAAACATAAATATTTCTAAAAATTGTGACAAAATGTTCAGGAGGCAATTTTGGTCCAACGCCCAGAGGTCCTGCCATCCGACCGATGTCAATAGTGTACGTGCCACATGGTATACAACTAACATAACTCTTTTACTGTTGTACGCCGTGTATAAATCTTATATTACAACTTTTTTTTTTGTAAGAGCGTCTTTAATTTTCTTCAACGACAGCACAAAACCCATCTCGCATCGCGAAGTGGGTCACAGGAAGTAGGTGACATGAGAGAAAACAGAAATAGGTGGACTGTATTTAACTCCGGCCTACCTCACATCCGGATTTGTTTCTCTGATATAGTGGTTTCGTAATTAAACGCTGGGTCTAAAACATGACTTGCGGTACGACTGCTTAAATCCGTATTAACCGGTGATTATTTAAGGATTGTAAACTTATCGAAGTAGTGGAGTGCCGTAAGGTTTATACCTCGGAATCCAGGGCCAGTCAATGAATCTTCATAAAAACTGTTGGACTGCATTGTTAAAAGCTCAAATAAAAAAGTTTAAAAAACATTTTTGCCGCTCTCGACTGCGGGGTGGATGCCACCCCTTCTCGGGGGTGAAAAATGTTTCGTTCAAAATAAGCACGGAAATGGATAGGTCGACTAATTCTAAGCAACTTTTGTTCTATAAAGTTTTTTCTGAAAGTCCATACTTTTCGACTTATTCGCGAGTGTGTCAATTTTTCAACCAATAAACCCACATTTTCAGATGGTTTTTCCCGAATAACTGAAAAAGTAAGTATTTTATCGAAAAAATCATTCTTAGTAAAAATGTAGCTTATAAAAAAACAAAAATAACGGTGAGTTTATAGTGTCTGAAGACCCAATACAAACGGGATACTACTTTGTTGAAGGTTGGTTCTTATTCGTCAAAAGCCAAAATTGAAAGTTTCAACGTGAAGTTACCAAAATACAATGCATTTTTCGGGGGAAACTCATGGAACATTTTTTGAAGTGCTTGAAAGTCCCTAGCATCAAACCTAACTGAGTTCTGACGAAAATAATGTTGGTCCCTATTTTTTTCGGCGTCAAAAAATGTGAAAGTCACCCCCTTATTACCACCCAAATTAAAAATAATCGTTACCACTTCACAATTCACTTTATTTATGGACTTGTAACATGCTCTAGAAGTTTGACAGGTTTAGAGTGTTTAGTTTTGAAAAAAATTGATTGAAGTGAAAAGAGCAATTTTGTATTTTTGCAAAAAAAAAACACTCGCGAATAAGTCGAAAAGTATGGACTTTCAGAAAAAACTTTATAGAACAAAAGTTGCTTAAAATTAGTCGACCTATCCATTTCCGTACTTATTTTCAACGAAACATTTTGCACCCCCGAGAAGGGGTGGCATCCACCACGCAATCGAGAGCGGCAAAAAGTTTTTTTTTAACTTTTTTAGTTGAGCTTTTAACAATGCAGTTCAACAGTTTTTATGAAGATTCATTGACTGGCCCTGGATTTCGAGGTTTTACAATTTTTACGTCTAAAAGCCAATTCAGACTAGCCGTTCTCGGTTACGATTCACCGGTCCGGTTGGGAGCTCGACCAATCAGGGCGTAGTCGTTCCCGATTGCGGTTCGGTTCGAGCGTTTAGGTTCAGCTCTAATTTCAACCGGACCGTTCGCAACCGTAGCCAATGAGAACGCTTGCTGGAGTCACGTGACTAGCCAGCTTGTTTTTGTTGACGTTTAACTACACATCAAATGTCAAATCATATTTAGAAATTGCGCATGCGCACCGAGAATATTCGTAGAACCAAATCGGGATAGATAGATCAAAAACCGAACCGGACCGGTGAATCGTAACCGAGAACGGCTAGTCTGAATTGGCTTTAACGGCACTCCACTAAAGAATAAATAGTACGGTTCCGGTTATTAACGATATGTCGAAGCTAAAAGTATGTACTTTCGACC
Organism: Venustoraphidia nigricollis; assembly: GCA_034508555.1. Taxonomy (NCBI): domain Eukaryota; kingdom Metazoa; phylum Arthropoda; class Insecta; order Raphidioptera; family Raphidiidae; genus Venustoraphidia; species Venustoraphidia nigricollis. The sequence continues at coordinate 7,384,137 of JAVRKA010000018.1, read as the reverse complement.
GGGTTACAGAATATGTGGATTTTTAGATTTCAAATAATGTGCAGTAAAAATGTAAAATCATCCGCCGAACAACACACGTCTAAGGTGATTCAGTAGCTGCGTCATCACGAGATGAAATGAGTCGTAAAAAAGCGAATCAACGCGTCACACTTTCATTTTATGTTTATCTTTTACTATTGTCGCAAACAATTTTATTGCCTGAATGAAAAATGAGAAAAGCGTAGATTATATATTAAGAAATCAAAAGAAAACGTAATGATTTGAATAATTGAGACTTTGTTATGAATTTATTATTTGAGTTTATGACTCAGGCACTTATTTTTAAAAATAAAAATACGTTATTGATAGACGTTTTCATCTTATTAAAATGTGGATATAAAAAGTTATTGGCAAGTACAAAGTAATTTAAAAACCTCGCATTAATAAAATCTCTTTCCACAAAGTTCGGAAAAACTGTTTTCAATTTTAAACAAGTTTAAAAGAATTTTTCTTTTCAGATATCCAAAATATTCAAAACATGGATAATTTTATATTAAATTAAATTTCTCCCATTTTTTTTATAAAGACTGATACAATTTTAATATTAACTTCTTCACGCAGCTTCGTTTGCGTGAAAGTACGTTTTGACAAAACATCTATCTAAATTTATTATAAATTAATATAATTATAAATTAATAAAAAAACCCGGGTCGCAGTGCCAGAACCCTGCCGACAATATAGTGTATTTGCTTATACAGGAGTGTGGCTTTATTATGCGAACTTAAGTTGCTTTTTGGGCAAAATAAAAAATTTGACTCCTTAATACACCCCTTAAAATAACATTTTTTTTCTTAATTGCAATATTATTATCAATCGAACCTTTATACCAAATTATATACAACTTTCAGTAAATAATTCACTATCTGCAAACTAGTGTTTTCATAAAATTTGTAAGTCCGGTCCTGTTGGGCCGATTTTATTAAAAGTTTAGGGACACTTTTTTATTATTACCAAAGGGTTAAATTTCAATTTTGAAACGATTCGGATAATTTTTTCGGTATTTTGGGGCCCAAAAACATTTTTCAACCTCTAAAAACTACCCTTAAAATGGCCCCATTAGGCCCAATTTAAATAGGCTTCTTGCGGTGATGGAATTGAACACGTGGACCAAATTTCGTTAAAATCAATTAACTCTTTCGAAAGTTATTGCCCGCACACATATATATATATATATATATATATATATATATATATATATATATATATATATAAATATATATATACATATATATATAAACATTTTTAAAAATGGTGCCAAAGTGTTTAGGATGTTATGAAACGTCGAGAAATTTTGGTCCGACCCCTAGGTCCCGCCATCCGACCGATGCCAATAGTGTATGTTGCCATATGGCAAATACACTAATTACAAATTTGGGTACTGAGTAATGTATTGCACTGGCTTTCATAAAAATAGAAGCCGCGTCAGACAGAAAAAAAAACCTGCAAGGAATCGAAATTGCAGACAAAAGATTCCTATTTTGTAGATATATTTAGTATGATTCGTCAAATCCAAGAGACGCTGATGACCTCAGATGTCGAGCGTCTATAATCTGCAATCCCTCTCTCTTTCTCTCTCCCTCTTCAAATGCAAGTACGTTTTTCGTGTTTGTTTAGTATTGCTTTATGTAGTATAAGCTAAAAGCATCACAAAAAAAAACCAACACAAAAATGTAAGAATTATTTTTTATGTAAATTAAATGGAGAGCCAGAAAAGCAAACAAAAATATAATGTACTGTATTGTATATTATCTACAGTCGTAAGCCAAAACGACTTATGTCAAATTGTTGACACAATAAGTTTAATAATAATTTAGTCACTCAGATGTTTATTTTTAACAACATAAAGTATCTTAACGACTGAAATAGATTTTGAATTTCTAACCTCTCTGGGGACACCGTTTCAACTTTGTTTAAATTTAAAATTATTGTCTAAGGGGGTAATCTTATGTGACCACTTCGAAAAATCGATTTTATTTTTTTTTCATATTTCAGTAGTAAAACCTATCGAAAATATGCTGTGAAAAATAGAGACCGAAATTCCTAGTTTTAAATAAATTACAACTCATAGTCGCCGACGAGCCGTATAAGCGACTTGTTGACTCTTGAAACTTTAAACGCATTTATCTGGAAACATTATTTTCTAAAACTGTCATGGTCCTAAAAAAAAAGTATTCAACCAATTGCTTTGAAATTTATATATGTTCTTCTACTCATTAATGGTTATCGTTCGTACCAAAATTGCTTATTTTCGAAAATATTTTCTTATTTTTTTAAACGATTTTCAACAAAAAAATTAACAAAAAACACAAACTTTTTTCTACAGTCCGCCATTTTTTTTTTAATGAAATTGATTAATTTTGGTAGGGACGATAGCGACATCCCTACTGAACAATGATCCATTCGATTTTTTTATTTCAGACAACATGAACAGCCGCTATTACCATGAGCAGTGACCTGCTTTTTTTTTAGTGTCTAATTTAATTTAAAAAAAAATATATAAAAAAAATGTAAAATAAGAGAAAACAAAATTTTTTATACAGTTTAAGATACAAACAAAAACATATAAAAATTTAAAATGATTGAATGTTATTGTCGTCTAAAAAAAAATTTCCTAAAAAGAGGTAAAATTTATGCGTTCACATAAGAATACCCCCTTAATGACCGAATTTTGTTCAAATCTTCACCTCGTGTTGGTGAGAAGATATTTCGAAACATTTTATCGAGCTCGCTGTTAATTGTTTCTTTTTCTTGCAAAGACTCGAAGACGATCTACAAATTGTGAGTTTTGAATTAAGTTTATTCATTTATAGACGCGTAAAAATCAACATACGTGAGTTTGCCTTGTTCTCGCAGATATTTACTTACACACAAGAAGAAAAAGAAGAGAAAATACACAAGCCATTCTGCGTTAACATTATTTCTACGGAAATATTATTATGTTCAGACAGAACACTATTTGCTGGCCGGGGTACTTTAAAAGATTTACAGCCTTTTCTTAGACAATACATTTTCTTAACAGAATAAAACACTGATATGTACTGTTCGACCGAGGAAAGAGAGACTGCCAAAAGAATGTTCCTTAAGGTTCTTTATTTAGGGAAAATGAAAACATTAATTTTAAGATATTAACTTATTTTTCGTTATTATAGAGAGAAAAATAATTTCCGGAATGGCGTATCAGACATTAATTTTGATACAGTATTAAAAGAGATATTTCATACCGACAAAAAACACCTTTGAGAAATAATATATACCAACTATGCCAAGCTGTATAAACGTTTGATTCACGTTGCTTGTTGTAATTTTTCAAGTTTTTTTATCCTGAAGGTCCTGGTCAGGATAATGGGACAAACGTATTAAATTATTGTATTGTCATCGGTCCTTGGTAAGTGTGCAAAGTTTCAGTTTAATCTGACGTTTTGAAGTGAGTCAATTTCACGTTCAAACATACAGGTGAAGCTAATAAAAGCGTGTTAAAAATGAAACGTAAATGAGGACACATGCATGGGAAACTATAGCTCATGTGATAGGAGCAAGCAGTAAGCAATGCATTCCCCCTTCTGTAAATGAGATCTTTGGTTGGACACACAGTACATTAAACTCCTGTTTATAAAATCTTTCGGTATTTAATAAAAATACGTTTTAGTACTTCGCTTTGAACGAAAATACTTGATTGGCATTTTTTTATTTGATAAAATAAAACTTTTATATAAGCCAGTTTTCATAAATAACAAAGGTATCGCACAGGTTACTCTCTTTTTTACGATGTTTTCATGTTTCGTATAATATATGAACTAAAAAAATAATATCGTTGAATTCCATGAAAAAAATACAGACAAAAGTAAAATTGAAAATTTTCTGTCAACTGAAAAAATCACCGAGAAAAGGGAATTAGTAAAGTTTTTGCGAAATAATTGGAAGTCTAAGTTTTTCAACAGATCTGCTTTGTGAGCCCTATTGTTATAAAATTGTTATAACAAGTATACTAAAGTAAATGGTAACATGTTTTATATTACGGGTAACGGGTAGACTTGTTTTATTTGAACAAGTAATCATTTAGCTAACAGGTACTTAACCAGGTAGAATTGTACAACGTCGTTATTATTTTTATTAACGCAGACAGATTGCATAAACATAAGTTTGACCTCGCTACAAAGGCTTTGTTGAAACTTGCAACATAATTAAATTACTTTTTGATCTCGTTGAATCATATTGAAACAAAATATCTGTAAAACGTGGTAATTGTGTATTTTGTGACATTTAATCGACTGCATTGAATAATTTTATTTTTGGTTGTGAATTGACTATGAAAATTAAAAACCAAGCAATGTTGTTAACATGCTTTAATAGTTTTACAATATATATTATATATATATTGCTTTTATGTTTTAGTTCACTTTAATACCTGATTGATGTGAAATAAATTAAGAATGACGATTTGTGTATTAAAAAAGCGAAAAATTTATACCTAAAGTGTGATAAATGATAAACGGAATTTCAAGGTAAAAAAACTAACAAATTTTCTTATTCTCAGTTCTGTTTCACTTATTGGAACGTATCTCCCGGGTTGAGCGGGGTCTTACTGTAGATGTGTTTTTTCATGGACGTTTTTATGTTATTGTAAACATTAGAAAAACAACAGCAGACAAAGATAATCGGTTTGAATGACGTACCAGCGGCTAGTTTGAGGACTGCTGATTAAAAAGGTTACGGAGAGAGAGAGAGAGAGATTGTATATTATAGACGCTCAAGATCTGAGAAAAGGTTGCGAAAATGTAGTATTGTTATGAACGCTGTTTTGTTATTTCTGTTATCAGTAGGTATGTATGTTGCCTTTCAGTCCAATTTAGCTGGTCTTCTAGAACGTTTATTAATGCCCTTGTCTTTTCTACAATTGAATTGTTTCTGCTTTAAAACAGTGATACGAATTATTATAGGGCTGTACAAACTGCGACACGGCATCGCAATAAATAGCCTATTATTTTATATTTTGTCAACATTTTTGACTAATGTGCAGAAAAGTTTTGTCAGAAATTTTAAAGTAGAGCAGATAATACGTTTTAAATATATTTTTTTGTAAAATAATCAAATTCTTTTAAGTAATGTCTTGCTAACAAAATATGATGACAATGTTTTTATTCCCAATTCGATTTTGTTGAAAGTTAGTTCTCACATTTCGTCTTTCTTCTTTTCAGGAAACGCGACCAACGTGCACGTGTTGGCCGGGGGCTCTGCTACCTTGAGCTGCAACTTACAAACTCCTATCGAAGACCAAGTCTTGCTGATCATCTGGTACAGGCATAACAACGAGACTCCGGTTTATTCGTAAGTCTAAATTTTAAACTTAAATACGACACTCCAAAAATACTATCGTTTATGACTTTTCATACCATCAACACTTTTTTTATAATCGTAGTAAAATATGGGCGAAAACAAAATCTATTCGTGATGGAGATATTATAATCCATAAACTTCTTTAATTTTGAAACAATAACAAACTATAACCCTAGGAATTCTTCGATTGCGCCCATTTTAAATACTCTTTGCTAGAAGGCATTGTTAAAGGTTATCTGGTTCACTTTGACTTTATCTACACTAATATTATAAAGAGGAAAGATTTGTATTTTTGTGTGTATGTAATGAATAAACTCAAAAACTACTGTGCCGATTTAAAAAATTCTTTCACCATTAGAAAGTTACATTCACTCTGAGTAACATAGACTACTCAAAAACTACTGTGCCGATTTAAAAAATTCTTTCACCATTATAAAGCTACATTCACCCTGGGTAACATAGGCTATATTTATTGCTAGAAAATATTGGGTGTTTTTAGATTATACCGGGTGTTTTTAGATTATACCGGGTGTTTTTAGATTATACCGGATGTTTTTAGATTATACCGGGTGTTTTTAGATTATACCGGATGTTTTTAGATTATACCGGAGGTTTTTAGATTATACCGGGCGTTTTTAGATTGTACCGAGTGTTTTTAGATTATACCGGATGTTTTTAGATTATACCGGGTGTTTTTGGATTATATAAAACGCGTTACGAAAAACGTCTTATACGAAAGGGACTTCGTTCCAAACGCGTGTCCCGCGACACGTTCCAAGTTTTTTTTTTTTAATTTCTTTGTGGGAAATAAGATTTTTCTTCGATTTTTGAACATTCACAAGTAAAAGCGATTGAATTCGTGCAAATTCAATACACGTTGAGAATTTAATGATAATGATTCTCATCTTTTATATCCTATATATTACATTTACACACGGGCGAAGCCGGACCGGGCCGCTATAAAATATAAAATGTAACATTTAAATATTCTTGTCATAATTATTCTACTTTTGTAATTAAACAACTCGAAATAGAAACTGTTGGACTTGAGTAAAAAAAATAGCACTCAGCACGAATCCCAGGCGTTATAGCAGCCGTAGATTTTTCCCTGCAATGGAGAGAGATTGACGTTCTAACAGCAAGCTTAAAGACAACATAAAACAGCCTCTTTGTAGTATATATATTTAATATATTATTGTTAAGCCCTATCTAAACAAACCGCCGTCGATATAATTCAACATGTAACCTAATTTGACACGAGAGCTTTGAGCCTGTGGTGTTATTTTGTGCGTCTCTTCATCGTCAGGTACGACGTCCGAAGCGATGTCGACGAGGCGCGGCTGACCGGCTCGGGCGCTCCGCCCCGACGGCCGTCGCAGTGGGCCGACGCCGAACTCGGAGAGCGGGTGCACCTGCGGGTGCGTGCCGACGAAGCCCAACTTCTCATCGAGAACATTGTGGCGGGCGACGAGGGCACCTACCGTTGCCGGGTCGACTTTCAACACTCGCCTACCCGAAACTCGTTCGTCACATTAATTATTGTCGGTGAGTTGCATTCTTTTACCCTAATAATAACGTTATTAATAATAAATTGGATTTACCGAGCTGGGTAGAGTAGTGGTGACAGCACTAGACTCGCATTCGGGAGGTACCGGGTTCGAATCCCGGCGGGGGCAGATGTGGCTGGGACTTTTTCCTACTGCCTCTCGCCGAGAAACGGTCATTCCTGTACCGGCCATCTTGATTGAGGTTTTCCATGGTTTCCCTCAATTAATTCCAGATAAATATCGAGATGGTTCCTTATTTGAGACCATGGCCGATTACCTATCAAACTCCTAGTTCAAAAATTACCTACCTTATCCTAATTTCCTATAATTCCTTCATTCGTCCATTGCTATTAGATAAGTTGAAGCTGTAAAAAATGTAGAAAATAACGGGAAGTGGTAGATGAAAAATAGTAATGGTGCGAATGGCGTCTGTTATGATATAAAGTCGAGAAACGGACGTTAAACGCATTATTATATTATTATTATTATTAATAATAAATTGGATTTCATTTGTTATAAAATGCCAATATTCGAAGTTGGAACGGTTCTGTCGCCCAGTTGGTTGAATTTTTTTTTTGCTATGTTCAAATTGCAAATATGTTCAAACTTGTAAACAATCTTTGATTAATTATATATAACAGATTGAGAACTGCTGAAATAGAGCTTAATTAAATTTTAGTGATGCGAATCGAAATCTGCCTCGTCTACTTTGTTGACAAGTTAAAGGTTCGTTCCAACTTCCTACTCAGAGAAAGTTTGCGCAAATACCGCAACGTTTTGTCTACGTTTCGATGATAATGCGGAGAACTGAAATTAAAGTGACGGCAGCACGTCTTAGAATTTGTGACGCGAATGCGATTATAGAAAACGCGTTCAACATCGACTTGAAACCGGGCGCATCGTAATCAGCCATATCTAGATTATTAGTTCTTTGTTGTTCCTGTTTCAGGGGCGTAGCTACCGCCGTATCTGCCGTATCAATTATACGGGGCCCCCGGGCCACAGGGGCCCCCAACGCCCGTAAGCAAAAAAAAACCCGGGTCGCAGTGCCAAAACCCTGCCGACAATATAGTGTATTTGCTTGTGTAGGGCCGTGTGGTTTTATACTTTTATTATGTGAAATTAAGTTTGTTTTTGGGCAAAATAAAAAATTTATCCCCTTAATACACCCCCTAAAATAATATTTTTTTCTTAATTGTAATATTATTATCAATCTACCGTCTACACCGAATTAAATACACCCTTCAATAAATAAGTCACTATCTGCAAACTAGTGTTTTCATAAAATTTGTAAATCCGGTCCTATGGGGACACTTTTTAATCACTACCAGAGGGTTAAATTTCAATTTTGAAACGATTCGGAGAATTTTTTCGGTATTTTGGGGCCCAAAAACAGTTTTCAACCCCTAAAAACTACCCTTAAAATAACCCGATTAGGCCCATTTTAAATAGGCTTCTTGCGGTGATGGGTTTCAACACGTGGCCCAAATTTCGTTGAAATCAATTAACTCTTTCGAAAGTTATCGCGCGTACACATATATATATATATATATATATATATATATATATATATATATATATATATATATATATATATAATATATATATATATATAAATATATATATATATATATATATAAATATATATATATATATAAATATATATATATATATATATATATATAAACATTTTTAAAAATGGTGCCAACGTGTTTGGGAGGTTATGAAACGTCGAGAAATTTTGGCCCGACCCCTAGGTCCCGCCATCCGACCGACGCCAATAGTGTATGTTGCCTTATGGCAAATACACTAATTAATAAAAACTTCCCATTTTTGTTTTATTTCAGAAATGACAAAAGTAAAAAAAGCAATTTTTTTCCCGCGTAAAGATTGCGTTCAAAAGTTGGCAACACCCTACATCGATTATCGCGGGCTGCGGGATTTCCCCGTTTAAGTCATTTACTTCAACGGGGGAAGGGCCCCCAAACAAATTTTTATACGGGGCCCCGCCAAGGCACGCTACGCTTCTGTCCTGTTTTTAGAGTTTCGCTATCCAATACGATCAAACGACACTCTATTGTTCTCGTTATTGTCTGTCCGTCTGTCCTAGCCTTCTTGCACATAAAATATAAATTCTATTCACATCTATTGTTGTATATTTTACAAGTTGGTAGTGTAAAATGCAATGTTATTTATTCGACAGTATAGGAGGTTCTTATATCTCGACAAAGAGGTAAAATTAAAAAATGTACGAAGTTAGCTGTGCGGGATATATCTGAGTAGGGTTCGTTGATTTATTAGTGTATTTGCCATATGGCAACATACACTATTGGCGTCGGTCGGATGGCGGGACCTAGGGGTCGGATCAAAATTTCTCGACGTTTCATAACCTCCTAAACACTTTGGCACCATTTTTAAAAATGTTTATATATATATGTACAGTGGAATCCGTTTATAATGACATCGAAGGGAATTGACAAACACGTCATACTAAGCGGACGTCATACAAACCATTTTTGTGAAAAAAAACCCTTCTTTTTTTAGGTAGCATATGGCCGCTGACGGGTATTCCTTTGTTTCTCGTGATTTTAAACTACTGAATTAACGCTTGATCAACATTTTCTTGCGCGATTTTCGAAGCCTCTTCGGTTTCAAAACATTTGAATTGAACGATCGCTTAATCCGGTTCTTGTTTTTGAAAATCATTGAGATTGTCGAATGACCCACGCCCAATTCCTTTGCGAGAGATGAGTTTGATTCTCCATTTTCAAATCTGCATATTATTGCACCTTTCTCCTCAATCGTAAATGCTTTACGACGTTGAGATGACATTTTTTACATAGGATATCACTAAAAACAATGCGTGACGTTCAACTATCAATTAGTCACTGAGATTCAAAACAAAAACAAGCCACGTGCCGAATGTCGTCGGGAATCAACGAACATTGCCGAAGGTGTAAAGAATCATGTCGGTCACTATAGACGGACAAAATTTATTAAAAATGGGTCATAATAAGCGACATGTCACTGTAAGCGAAGTCATTATATCCGACTTTGTTACAAAGAATTCTATATGAAAACCAAACCTCGTTGTGTAATTACGTCATAATAGGCGGTTGGTCAATATAGGCGGAGTCATAATAAACGGATTCTACTGTATATATATATATATATATATATATATATATATATATATATATATATATATATGTGTGTGTGCGGGCAATAACTTTCGAAGAAGTTAATTGATTTCAACTAAATTTGGTCCACGTGTTGAAATCCACCACCGCAACCACGTGTTGAAATCCACCACCGCAACCACGTGTTGAAATCCACCACCGCAAGAAGCCTATTTAAAATGGGCCCAATCTGGCCATTTTAAGGGTAGTTTTTAGGGGTTGCAAAATGTTTTTGGGCCCCAAAATACCGACAAAATTCTTCAAATTGTTTCAAAATTGAAATTTAACCCTCTGGTAGTAATTAAAAAGTGTCCCTAAAATTTTAATAAAATCGGCCAGACAGGACCGGACTTACAAATTTTATGAAAACACTAGTTTGCAGATAGTGAATTATTTACTGAAAGTTGTATATAATTTGGTATAGAGGTTCGATTGATTATATTATTGCAATTAAGAAAAAAAAATATTTTAAGGGGTGTATTAAGGAGTCAGATTTTTTATTTTGCCCAAAAACCAACTTAAGTTCGCTTAATTGAGCCACACTGCCTGTATAAGCAAATACACTATATTGTCGGCAGGGTTTTGGCACTGCGACCCGGGTTTTTTTTTTACTGTAGATTATAGACGTTCGACAACTTAACGTCTTAATTACATCAAATAACATAATCACTTAAAACTAAACAACATCACAAAACATCCAGGATTCGGACCCACGACAGTCCGGTCATGAAGCCAGTACGCTAACTACTGGACTACACTGGCTTTTTGCTCTAGTCGATGAGCATTGTAGAAAATATTATGAGAATGAAAGTTTGTAGGCCAGGCTTTAATATTCGATTTATTAACTGTGCCCTAAGGTTTGGCAGTAGGCTCGTTCGACGACTACTAATATTGCGTTTGATATATTGTCAGCGTGGAACAAAAATTAACCGACCGTTAAATCGCGGAAACAAATGTTAGTTATCAACTACTATGAACGATATATCATAAAAACAAGTCCTGCAAACTTTTTAGCTATTTCTATTACGACGAAACTTTTCACTGCCGTTCAAAATCTAAACTGAGTTCACTAAAGTATTATGGGTGCACTTATTCCCGAATTTACGACTAGATACTGTAAAATTTATTTTATGAGGAGACATTGCGACGATGCTTTATTGTTCTAAAAATTAGAGTTTAAAAAAACTTAAACACGATTTTGTGAACTAAAAAATGCAAAATAATTTGACAATAAAATTAGCTTTAACCCGATGAAACCCTAAATTTCCTACTCAGTATCTGAATGGATTGATTTTTTTCGTGGCTATGTCCGGCGAACCGTATTCTGGAAAGGCTGTTTACAAAATTATAATACAGATAAGACACTGCAGAATTAGAATAGTGGAGGTGGCTGCAGGGGCCTGAACCTGGTTAATTTACATCACTAATCAGGCTACGTGAATCCTATGTTGACTATATTGGAAGACAGTAGCTGTTTTGCTAATTAGTGTATTTGCCATATGGCAACATACACTATTGGCGTTTGTCGGATGGCGGGACCTAGGGGTCGGACCAAAATTTCTCGACGTTTCATAACCTCCTAAACACTTTGGCACCATTTTTGAAAATGTTTATATATATATATATGTATATATATATATATATATATATATATATATATATATATATATGTGTGCGGGCAATAACTTTCGAAAGAGTTAATTGATTTTAACGAAATTTGGCCCACGTGTTGAAATCCATCACCGCAAGAAGCCTATTTAAAATGGGCGTAATCGGGACATTTTAAGGGTAGTTTTTAGGGGTTAAAAAAAGTTTTTGGGCCCCAAAATACCGAAAAAATTCTCAGAATCGTTTCAAAATTGACATTTAACTCTTTAGTAGTAAATAAATTTTATAAATATAAATTTTAATAAAATCGGCCCGACAAGACCGGACTTACAAATTTTTTGAAAACACTAATTTGCAGATAGTGAGTTATTTATTGAAGGGTGTCTTTAATTCGGTGTAGACGTTAGATTGATAATAATATTACAATTAAGAAAAAAAATGTTATTTTAAGGGGTGTATTAAGGGGTTAAATTTTTTTTTTGCCAAAAACAAACTTAATTTCACATAATAAAAGTATAAAACCACACTGCCCTATACAAACAAATACACTATATTGTCGGCAGGGTTTTGGCACTGCGACCCGGGTTTTTTTTACTTTTTAGTATTAGTTTATCAAACCTGCTCTTAGAAGAAAGATGCAGCCTAAAATTTGGTTTATTATAACGATGGACGTCTGCTACGATAAAGTTATATAAAAATCAATTTACGCACTTTTGTTTTATCGTCGACGATATGTACTTTCGTCGTGAACCAATAATAATACTGATATCTGAGACTGTTACAAATATATCCTCTCTCTAGCTTGTATCAAAAACGGTGTTTTTGATACGAGAACCGTAGAGGAAATCTACAATGTTTTAGTCGGCGTAGTTTGCACCAAATCACTTGAATGTGCTCCATTTTCTTGTTTATCGATTCCCACAAATTGACAGGCCTAAATGGCCGTGTATAGTGAAGCGACAATTGCCATCACTAAATTGTTTAAAAGCGGATAACACAACATTCTGTAAATTCGACCTAGGGTTTGACGGCATCTCAAGTTCACTGATGCGACTGACACTTGACAGACACTGAAGTAACACGGAACTGCAGGTAGAAGACAGCGTGGTCCAGTGGTTAGCGTGCTGACTTCTTGATCGGACTGTCGCGGGATCGAATCCTGCCTCTCTGCTCACGGATGTTTTGTGATGTCGTTTAGTTTTAAGTGATTCTGTTATTTGATGTAATTAAGACGCTAAGTTGTCGAGCGTCTATAATCCACAATAAATAAAAGAAGGAACCGCATGACGCCATGACAATCGTCGGTCTACTGTAGACGAGGCCAAACAGGCATTGCGTGTGCAGAAAACAGATCAGACTGAAGACGCATCGTGTAACATACATGTATATATGAATCCACTTGAGAATAGAAGAAACGCGATGTGATACGACTTAAACGGGGGTGGCCAAAAGCATGGAAGAGGCGTCGTCGTCGGCGTCGTTCCCTTTTTCGACTCTTATATTGCGCTATCGCTTAATCCACTCTCTACATGTGTGTGTGTATTTTTGTGTGTTCCAGTGGCCCCCCGGGAACTCGCGATAGAGGACTGGACTGGCCGACAGCTCAAGGGACACGTGTCGCCGCCACTGCCCGAAGGAAGCAGCGCCAATGTCACGTGTATTGCCCTTGGAGGTTAGTTGTCTCTCTTATATGCGTGTTGTACTTTGAAATCTGTCTTATAGATATACCGCGCAGTATATCCTGATTTCCCGTAATTCGACTGAGGTTTGAATTTTGTGCCCTCGAAACTTATTGTGTAGGGAAAAAAACAATATATGCTGTCTGCGGGTCTGCTAAGTGCGCCTATTTGGCCCTGGCAGCTACGACGCGACGCTGGGTTAAAGTATCGATTGAATTTTCAATTTGAAAAGAAAATTCCTAAACATATTAAAAATTAAAAATATGATTTGGTACCAGACCTAAATAGTCTCGATGGTAATTGGTGACATTAAATTAATAAAAAAAAATTATAATGAGCTTGTTGTGTTGGATAATAAATATATTCTATTCTATTCTATCTTTACTATAATAAGAACCAGGCTTTAAAAAAATTATAAGGAGCCTCACCCTCATAAGCTTACAAAAGGAGCTTAACTTCTTTATTAGTGTATTTGCCATATGGCAACATACACTATTGGCGTTGGTCGGATGGCGGGACCTAGGGGTCGGACCAAAATTTCTCGACGTTTCATAACCTCCTAAACACTTTGGCACCATTTTTAAAAATGTTTATATATATATGTATATATATATATATATATATATATATATATATATATATATATATTTATATGTGCGGGCAATAACTTTCGAAAGAGCTAATTCATTTTAACGAAATTTGGCATACATGTTGGAATCCATCACCGCACGAAGCCTATTTAAAATGGGCCCAATCGGGTCATTTTAAGGGTAGTTTTTAGGGGTTGAAAAAAGTTTTTGGGCCCAAAAATACCGAAAAAATTCTCAGAATCTTTTCAAAATTGAAATTTAACCCTATAGTAGCAATTAAAAAGTGCTCCTAAAATTATAAGCAAATCGACCCGACAGGACCGGACTTACAAATTTTATGAAAACACTAGTTTGCGTATACGAATTTACTTACTGAAGGTCGTATTTAATTTGGTGCAGATGTTGGATTGATAACAATATTTCAACTAATAAAATTATTATTGTAAGGGGTGTATTAAGGGGTTCAATTTTTTTTTTATTTTGTCCAAAAACAAACTTAATTTCATTTAATAAAGCCACAATACCTGTATTAGCAAATACACTATATTGTCGGCAGGGTTTTGGCACTGCGACCCGGGTTTTTTTTTAATATTATTCCCAAGTTTTAATTTGTTGTTATGTCAAACTAATTAATAATATTTAACACATACCTTAGCAACACACTATAAACTTCTATCTTTGTCAGTTTCATGTAACTTAGGAGACAAACCAACTTCCCCTTTAGGGGTCAGTTCTATTTCCCCTCGATTTTCTACTTTTTTCAAACAGATACGTCGCTAAAGAAGTTAAACTTCAATATAATACTCGTTGACATAAATAATGTTTTATTTAAATGCGTGATAATGTATCACTACCTCTTTTGTTAGCAGGATATTTATAACCTCAGCTGCCGAGCATCTATAATATTGTAATGTCTGTCCGTCTGGATCAGTGCTTTTAATTATTGTTATTGAAACATATTCCCAGTTATCTGATTCGCGTGAAACAATTCACTGTCGATTGTTGAGCGCTTTTGTTTATTTTCAATGCAAAATAAAACACAATGAGGTTAAAACAAACCGGTGTGTGAAAAATGCATCCATTCATTCGCGCACAAACATTCAGAGCGGTCTATTCACATTGTTTACGTAGGTATATTTCTACACAGGCTTAGCCAGGCGCTCTACGGAATAGATTTTCTATTTATTTAACCTTCTCAACAATATGTTTTATTGTTGCAGAAAATATTGTACATTACATTTTTTGTCCTACACCCCATAAATATTGTTTTTCGTCTTCACTTCCAGTATATTTAATTTTATTTTACAGTTCACTTGTGTCGAAATCTTAACTTTTAAGGTAATTGATTCCTCAGATTGTAAAATATGCTCTCGGTAAATTTCGAACTGTGTCCGCAAAATTCATTTCATTACTGTTTTTATTAGCTGTGGTTAAGCATTAAGTTTCCCAAAATTTCTCATCTGTATTGTGTACAAGATTTCAGGTCCGTGCCCAATTTTTACAAGTATAAAATTTTAAATAATGTGTATATCGGATCCTTTTGATATTAATAATTAATTAATTAATGCCTTGTAATATACTTAAAAAAATTCTGATTTGTTATGATAATTTAAAATATTAAAACAAGATCATTGAATTAAATCTAGTTATTAAGACAATTAATTAAGATCACCTGATGAAGTATTAATTTAATACGAAACGTTGTGAAATAATAATTTGTCTTTTAATTTCATTGATCCTAATTCCTCTAAAATATTTATAAATTATAAAATTTTAAAATTATTAATTTTTTTCATTAGAAATAATACATTAAAAACAATAAATTATTATTGGATTATACTTTGACGCCAGGTCTGTAATAAGTCATTTTACGGCCGGTATTACATTGCAGCTATTTTAGAGGACATCGGACAAAAAACCCGGGTCGCAGTGCCAAAACCCTGCCGACAATATAGTGTATTTGCTTGTATAGGGCCGTGTGGTTTTATACTTTTATTATGTGAAATTAAGTTTGTTTTTGGGCAAAATAAAAAATTTAACCCCTTAATACACCCCTTAAAATAACATTTTTTTCTTAATTGTAATATTATTATCAATCTAACGTCTACACCGAATTATATACACCCTTCAATAAATAAGTCACTATCTGCAAACTAGTGTTTTCATAAAATTTGTAAATCCGGTCCTGTCAGGCCGATTTTATTAAAATTGTGGGGACACTTTTTAATCACTACCAAAGGGTTAAATTTCAATTTTGAAACGATTCGGAGAATTTTTTCGGTATTTTGGGGCCCAAAAACAGTTTTCAACCCCTAAAAACTACCCTTAAAATAGCCCGATCAGGCCCATTTTAAATAGGCTTCTTGCGGTGATGGATTTCAACACGTAGCCCAATTTTCGTTGAAATCAATTAACTCTTTCGAAAGTTATCGCGCGTACACATATATATATATATATATATATATATATATACATATATATATAAACATTTTTAAAAATGGTGCCAAAGTGTTTAGGAGGTTATGAAACGTCGAGAAATTTTGGTCCGACCCCTAGGTCCCGCCATCCGACCGACGCCAATAGTGTATGTTGCCATATGGCAAATACACTAAAAAGTACTTTTAACTTTTTCTTTAAATATTTGACTAACATAAAAATTTCACAGCTAGGCCAGGTTAACTTTAGCTACCCCCCAATGTTTCTTTCATCACCGCGGCCGATTTTAGCCTACAGAATATTTTCGAAACACTGCAGTTTTATTAACTATTTTCATTGGAATACTTATCGCAAAGAAAATACGTTCCGTTTGAAAAATGCAAATTCTCATTACATCTCGAAAATTGTCTTTTCTTAATGAGTAGAATGAAAACAGTGTACTCGACAGCGTTGCCAGACGTCCCGATTTTGGCGGGACGTCCGGATTTTTAAATCAAAATTAAATGTCCCGCGCGAGACAGGCTCAGTCCCGCTTTTCGGGGATAACTCGACCGTGCGTAAATAATTAATTATTCTCTTATTGTAAGTTGCAATTTGTAACACTCACTCCTCAGACTATTGTTTGAAACGCCATATTTTTCTAATGAATAAAACTTTTTTGATTTTGATTTCTGTTTTTTTTTATTTTTTTTTATTCAGAAGACGAATAAGACTCAACTATTTAACGATAGGGTAAATCTGATTTAAAATATCACATTTTTATTAAAATACATTTTCTATGGCTATTTTTGCTATCTATTGTCACGTAAACGTAATTTGAACTCAAATAAAAAGATAAATATTTAAAAACTTCTGATTATATACGTTTTTTTACTGTCCCGCTTTCGACGAAAGAATCCCGCTTTTTTCACTCAAAAAGTTCCAAATCCCGATTTGGCAAAAAAAAAATCTGGCATCGCTGGTACTCGACTCTATAGAATCATATATTGCGTGCCTTAATTCGTCCTCCATCTTGTTACTAATAGAACGTAGTTAACCCAGTTAATGTTTGGCGTGAAATCCCAACATTTAACCCATTATGCATAAACAGGTAGTCATTTATTTCAACTGGTGGCAATTATGATGTCCTGGAAATTGCACAGGCAATTTACAAGACTTGACGATAAATGCGGCTCATAAAGAGAAGGATTTAGCGCAGCATTTAGCATTTTATTATCATCCGATAAGCTGCTAATTTTGCATGGCAACTACACTACAAACAGATTAAGAATTAGACTCGGAGAGGTGGGAATGTACTTACCATTCACACTCAGTTATTATGAAATAAAAAACTAACCCACTTCTTAAGATCTAACAGCAATATATTAAAATCCTTGGCCAAACTAGAAAAGAGCTCTAATCACAAAACTACATTTTCTCTGCTCCTCAATTTCCTTGTTCTACCAATAGGACCTAGCCGCGGTTCATTTGTTTATGCTACTGTTGGCATAATATTTAAAAATCTGTGTACAGGCTGATTTTTAAGTTGATACTTCTTTTTAACAGAGTCTAGAAATCAAATAGACCTGCAAATATTTCATGTAACTTTTTTATTAAAACTCAAAAATAAGAGAGAAACAGACATTCAAAGTTTAATTAAATTTTATTTAATTGGCGGTTAGTTCTGGCGTTATGTCATGTCACAGAAATTGTTCCAAGTTGTCCCCGTTTTGTTTCAAATAGGCAGCAAAATACTTGTTAATGACATAAGATATTTTTTGAGTTTTGATACAAAATTTACTTGAAATAATAGAAAACAGTATCACGGGTAATAAAAATAAATCAATTTAAATACTCATTGATTGCAATGTTTCGTCTTTTATTTAATTAAGACTTTTTCAAGCTCTCAATATGCTTAAATGATAATTAAACTATGATATAATAAGCAATGTCGCATTACAAAAATCAATTATAAAAAACTGAAAATTGTAGAAAATAATATTGATTTTTGTAATGCGAAATTGCTTATTATATCATAGTTTAACTATCGTTTGAGCATATTGAGAGCTTGAAAAAGCCTTAATTAAATAAAAGACGAAACGTTGCAATCAATGAGTATTTAAATTGATTTATTTTTATTCCAATTACCCGTGATACTGTTTTCTATTATAACATATATCTGGAATTGAACTTTAAAGATGAATTTACTTGAAATATTGGTTCGTCCATTTGATTTCTACATGCTGCTAAAAAAGAAGTATCAACTTAAAAATCATCCTGTATAAAGTTTAATTAGTAAAATGTTAAATATAGAATCTCTTTTAGAAATCGTCTAATACTCAAAGATTATCTGATTATACCTGTTTCGCTTGCAACCTTGACAAGGTCAGAAATTAAAATCAAACATTTTATTGTACCAAAAATTCAATTCAGTTCTTTCTACATATATTCTAAATACACAACATTTTTAGAATATCAAAAGTAAATTATCAATTAACCAATTCTATTTTTTCATTCCAATATTCGGTGCTTATAAGTTACGTTAATGTTTCTGACATCTAGAAAATAACAATTAATTTTAATAATCATTCATAATCATGTAAAATACTTACCTTACATTTTTTAATAAAACATCTAAAATCACATTTAATAACTTAATTCTTAACAAAACAAAAACGTTACAGGAGCTTTTTCAATTATTTAAACACGTTTTGTAGAGTACGGAGATTAATATTTCCAAATGTAAAATATTCCCCAGAGTTAAACCTAAAACCAGACCATAGATCAGAAAGGAAATCGGTACAGTTGTTCTCGATAACAGGACAAACGGGCAGACAGAGACGTAATATATAGGCACGCGTGTTTTTATTTATTTCAGGGTATGTTAGAGCATTCTGTTTAAACATTAACTCTCTTTGTGAGCCACGCAATACATAGAGTTTCAGTGTAGAGGTGTATCTAAAATATAACTGCTAATAAACCTTCACCAGATGTGACATTTGCATAGCTGCAAAGCTTATAAGCTTAGAAGTGACGAAATACATAGGTCTAGGCTGCGTGCAGACATTAGTGGAAAGGTCCACCCACTCAGCAATTGGCGGAATGCTATATCAGAGCACAGCCAGGTCCTTATTCGAGAATTTTCAACTAGAGTTCGCCTTGGGAGACCTTAGAAATTGTGCCAAGGATTTAAGGCTGTCGGAACGCAACGCTCTGAATTTAAGCCTAAAATAGAGCTTCGGCTGTCAACTCATTGTAGACTTCTTCGTCAACATTCTGCACAAAAATTTTCTCTATAAGGAAGATAAAAGACAAATCTAGGTCTCTAATGGACTACTTTTGTTATTTATGTACGATTTGCTAGAAAAAGTTGGATTTAATTATGCCAAAAAAACACACGTTTTTAATGTCATACTACGACCTTATTCGTACTTATTTCACAAAACTGTTCCATCACAAACCTAAAGTGACTCTTCCTTTTTCGGAAAAGTTTTTTAAATCTTCAAAATATTTCCCAAACCTAGAGTAATCAATTGACAGCGGCACCCTTGCAACAACATTTTTTAGCCTTGTAGTTGACACAAGCCAAAAATTGATTTGAGCGAGACAGAGCTAAAGAAGGTCACACCCACAATATGTCTTTTGCTTACCTCGCCCCTTACCGCTGGGTCTCAGCACAAACAAAATTCAGAGCGTTCCGACAGCCTTAATAGAATTTGTTTTGTAGTTAAACGAATGAGCCTCACCCACATAAGGCAGTGAATCTTCTTTAGAGCTCTGAACTCGTTTCATTGATGCGCTATCTATCTATTTCGCGTTACCGAGGTTTCTCTTATGTTTCTCTGTCGTTAATCATTTTACCTTTAATAGTTTGTAAATTTTCTTTTGTGACGAACTTGCAAACAAGATTGAAAAACTGTTAAGAAATTTAATTGCTTTTTTTTAAAGTAGAGGTGATGAAAATAATTCGATATCCGAAACAAACGTTCAGTGTATATTTTGTATTGATGGTAATTTAAGAGAGAATAATTAGGATATTTTTTTTGCTTCTAATCATAGACTAAAAAATTACTAAATTAATTGCGAAAGCATTTTTGTAACATCTTTAAAAATATTAAAGTTATTGACTTTATTTATTTTTTGTATTTGGTAATTAATATAAAAATGATTTTTCGGGAAAAAGGACTTTATTTATAAGTAAAACACTTAATATTTTATTTTCAGCGACGTTTCGTTCCTTGTTTGGAACTTTATCAAGCTTTAATAACTATTAAATGTTGTGATTAAATAGATATAAAAGATAATATATACATGTGAATATAAATTTGAGTTTAACAATATTAATACAAAGTTTATAAAAATTTTTATAAACTTTGTATTAATATTGTTAAACTCAACAAAGTTTATAAAAAATTTTATAAACTTTGTATTAATATTGTTAAACTCAAATTTATATTCACATGTATATATTATCTTTTATATCTATTTAATCACAACATTTAATAGTTATTAAAGCTTGATAAAGTTCCAAACAAGGAACGAAACGTCGCTGAAAATAAAATATTAAGTGTTTTACTTATAAATAAAGTCCTTTTTCCCGAAAAATCATTTTTATATTAAAGTTATGTTAGTACAAAGTTTAAAATTTGACAATTCTCCACGCTATGCCTTTTTCAGTGTTATTTTCGTAAAATATCTCAAATTGCAGTCGGTTTCCCGGTTGAATTTGTATTAGTTCGGGCCTGTTATTTATATAGCTATGCAAATATGGGACCGTTCTCTAGATAGTTAGATACGGTTATGTTAACTTAGGTTTTTTTTTGCGTTTGTACTGTTCAAACATGGCTATAATTAGATTAAAGGCTTGAAGAACGTAAAATATTTTTTATTTTTTTTTCACCGTAGGTACACTATCGCCGTGTTAACCGCAAGTTACATTTGTGTATCATATATTAATCAAGTAAAAAGCAAATAATTGAGAAATGTAACATTTTATGAAAACATAATTTATTTATTTTTTAATAAAATTTCATTTAAAGCATCACAAGCCACGTAACAAAACGTACACCGATATATAATTCGTATTTTTAATTTTTGAAAATAGAACAGTAGAAATATTAAATTCACATTTATAAATAACTAGCGGCCCAGTCCAGCTTCGCTCGGGTGTAAATGTAATATATATATAAAAGATGAGAATCATTATCATAAAATTCTCAACGTGTATGGAATTTACGTGAACTCATTCGCTTTTAATTGTGAAAGTTCAAAAATCGAAGAAAAATCTAAATTGCCAAAAAACCTAAAAAAATCTATTGATCCGATCGCTACCAAACTTCACAGGATCACCCGCTGGACTAAAGATTGCCTGAAAACTTCATCAAAATCGGTCCAGCCGTCTTTGAGTCTATAGATAACATCCATATTTTTATATAGGTACATATCGATAAAATATAAATAGCTATTTTTGCTGTTACAACAGTGAAATAACAAAACTGAGATTGAAATTCCGATTGGGCTATTCGTTGTTGTAACCGGGAAAATGTGCGAAGCAAGTGAAAATTGAATCAGCATTTTCTTGTAGCACAGTCTCTATTTTTTTTAGTGTTATTGCAAAATTATTGAGCGACTGCAGAAAAAGAAACAGCTGTGTGAATTCTACTGAAAGATATTCTGTCATTCTTTTGTTCGAGCAATGTTTACATAACCGTTATTTTTAAGTATTCAAATTTAATCGAAAAAATATGCGATTTAACAGTTGAGCTACGTACCCTTTTTCTCGGCCACATGCTGTGTGAAATTTACATAATTTTCAGTTTTTCTCGTATTTAATATTTCCTGCACATAAACACATTGCTACCTACGTATATATCAAATACGGAATTTATTTGTTAACTTTCCAAAATTATTCTACTGCCTGGAATATATCACCGACAACCCTTTGAAATAAAATGATATAATATGTATTTTAAGGTTGCCAACAGAATTTTTTCCCGATTTTTTAAAATTTCTCTGATTTATTTTTAAATTTTGAATCAAAGACATGCTTGTACTCTTAAAATATACCATTTTGTAAGACTCTTTCTGAAAAATTTATCAAAAAACTTATTACTTTTTGTTAGTACTGTTACAATGTTTTAAGTTTTAAGTTGTTATGTTTTGTCTCTAACTGGTTGCGAATTCTACATGTTATAATTATTCAAAAAAATAATTTGAAAAACTGCATATAAATTAAACAAAAATGCATTTTAATTACTAATTAAAAATCATTTATAAAGCTCGTTCCAGCACAGACAAATGTGCAATGCAGTCCAAGAGTTTATTTACATATTTTGAATAGTTTTTTCCTATTCATGCTACGAAAAAATCTTCTATAAATTAAAACATTATTAGAGATCATTTTCATGTTCATTTCTGGAATAATTTTTTGATGAATCAGTATGCATTTGTTCTCAGAATAAATGTGATGTGAAACTACTTGACAAAAGTAGTTGAGTATAACTACTGACTACTTAAGTAAAAAAGTAGTTAAACTACTCGCTCTTAAAAGTAGTTAAACTACTAACTACTAGTAGTTAGTAGTTAAAATTTTAACTACTTTTTTAACTACTATAATAATAATAATATAAATCTCTTTATTTATGTCGCACAATCTGCACATATAATATATGAAAATTATTTTAAATAATAAAAATTTATATTTAATAACAATACGACGTTTCGGCCAAGATATCAGTCTTTTTCAAATGAATATAAATTAAAAATTCTACAAAAAACAATTTACAACCTAGAATGTACAAAAACGATATTTAAAAAAATATATAGGTAAGTATATTACTGTCAATTGCCAGCAAGTTTAGTAGGTATATTTTAATCTTTTTTTTGACAACTAGGCTGTTAATTGTTTCTAGCTTAATGCTATTTTTGTTTTCTTTAATGATTATTAATTTTTGTAGGATCTTTTGTTTATATTCATTTGAAAAGGGCTGATATCATGGCCGAAACATGTTTTTATTAAATTTTGCAAATAGTAACGATGCGATTACCAGTTCCACGTTGTATTTCAAACTAAAACTCAAGCAACTGATATTTCATTATTTAAAAAAAGTCTGATCGTGTTCCAGAATCCAGAAAAATGCATAACGAATAAGAACTTGTTCTAACACGTCGGTTAAATATAATATACTAAAATATTTTTAAAAGTAGTTAAAATTCAAAATAAATAGTTAGATTACAAAAAAGTAGTTAAACTACCTAAAGTAGTTAGAACTAAGTAGTTAACTACATTTTTAACTACTTTTTGTGATTACTTGATAGATATTCAAAATAATAGAGTACGATTACTATGTGGAGAAAAGTAGTTAGAGTACAACTACTTTTCCAAAAAAAGTAGTTAACTACGTAGTTAACTACTTTTGTAGTTAACTACTGCTCAGCTCTGATGTGAAATCACTGAACAAAATCGAAAATAATTAATTAAGGTTATGCCTTTTCGCCTTGACACCGTCGAGAGATAAAGTAATATATTTATTTTCAGTTCTGTTAAAATTCGTGACGCAGTCTTTTATTTTATTTTAAAAATGATCCTTGCAATCAAGGATGATAGATGAGATACAAACAAAGCAGGATTAGTAGAACGTGCAAAGCATTAAATGATTATTCCATTAATTGAGGCAACCTTCGGGCTTCGCCCTGCTTCGCTTCGCAACACATTCTCCCCCAACAGAAAAGCAGCAGCGCCTCTACTCTACGTGATTCCTAATAACAGTCTACTGTTTCCAACGCCCACTCGGCCCGAGTTCACGAGAATTGTTTCCTGATTTTTATGTACAATCTTGGCTTTATTAGTGTATTTGCCATATTATATGGCACATACACTATCAGCGTCGGTCGGATGGCGGGATCTAGTGCTCGGATCAAAATTTTTCGACGTTTCATAGCCTCGTGAACAATTTGACCCCATTTTTGAAAATATTGATTATTATAATATGTATTTATTTTCTGATAATGAACCTATATCTGAATCCAAAGCTTCGGTCACCATTAAAAACAATAAACTTAGGTTAAGTTTTCTTGTCGGCTTTAATTTTCACGAAATACGACCATTTTTTTTAATTTCTGTTTTTAACCCTTCAATTCCCATGTCCAAGTTAATAAAGATTTTTGGTTCCTTTTTAAATAAAATACCTTATATACATTTGGTTATGACAAGAAAAAATATAAATAAAAAATAAACTACCCCAATTTTCTTTTATGGGGGTGTCACCTGCAGGTGACACTGGGCGTTGTGAAATGAAGACTTTGAAGCAGACACAGATTGTTTCTTATTGTTGCGGTAAGAATAAAACGTTAGAATTTATAATGATATTCATTTATATTTAGATATATCAGTTTCTTTATAATAAAAATAGTTTATCTGAAAGAAACAAAAAACTTATCTATTCTAATATCATAAAGCTGAAGAGTTTGTTTGTTTGTTTGGTTATTTGAGCGCGGTAATCTCAGGAAATACTGGTTTGAATTGAAAAATTATTTTTTTGTTGGATAGTCCATTTATCGAGGAAGGCTATAGGCTACATAATATCAAGCTACGACCAGTAGGAACGGAGCATCAATAAAAAATGTTGCAAAAACGGGAAAAATTATTCCTTTTGAGAGCTTCTGTTGCGGCGTAAACAGTTATTATAATGCCCAGTGTCACCCGTAGGTGACACGGCATATTTCCAACGTCGTAAAAAAACGTGTTCAAAGTTATTTTTACCAATTAAAAAATTTGCGCAATAGCTTATTTATTCATTTATTACACGCAATAAGAAAAAATAACAATAGTTACGGTTTAGGCATTTTTATTTCACTTTTTATCGCAAGAGATTACATAAACAGAGACTGTTCGAATTTCGCGCGAAACATTTGACAAATGACATTTGGCTAGTGTTGTTAGAAAAAAAAATATTAATAGTTTTACTTATGGCTTTGCAACAATGATAGTGGATTTAAATAATAAAATCTCCGTGTGGTAGAAAAAAAATATTAAACTTCTGTCACCTACAAGTGACACTGGGAATTGAAGAGTTAATTAAGCTGTGATACTTTTATAAACAAAAACTTGTTGATAAGAAACGTTCTTTTGTTCGGGTGTCTAGATTCAACTGTGGACGCGTAGCTATAATATTTTGTCAAAACAATAGGCAAACATGTTTATAAAGTATGTGTGAGAGTTTCTTTCAAAATAAACAACGCGTAAACGTCTATATTTTTTATCTTAACTTTCAAGGTGGTAGCGTGTGCCTGGAGTTGATGGATTCGCTCTATGTATATATTGGCGACCGAAATCCAAAAGCGCCCATGTCGAAATTCTCGCACGTAGTAGGAATGATAAAAAGCTTTCTTCGAATCGATTCGAAGTTAACGCAACACAGTAGATTCGTTATTTTTGTAGCGCCATTAATACAGCAAAAGATGAATTAGTGTAGAGATAACAGATCAAGCTTAACCGGCGCCAAAATTATCAACTTTAATACAAAGTCCGGTTCAATGGTCAAAAGATAAGCTACTCACTCCACATATAAAAAAAAAACCCGGGTCGCAGTGCCAAAACCCTGCCGACAATATAGTGTATTTGATATACAGGCAGTGTGGCTTTATTATGCGAACTTAAGTCGGTTTTTGGGCAAAATAAAAAGTTTTACTACTTAATACACCCCTTAAAATAACATTTTTTTTTCTTAATTGCACTGTTATTATCAATCGAACCTATATACCAAATTATATACACCTTTCAGTAAAAAATTCTCTATCTGCAAAATAGTGTTTTCATAAAATTTGTAAATCCGGTCCTGTCCGGCCGATTTTATTAAAATTTTAGGGACACATTTTAATTATTACCAGAGGATTAAATTTCAATTTTAAAACGATTCGGATAATTTTTTCGGTATTTTGGGGCCCAAAAACATTTTTCAACCCCTAAAAACTACCCTTAAAATATCCCGATTAGGCCCATTTTAAATAGGCTTTTTGCGGTGATGGATTTCAACACGTGGGCCAAATTTCGTTAAAATCAATTAACTCTTGCCCGCACACATATATATATATATACGTATATATATATATATATACGTATGTATATATATATACGTATATATAATATACGTATATATATATATATAAATATATATATACATATATATATATATATAAACATTTTTAAAAATGGTGCCAAAGTGTTTAGGAGGTTATGAAACGTCGAGAAATTTTGGTCCGACCCCTAGGTCCCGCCATCCGACCGACGCCAATAGTGTATGTTGCCATATGGCAAATACACTAAAAACGAACAAAAAATACAGTAATCTCTAAATGTAGTATAAAAAAGTCGCTATCCGCGTCTCTCTGTTTGCTTCTTTCTTCTAACATAATATCTCTTCTTAAATTTTAAATTCTAAAAACTTTTCTTCTGCTGAGTGTGTTTACCCAGTTGACTATTTTTTGGTTGCACTGCTTATCATATACATCGAGATACTTTGGTAAACGCTGCTTATAATCGAACAAACAACAATATCCATTTTAAATCTGAATAAATTGAAAATGAAGGTCTCTTAAGGCTGTCGGAACGCTCTGAATTTTGTTTGTGCTGAGCCCAGCGGTAAGGGGCGAGGTAGGCAAAAGACATATTGTGGGTGTGATCTTCTTTAGCTCTGTCTCGCTCAAATCATCCGCACGTTTCAATTTTTGGCTGGTGTCAACTACGAGGCTAAAAAATGTTGTTGCAAGGGTGCCGCTGTCAATTGATTACTCTAATTTTCGGAAATATTTTGAAGACTTAAAAACACTTTTCCGAAAAAGGAAGAGTCACTTTAGGTTTGTGATGGAACAGTTTTGTGAAATAAGTACGAATAAGGTCGTAGTATGACATTAAAAGCGTCTGTTTTTTTGGCACAATTAATGCCAACTTTTTTCTAGTAAATCGTATATAAATAACAAAAGTAGTCCATTAGAGACCTAGATTTGTCCTTTATCTTCCTTATAGAGAAAGAATATTTGCAGAATGTTGACGAATAAGTCTACAATCAGTTGACAGCCGAAGCTCTATTTTTGGCTTAAATTCAGAGCGTTCCGACAGCCTTAACTGTTGGGAATTTGTTTAGTTTTAAGATATGTCTACGTTTGGTGATCGAAACCGAATCGCCTCTCGTTTGCGACGATTGCAAGGAGCCTCTAAACATGCGACCGGCTTTTTATTGCAACGACATTTTTTCAATAAATTTCACTGAAAATCTGACATAAGCCTCTTTGTCTTATGACCAAGCTGCGTAGCACACAGTTATATACAATCTATATAGTGCAGTGTTGCCAACATAATTTCTTAACAATCTTTCAGATGTTTACTGAAATTCCTGCTGAAATTTCACTATTGAAAGTAGACATTTGTACGTTTTTAGTGTATTTGCCATATGGCAACATACACTATTGGCGTCGGTCGGATGACGGGACCTAGGGGTCGGACCAAAATTTCTCGACGTTTCATAACCTCCTAAACACTTTGGCACCATTTTTAAAAATGTTTATATATATATGTATATATATATATATATATATATATATATATATATATATATATATATATATATATATATATATATATATATATATATATATATATAGGTATATAAAAGGCTATAACTTTCGAAGGAGTTAATTCATTTTAACGAAATTTGGCACACATGTTAGAATCCATCACCGCACGAAGCCTATTTAAAATGGGCCTAATCGGATCAATTTAAGGGTGGCTTTTAGGGGTTGAAAAAAGTTTTTGGACCCCAAAATACCGAAAAAATCTCAGAATCGTTTCAAAATTGAAATTTAATCCTTTAATAGCAATTAAAAAGTGCCCCCAAAATTTTAATAAAATCGGCCCTACAGGACCGGATTTAAAAATTTTACGAATGACTAGTTTGCAGATAGTGAATTATTTACTGAAAGGTGTATATAACTTGGTATAGAGGTTCGATTGATAATAATATTGCAATTAAGAAAAAACATGTTATTTTAAGGGGTGTATTAAGGAGTCAAATTTTTTATTTTGCCCAAAAACCAAGTTAAATTCGCATAATAAAGCCACACTGTCTGTATTAGTAAATACACTATATTGTCGGCAGGGTTTTGGCACTGCGACCCGAGTTTTTGTATTTTAGTTCGGGTATCACATAAAAATAGCCGTATGTCATAGTAGAATTCGCGGTGCAAAACCTTTTCTGACAATCAAAACTCTGTAACTTGATCCTCGTTAAGTCGAAACAAATATTTATAATTTATAATATATATGTAATTTTTTCGAGGTATTATATTACTTTGTGTAACTCGAAATTCCATTTCGCGAACCTGATATCTCGAAGTAAGCGACGTGTCCATTTAGCTGCCTCTGTCTGTTAGACTCCCTAACTCGAAATAATAAAATCCTAGATAACTCGAACACTTCATAACACCATTAACTTGTAGCCGCCGTCATGGAGTTCGAGTTATAATGTTTCTATTCTATAAGCATCGTGATATTTAAATACTAATAATGATTTTTCACTCACTCATTTCATTGTTTTGCGTTTTGGAGTAGCTGCAATTCTAATCTCAACTGAAGTTTTTTTGTGTTTGCTATGTGACAATAAAACTATTGAATGTAAAAAATCTGTGGTTTCAAGTATAAAATATTTGAGCGCTTGAATGATTTAAACATATAAAAGAACTGAAGATCCCTCTCAAACTTCAGCTTGGCGGGAAAAACAACTTAAGTTGGCATCACTGAAGACAGGTGTAGATAACAGACAAAAAATCGCACACACAGGCAAAGAGAACACCTGTTCTCACGCACCTAACACAAATATTGTTCACCGAAACGTCTCTCCGAATTTAACAATCGATATTACATTATGTAACATATTAACAATAGCTTATCAAAAATTGTCTGCATTTCGTATGATCGTTCGTTAGCTCTCAGTATTATAATTCATGTTGGATGGTGTTTTCGTTCCTCGTATGTGATTTAAATATAAGATAACAACGAGAAAAGATTCTATTTTCTCCGTTATTATTTGGTCGGAATAAATTTCAAAGGAAAAAAAATATTTCTGGAAGAGTCAAATTCTATCAAAATGCATGTACGAATATTTGTTTAACACTAAAAAAATGTGCGCGGTTCGTGGACACACTCTCGAAGTTATGCTTCTTACACATTGTATATTAATATTTAAAGTTTATACGCAAAAAAATAAGAAAATTATTGATTTGTTAATAAGTACCTAATATTAAAAAAATGCCATTAGTAAAAATAAAAACCCGGGTCGCAGTGCCAAAACCCTGCCGACAATATAGTGTATTTGCTTGTGTAGGGCCGTGTGGTTTTATACTTTTATTATGTGAAATTAAGTTTGTTTTTGGGCAAAATAAAAGATTTAACCCCTTAATACACCCCCTAAAATAACATTTTTTTCTTAATTGTAATATTATTATCAATCTAACGTCTACACCGAATTAAATACACCCTTCAATAAATAAGTCACTATCTGCAAACTAGTGTTTTCATAAAATTTGTAAATCCGGTCCTGTCGGGCCGATTTTATTAAAATTGTGGGGACACTTTTTAATCACTACCAGAGGGTTAAATTTCAATTTTGAAACGATTCGGAGAATTTTTTCGGTATTTTGGGGCCCAAAAACTGTTTTCAACCCCTTAAAATAGCCCGATTAGGCCCATTTTAAATAGGCTTCTTGCGGTGATGGGTTTCAACACGTGGCCCAAATTTCGTTGAAATCAATTAACTCTTTCGAAAGTTATCGCGCGTACACACACACATATATATATATATATATATATATATATATATATATATAAACATTTTTAAAAATGGTGCCAATGTGTTTAGGAGGTTATGAAACGTCGAGAAATTTTGGTCCGACCCCTAGGTCCCGCCATCCGACCGACGCCAATAGTGTATGTTGCCTTATGGCAAATACACTAAAAAGAAACTGGAAAAGTTAATTTATGCGAATTTCCCTGTTTTATTATTCTGACTCTTTCAGCCAGTCTAAAAACGTCGTCAATTCGATAAATTTCTCAGTTCTTAGAATCGTCCTATCTGTTTCACTGAAGAAATTATTCATTATTATTTTCAGTTTTTCGCGTTTTATTTCAATACTGCGGAAAAACATATTAAAAACACTTATTTTAAAACGTGAAGTACGCTTCCTTAAAAGCATATATCTTCGTATACCCAGACGTAAAAAATACATATTTATTAAATTAAAATTGAATTTTTTCTTCCAAGAAAACATTTATAATTTCTATAATAAAGTAGATACGTATATGTCAATTTATATTTTAAATCAAAAACCTTGTTCCGGTTGTTTGTTGACAGGAAGTCACTGTATTATCTCTTTTTTTTATTGACAGGCAAACCTCTGTCGCGGCTTACGTGGTGGCGATCGGGCGAACTAATTGACGACACCGACGACGTGTTCGAAGAGAAGTCGATGAGTAAAAACTCACTGCACATCAGCCGACTGCACAGACGCGACCTTCTCACCACCTACACGTGCCAGGCGTTTAACAGCGAACTGCGCGAGCCGTCGAATGTTCGATTCGCCATCGAAATGTACCGTAAGTTATCTATATAAACTTCATATTTTTGACCAAACGAGCGAAGCGAGTGCGGTCCTATGTTTGAACAAAACGAATGACACCCCGCGACAGGCAATACGACTCGAGCAAGAAATGTATTCTTGTCAAAAATAAGTGGAATGAACGTCGGCACATCTAGTCTGTATTGCAACATTTTCTTGGAACGGCTTAAAAAGAAATTTATATTTATCCAATTTATTTTTCAATTCTCAGAACCAATTTTCTTCTATCTTTTCAAATACCCTTTAAATGTTTTTTTATCATCGGTTTTTCAACGTTTTAACTCGCTCACTTTTTCTTTTAATTAATAACTGATGTAAAAAATTAAAAATACAAAAAAACATGCTATAGTTTAATCGATAATTGACCTAGACAAAAAAATAATTAGTATACAACTTATTTATTCAACGAAGCGATAGCAGTGGATGCTCTCCCTTGTTGACATTGTTTCACTATGGTTTGTAATTTTAATTCCCCCTGCGCGGTTTTGTATTTTACCGCAATTTTACACCGGCAGTCCCGACCTCGGTCAATAGTTGGTCCCCTGCAGGGAGTCCCGCTTCAAAATCGCGATAGCAGGACGAATAAACAGAGGGCAATTAATTAATATAGCAGAGGTGCTTCTCTATCATATTTCCATGTGCCGATAAACTCTAGACGAGCGATGTATGTAGTTATTTGATTTGTGTTTAATATACGTTTCAATGCAATTTCGATACGTCGGTCTTGTCTGTCTGTTAGCTCTGTATCTTTGTGCACGTCATGCATCGAACGCTATATATAGGATGCAAATTTTTAATCTTGATGCATAAAATTTTATAGTCATATTTAGTGTCGTTATTTTTGTTAAGTTCACAACTTTACATACTAATTAGTTCAGGCAATTTAAACTTTAAACAAGAAATTATTAAAGAACTGCAGCCTTTTTTGACAGTGAATTGCCCCTTTTGACCAGCCTCTCCCAAAGTGGGCGATAACGCCCCCTTGTGGACGCTGCAGGCCTAAAGGGGGGCGGTAAGAGACCCAGAAAAAACGCTGCTTACTAAAAATAGAAATCGTTTGCATGATACCGAACGTGGCGACTTGCGGCTGTTCTTGAGTAAATTGGAACCTGATATCAACAAACTTATTAAACAGCATCAGATTCATCCTTCACATTAGTTTTTATATAAGATTCGATTATGTTTGTTTTATTTTGAATAAAAGGTACTCTGTCTGAATACTATAAAATTGCGTTTCAATAATCATTCTCACTGGCAGGTGTAGCCCGTAAGAGTTAACTTGAGACTTGAGCGCCGTTGTGTATTACCTACTGCGCTCAGGTCTCAAGTTAACTCTTGCGGGTTATAGTAAAAGTTTCGTTTAGAATGAATGTTTAATCTCCGCTAATATAGCTCACAAAAATTAATTAATTTAATTTGAAGTTGTAGTGGTTTTTAAGTAGGTGAAAAAATGGGGGCGCTAAAAAATAATTTATTCTCAAAGTGGGCAGTAGACAAAATAAGTTTGAGAACCCCTACTTTTGACGAAAGACTACTCCTGGCGTTTTGTTTTATTCGGCATAAAAGATCCTTGAAATATTTGTTAAAAATCCTATAGGTATAGAACTCTAGGACGACTTCAACTTTGGTTTCATTTTTAAAAGATATACATATAGAGCAAACAGCAGAAAATGTAATTAAATTTTATCTTGGCAAATTGTAGATCTTTCGTATTTGACTCATTGTCAGTCAGACTATTGTTACCTCTAATAAAAGTACATTTGATAGTGATAGTCTAAGGTCGTTATGAATACAGTTTATGCGACATAAAACTCGTAAACGTCGTTCGTATTATGTAAAATCAATTTAAAATGCTTAAACATGAACGATATGTGATAATTATAGTGAAAATTTTCCCACTGTGTCAACGAATTTATATTTTAAATGAATTCTTTTTCCCTCAACACAAAACACAAATGACTTCACGGTGTCATTTAAAAGGCAAAATGTTTTGATTTGTTGTTCGTCGTTGCTCCAATGTGAGAGAAAGATTCAGCACACAATATAATGTGTCCTGAGGGCTGAACTCTCTGGAATTCAGACTCATTTCAATTTAATGTTATTAGTCTGATTCCCTCAGAGATAGTTGCGGAATTGTCACGTCCTGTCTGTCATTGTTCCGTCCTATTTCTTGTTCCCTCTTCCTTCTTCATACTAAAATTTAATTCAATATTCGTTTTTATTTTGAAATTACACTACATTGGACGTGATGTCTTCTAAGAGAATGTCCTTTTCCTCTCTTTTGCAAACTATATTCTTTTTCGTCGTATAGTAAATGACCCGTTTTTCAGGCCAAAATAAAATTTTGTTTAATCTGACTTAGGCGATAAATAAAATATCTACTCTTTTATTAACCTTTTTACATTAAAGCTAACTTGATTGTCAAAGTATTTTGCATTTTTTAGTCCATTAAAGCGTGTTGTTTTAGTTTTTTCAACTCTAATTTTATTTTCACACGCAAATATATAAGAAATACTTTTCATTTGGAATTATTGAACTTGGGAAATGTTTATTGAGGCTAATAGTCCAGCAGCCACCGCCTGTTTTTTTAAGTGATTAATAACAGGCTGAATCTTCGTGAGTTCGTTCGGTTCGACGAGACGCCCAAGTTTTTCCTCTGTCCAAATTCTCAAAGAGGTAGGTAATGAACTGCGCAGATGTAAAACATGTCGATTTGGTAGGGTGTCGAAATTGTCTGACTAACAGTAAATTTTTCATTGAAATTTTAAGATAATATGATAATAAACTCCGAAAAACAATTGTCCTACAAAATCGAAGGTTTGAGTTGGAGCGTCCTCCACGCCGAATATGTCGAAATAACGAGGTCATAAAAATTATTAATAACCAGTTGATTTTTTGTATGCAGATTACTAAATATTAGTATAATTGAATGGCCACAAAGTCCTACAGATGTAGTGGTAGGTTTTCCTACTCCTACGCTTGGAAGTAAAATTGTGTTCTACACTTTATTCCCGATAGGACAAAACTAAACCTAGGTTGTTATTAATGAAAAAAGTGTTACCGTGGAATCGACAACTTCCAAGCGTAGGACTAGGAAAACCTACCATTACATTTGTAGGACTTTGTGGTCATTCAATTATACTAATATTTAGTAAGCTGCATACAAAAAATCAGCTGGTTATTAATAATTTTTATGACCGCGTTATTTCGACATATTCGGCGTGGAGGACGCTTCAACTCAAACCATCGATTTTGTAGGACAATTGTTTTTCCGAGTTTATTATCATATTATCTTACAATTTCAATGAAAAATTTACTGTTAGTCGGACAATTTCGACACCCTAACAAATCGATATGTTTTACATCTGCGCAGTTCATTACCTACCTCTTTGAGAATTTGGACAGAGGAAAAACTTGGGCGTCTCGTCGAACCGAACGAACCCACGAAGATTCAGCCTGTTATTAATCACTTAAAAAACAGGCGGTGGCTGCTGGACTATAATTGGAATAAGTATTTTAAAATTTGCGTTCGCTACGTCACAGAAAACACAGTCCTTAATAAGATGTAACTCAAGAAAAAGAAACTAATATTCGAGTATTACGTTGAGGCTTACGTTGTCAGTTATGGCGGGCGCGAAGAAGTGTCTAAGATGATGTAAGTAATGGCATAACTCGCATTAACGACATCACATTCTCAACGCATCTATCACAGTGTCTTTTTTTTCTTGCTTTACCCCACATACAAAGTATATAGGTACACTTTCTCTCGTTCGATGCAGCTTGGTCACAGCTGGTGGGAGTAACGGGTATAATATGATGGTGGAAGTACTGGTCTAAATGTGGCCAAACTGCTGATGTATACGCTATATAATGCTGTAACATCTCGCACACAGTTATATCTGACATTACAGTTTTTACGTCTGATGCAATTTGCCGACACATGGCGATAGAAACTGGTGTAGGGAATGACTAAATAACTTCTTCGCAATCGCTTAAATTACACCGCCGTAACAAAGAAATAAATCGTCTCTGACATTTTTATTGTTTGGAGATATTTGTGTTTTTCCGTTTCTTGCTAGACTTTTGTGTTGAATTTAAGTCAATGAATTGAAATTTAGTACACGTTAATATTTATTTGAGTTTCGTAACGGTTATTTTTATATCATCGTTATAAATTATAAACTTAGTTAGGAAAGGAAATAAAAAGTTTGCTAGTTTTAAATATAACATAGAGACAGAGCAACATTTCATATTTTTTTGTCCTGTCAGCAGCTCTACTAGACTGGGCAAAAAACGATCTTTTTGTAAAGTTTTGGGTTTTTTGGTTCTGTATTTCTATTTTTGTGTGACGCACTGGATGTTCAAATTAATAATCGTTGATGGAATGTTGTGGAAGGGTGGACGTCGATCAACGTTCATACACCGAAGATATAACGACGAACAAGTCACGTTGAAAAATATAACTTTAATTTTAATATGTTACAAAAAATACTATGTTGTCCTTGTGCCGGCTTTATGATGTTAATGTGTAACTTTCTTGTATTGATAGGCGCTCACTTGTATTGCAAGACCCTTATAATTGTGGTAAATATGGGATAGCTCTCACCACAATTAGGGTTGCTAGAACTGAACAGCTTGATTAATCAAATACTATTAATAAATTTTTAAAACATTTTTCAAGCAAGAATTTTGATAAACGTATAAAGTCGACACAAGGACATGTTACATAAATAGAAATAATAACGTTTTATAATGATTATAATTTCGATCAGAGGCGGCGATTAACAAATTAATTTTATTAAATTTAGTAAAGTAACAACAGTGTTGTTACATTTGAGTGTCTGAAAAATTATTGGTTAAGTATCAATTATAAGAAAAATGTCTGTTTATGCAATATAGCGCATCTAGACATAATATAACAAACGATATAGCAATGGATTACAGATTTCACATACTGCGAGAGTTGTTTTTAATGAATTATACAGAAGTTAGTTAAATGAAATCGAACCTTAGTACAGATGTGTGGCCATTGTATTATAATTTGTATACTTTAAAAATGGATGTTGGTATAATACGTGTTTGAGATTAATAGACTTCGACACACCGCTTGACCGATTACGGTGAAACTTTGGCAGATTGTTATGGGCGCGGCTGCGAAGGTTTCTGATCCAAAAAAATCTTATTAAGTCAGTGTTGAAGGCTTCACGACTGTTGTCGATACCGCGTTTCATCTCATAAATCAAGCATTTAAAGAGAACTATATCTTCAATAAAATAAAGTAAATAAGTGAAATCAAAAAACCAACGCAGTTCGGAGGCGCATTTTGTAGGCAAAGGGGAAGTCGGTGTAAAGTTTTCGTGGAATACGTATTACGTCTATCTGTTTCTGCTTTCTTCTATACATTTATATATATATATATATATATATATATATATATATATATATATATATATATATATATATATATATATATATATATAATATATATATGTATATATTAGGTACACATAATATATGTCTACTTGAGGTTCCGCACACGTTCATGCTTGTTTGCGAACACGATTTCGCCAGACAAATTGAAATACCAGGCGTACATTTTATCTCGTTTTATTTTGCGTAAGAAATCGCTTGACAGATCGTACAACAGACGTATTCAGATGAATTGCACTCGCGAAATGTGAACTGCTATACGAAACTTCACCACACGCCACATTTCACAAGCAGAAGGAACGACACTCGAAAATAGGAATTTGATTTTCGACAGAGAAGGACAATCACAGCCAATTTGTAGATTTTCGATTACATTTTTTTTAATGCTATTAAGAGGGTCACCCCGTGTGACGGCCGGTTTTTAAGGCATTTTTTAGGATTTTTTTTTGACGACAAATAAAAAGATAGAACTTGGAATTATTTAAACTATTTGTTTACTAGTATTTCGAGTGTTCACATATAAACTTTCAGCTAAAAACCTTCTCTGGATCGTGAGTTACACCAGTCTGAAGACACCCGCCTCGAAAAAAAGTGTGTTCATGGTCTCCATGATTTCGGCTGATTGGGTTATCTGAAATTAAAAAGACCAACGGCATTTTAATTTGTAAGCATATACGCACCGCATGAACTAGAATCATTTGAAAAAAGTTTCAAATTTTTTGATTTTTTTTCATTACCTCGTTACGAAAAAAATAGAAATACTTGGAATTTATTAATGATTCTAGTTCACGTGGTGACTCTATATGTGCTGAGTCTGCTCTATAAAATTCAAGTGAATCGGTCAAACCGTTTTTGAGATATCCTGGAGACAAGCTCGAAAAACACAGTTTTGAGAAAAAGGCGTTTCAAGTTTCAAGTACGGTTTAAACTATGAAAATCTTTACTAATACCATCAACCTACGATGCCTGGTTTGAAATAACAACTCATCATCGGAATCTCCTTCTGTACATATGAATGTACATTTGTATTGAAGGGTTTCAGGCACCAAAAGGACACGTCACAATAGGCTTAGTTCCCCACTACTCGACTCAGCGTTCCGAACACCTGTCCGTTCTAACGGCTGTATCTTTTCGACGACTTCGAATTTGAAAAAATCACTTTACTAGCACGTTCTATACATATTAAGGAATCAATTTATACAAAAAAAATCGATTCTTTGAACCCATCACACGGGATGCCCCCCATAACAACTCATTTTTCCTGCGTAGAATAGTACATTCGACAGCGAGCAATTTTACAATATACTCATTGGCGTGACCAAATTAAGATATCAGTCTATGTGAGACATGTTGGCAGGTTTACGAAATTTAGTTACGTAAAAATTCTTTAAAACTATCAGTTTATAAAGAATCGACAGATAAAAGTTGATGGTGTAATTTTCTTAACTCCCTGTATAGACTCTGTACGCGTACTGTACTGATATTTCTACAAAAATGCCATGCTGGAGGACAAAACGGTATCGTATTATGAGAAATGGTAAATAAAACGTCATAATCTCGAACGTAAAGAACATTTCGATCAGATTGTGTATATGTGCGGGATATACTGTTCGACATTTGATGATTTTATTTTTATCACTCTTTATAGACCGTCCAAACATACCTTCAAAGGCCCAGTCTAATCCGCCATCATTCATAAAATGAAAAAAAAAAGTTTTATGACGAAAAGGAGAACATCAAAATATGATGATATGGACGTTGTAAGGACCTCTGAAACCACAAAACCGCTGCTCTATGCTTGTCCATGAAAAAGATGAAATAAAAATTGTAACCGCGCAAGCCAGCTATTTTGCTTACAATAATTACGGATGACGAAACCCGTTGATTTTTATAATCTGGTACTTGGTTCGAGCACCTGCTTTGTTTTTAACCTGTTAACCGATATTCTTGACGATCTAAATTAATTTTCTTAATAACATCTCTGTCTCTGTCGCCATATAAAGAACATCTAAAATAATTATTATAATTCTTGTTAAGTTGTATATTTTTATATTGAAATGATGGAACAGAAATTAAAATAAAAGGGCTTAATCAACAAGCTCCGTAGTTCCCGAGTTGATATCTGAGAACTAGTGAAAGTATCAAATTGATTTTTAGTTCATTAAAAACAACAAGTACTTATTAATTGAAAACAATCCATTATTCCTGGAAAATTAAATTTAATCGATTGAAGGAAAGAACTAGCAAAAGACCGTCATAATTAACCTCTATACGTAAGTGAGAAAGGCCACTCCTATGTACCTCTATAAGCAAGAAACTCGGGCTAGTAAAAAACCTTCATAAGTGAAAAAGAGATCGCGGTACCTTGAACTCTTGCTTACCCAGGTTCGACTGTATTTATTTTACTTTTGAGTTGTACTAATTATAGTTTCATGAAAATAAGTTCAAGTTATATGTGTTCTATAAGTGTAATATAGTAATTGTATATTGTTTGCTGTTGTTTGACATTTTCTGACAATGTTTAAGTGTAGATCGTATCGTGTGTGAAGTGCTTTAGAGAATGTCAATGTATATAAGAAGTTGTCGCAAGTTACAACTCCTGCTCAGAATAGCTTCCAGAATTCCAGATATCTTCCTTGTTATAAGTTTTGGCTATACTGATTTTACATGCTCCCTTGCAAACATCCTTGTACACAAAATTGTACATATGAATACGATATTGACTCTAAAATGTTTAGAACGAGTTTTAAAACCTATATTCTACTGCCGCTTTTATGGTACGGACCTTTCTCTACATTCAAATTTATCTGGATAGCTATTATTACAAATTTAAAACAACCAAATTTAGATACAAATAAAATTGAAGTGTCTGTGATCTCGGAATGAATCATATGTTTATTCATACGCTCCCAAAACCTAAATTCGCAATTATTTTTTTGTCTGTCTGTCTGTACAAGCTAATCTCCAAAACGTTTGAACAGATTTTGACGAGATTTTCATTTACAAGTAGAGGACGTTTCAAAGATTATTTTAGACTATTTTTTATTCTGGAATTACTTGGGGTTACTGTGTAAAAATTGTCGGTTTGTCCGA
The DNA here is from genome assembly GCA_034508555.1 of Venustoraphidia nigricollis. Taxonomy (NCBI): domain Eukaryota; kingdom Metazoa; phylum Arthropoda; class Insecta; order Raphidioptera; family Raphidiidae; genus Venustoraphidia; species Venustoraphidia nigricollis. Next base: position 7,344,556 of record JAVRKA010000018.1, on the reverse strand, counting down.
GCTAATCTTCAAAACGGCTGAACCGATTTTGATGGTACTTCACAGCCAGGAGTGATCTAAGCTACATTTGGTCCCAAAAATAAGCGTTAAGGGGATGAAAGGGGATACGCTGTATTTCTGAAATCTATTTAGACATGGAATGAAAAATTGAAAAAGTTGATTTAAGTTGGATTTGAAAAGCAAAAGATCATTCCCCGGAGATATTAGGATTTAACATGTTTTCTTTTTCGGTTCTTTCTTACTAAATGTGAATTTCGGTATACGAAACTCTGCTGGCTACTTTTCCCGATATAATATAGTTGATAAAAGTATAGAATTACGACACGCTTTTAAACAACAATTGATAATTTGATGTATTCTGATATCAATGTTTTGATATATCAATTGAGTCGATGATTTCGGTTGTATTGAAATATCGACAAACGGGATGTAATACAACTTTATTTTTCCTTTATACTGGTGTTTATTCATGCGGTTTTGGATTTTTATGAAATGTTTTTCATTGAGTTTCGGGCAATGAGTACAAAAATATTTTACTTTCATTTTTGTCAGTAACGGACATACGTGTAATACTTTGGACACCCTTCAATACTTACTCCCATGGTAATTGTGGCAGTGGACCATTGTTTAAAATAAACAAGTACAAAAAAAAAAACAGTTTTACTGCCCAATTTACACGGTAGACGAGCCGCCACTGTAAGTACTAGAAACAAATCTCGAACCTAATACACTGGAAAATTGTTATTTACATAAACTGTACTACAAGTATATTACTCTTAAGTTCCGTTGTGACGGCGTTTTAAGAAAGAAACGATTGCGACAACAAACGACCTGTTTTTAAACTAAATGATTTTACTTATTCCACCGTAAAAACAATTTCATGTTTTTTTAATAGCGCAGGAGGTTCACGCCAGATGGAAATGAATTTTTTTTGCACAGCCCTTTATAAAATAGCTGCTTTGCGGGCATTTAAAGGGACCCATTACGTCATTAGTAGAGTGCTATGACATATTTAATCAACGCCGAGCGCGAAAACCAGTTAATCGGTCGACCGGTTAAAAAACCCCGGTTATGAATATGTAGAAACCGGTTAATCGATTATTATTTTTAATATACCTAGCCGATACTCGGTCAAAAAATCTCCGCCAATGTTAAAAGCAGTTTATTTAAATAACTAAATGTATTTTATAGGCGTGACCACATAGAATATTACGTAGCATCTGTAAATGCGTTTGCTTCCTTTCTGTGCGTGATTTGTCTGTATCCAACTTCTTGCGTTTCTAAGTTGTTCACTTTAGATATATATGTCGGCCGGACTTTTTTGTTGCAAATTTTATACTCTACAAACATGGTTCTCCCACAAATTTAAGTGGGATCTGGAAAAAATTATTTTTAACGGATCTTTTCACGTTGACGCCATTTGAAGAAATTTGAAGAGAGATGTTATGTTCTAAAATATCCTCTCCTGGTACACTTTCTAAACCCACTTGCTATTTTTTTTTTGTATCTAAGTATTTATTTGTTTTATTTAAGTTTAAGCAAATTCGGAACCGCTGGGCCCACCCAGTTCCACAAGTCGGGCTTAATTTGAAACTAAAGTAATAATGACGATTTAATATTTCAAATGATATATTTAATACAGAATAAAAAAAAGTACACGCAAAGTTTCTGATAGTTTCAAGAAGTTGGGCAAGCGAACTTATGCAACAGGAAACTAAGCACAAAAAATACACTACCCCTTGATTATAAAAAAACCCTGACGATAAAATCGCCTGTTCTTTATAATGCAGATTTTTAAATTTAATTAATAAAAAAACCCGGGTCGCAGTGCCAAAACCCTGCCGACAATATAGTGTATTTGCTTGTATAGGGCCGTGTGGTTTTATACTTTTATTATGTGAAATTAAGTTTGTTTTTGGGCAAAATAAAAAATTTAACCTCTTAATACACCCCTTAAAATAACATTTTTTTCTTAATTGTAATATTATTATCAATCTAACGTCTACACCGAATTAAATACACCCTTCAATAAATAAGTCACTATCTGCAAACTAGTGTTTTCATAAAATTTGTAAATCCGGTCCTGTCGGACCGATTTTATTAAAATTGTGGGGACACTTTTTAATCACTATCAAAGGGTTAAATTTCAATTTTGAAACGATTCGGAGAATTTTTTCGGTATTTTGGGGCCCAAAAACAGTTTTCAACCCCTAAAAACTACCCTTAAAATAGCCCGATTAGGCCCATTTTAAATAGGCTTCTTGCGGTGATGGATTTCAACACGTGGCCCAAATTTCGTTGAAATCAATTAACTCTTTCGAAAGTTATCGCGCGTACATATATATATATATAAACATTTTTAAAAATGGTGCCAAAGTGTTTAGGAGGTTATGAAACGTCGAGAAATTTTGGTCCGACCCCTAGGTCCCGCCATCCGACCGACGCCAATAGTGTATGTTGCCATATGGCAAATACACTAATAAATTTTAACCAATAAACACCATGAAAAGGAGAAAAATGTAATAACCGTTTAATAAGGTCCAATGAACGTTTTAAGAGTAATGTAATTTGTCCCAAATAGTTAGTGAAGCGACCGGTCTCCCGAAATTCAGTTCAAGAAGTAATGAATAATTGTAGATTTTATTTCTGACAAGAATGTTTAAAAATTGAAATTATATAAGGAATCAAGATAATTAGGTAATAATACTAAAATTGTATTTTTAAAGATGAAATGACCGGTTGGGAACAAATTACACTACTGTTTGAAAAAAAAAATATTTAAATTATAAAAGGCAATGATATTTGAGGCTATGAATACGCCTCATTTCGATAATTCTGTTGAACGACTTGTCTCGCGTTTGCCAAGTCTGCAAAAACACTCATGTACTTGCATAGTGAGATTCCAGTGCAAGTTAACAAACTGCGTCCCAAGTTCACTAATGTACTTTTTTAAAACTAAATCTATCTTAAATGTTAATTTACCGTCGAAGTTTAACTTCGGCAGTAATAAAATCCGGAGCTTATGTAACCGTGTCATAATATTCCGTGTATAAACAAAGTCCCTGTACGTAATGCGATTTGCGTTGTGTTGGGAGCACTGCAGCAATTGTAAGATGGCCGTACATTATTACGGTTTCATGTACATGAGGTCCCCACACAAAGACCATACAGTACCTATATACAGGGTGGCCCGCTGTTCTATGTCCCACTTAATTTACTACAAAAAATAGTTGGATATGTGAATTAATTTTTTTTGTAAAACAATTTAAAAATGAAAATTCTAATTACCGAATTGAAATATATATAAATAAACCTATTAAACAAGATTTTTTATTGCCAATTATAGAATGACTAGTGGGTTAGGCCTGTCTCCGTCAGGCGCAATTGAAGTTCAAATAATATGAAATATGAATATTACAACGAAAAATAATCTGTAAACTAATAACTCACTGCGCACACAATTATTCTACACTTTTTTCAACTGATTAATATTAGTTTAAAACCATTGTAATTATTTGCAAACTTATTTGACATTTGATATCAGAATGTTTCAGAGTTTGTTATTGGTAACCAAGGCAACCAAACACCGATCCATGGCCTTTTATGTTCAATGAAGTTTTTTTCTAAAAACTCCCGTATTTCGACCCCCGGGGAGAAAATCGAAAATGCGGCTACGTTAGGATCTGTCCCGTGTCTCATACTATAAGTGTGCCAAATTTCAACTTCCTAAATCTACTGGGGCCTTCTGGAGGGCCTGGAAAGACAGACATCCGGACACACAATAGGAAATTATATATGTACATGTGTCGAATTGCGTTGTCTGTTATTATCGTACAGTATAATTTTTGTAAAGTGATTTTCAAAGGACTTGAGTACTTTTTGTAAATGAAACTATAAAAAAAACTCGGGTCGCAGTGCCAACAATATAGTGTATTGTTCTAATACAGACATTGTGACTTTATTATACAAACTTAGATTGTTTTTTTGACAAAATAAAAAATTTAATCCCTTGATAGACCCCTTAAAATAATATTGTGTTCTTTTAATTGAAATATTATTGCCAATCCAACATCTGCACCAAATTAAATACACCTTTCAGTAAATAAATCCGTATCAGCCCCATAGACACTGCCATCCGACCGATGCCACGTGGCAAATAGTATTACATGCTGTAGTTGGACATGTCGTTATGATTTTATAATCAGCTGTGTATTTTGTAACGGGGTGTGTGTGTGTGTTGTGTGTGGATTGGATAGGCAGGACGTAGTACATTCTGGTGTTCTTCCGCCACTGTATGTAAATTACAAACGATCCTTTCAGAGGACCCTTGAAAATCCTTTCCGGCAGCGTAAATTTGAAATATGATAGTGACATTTCTCCGTGCCGTGGGAAATGATCATCACGACTTAATAATACAATATGCGCATATTATAAGTACTTACAGCGCGCGTCCGCGCGGACAAATGACCAGGATGATCGTTTCGCTCGATTGCTCGCCTCTTAAATTCGAAATCGTAATACGTTAACGCAGTGCAGCCACCGTCTGGGGAAATATATACGAATCTAGGGTATTCTGGCGGATTTGGGGACAAACGAAAATCTAGTATTTTTTTATTGATCGAAAGAATTTTCTCAAAAAACTTAATATTTTATTAAACTTAGTTAAAGGCGGTAATAATTTCATGCTTGGTGGATTTTAAATGTTTAAATCGTCACTTAATTGTTACAAAATATATTGATATTAGAATATTATTACCCTACTGCCAGACTATGCTCCTCGCACTGCTCCTCGCTCTGCTCATCGCGCTGTCGCGATGTTGCCCTAAGCGGCCAGACACTGCTGTACTCGCGACGCTCCGCACTCGGCTTTCGCCTTTCGGCAATGGAGGTCGATACTGTGGCAGCGTGCGCGCTATGCCTTTACACTTAGACGGCTTGATGCGTACTGAGTGGCGCGGGAGTATGTGGCCGGCTTACTCGTGCTTTTATTGCCGGTCCTTTGACTCGCGCACAAAAAACCGACAATCGAGGGAGCACTGGGCATGACGTGCGGCATGACGAGTAACGCGGCCACACAACGTCTGTGCCTCCTTTCCTCGCTACTTCCCATGCCGCTCGTCGAGTGTGTGGCTGAGGCATTATATACATATTTTTAATCCGCATTCATGAAACAAAAATTTAAATATTTCCATGTTTAAAAAAAAATATAAAATATGAAAAATAATAACAAAAGTTTTTAAAAATCCATTTCATACACATTTAAAAGTGAAATTAATGCAAAGTAAAGTATTATGAAAATGTAAGAATTTTATAACTTTATGGTACGATTATTAATTTCAAAAAGAATTTATCTAATTAACTGGTAAGTGAGTAATATTTTTTTTTTAATTACAGAAATTTGTTGTGAACTTTTATATACACTCCAGACACGTAATTATTATGTATCTCAGGGTCGTATTTTCGATTACAAAAATATATCTGTGACCAAAAGACAAATTGCTTCGAATTTTTGATGACTGTTTTTGTATTTTCATTAATAAAACTGTTGTTTGAAATGATTTTTAAGTCATTTCACTGATCGAAAATCGAATGTTTTTGAAATAAGCTACGCTGAATGATAATTACGAGAAAAATAAAATAAGCAGTGAGAGAAAATTACTACGTATATTGTCGATATTAGTACCTACTAGTGACAACAACAAAAATCAAATATCATTTTGTTTTGTGTGACATTTTATTTTGAAGTCTTCAAAATATAATATAAATATATTTCATAAATAAATATAGAAGACATGTACTACCTAGTTCTTAATAATGGATAAGATTATAGGAAATAAAATATAAGTACAAAAAATTAGAATACTGCGATGATTTCTTATGGAAGTTTTTTTAAACTTAAACCTTTTTTCAAAAAGTTTCATTATTAATGGCTTGGTGATGTAAATAAGTAATCAATAAATGAACGATGCCATGCAAAAAATAACTAACAAGAAAAACGTATATTTTAAAACAAGCACCAGCGTTCTACAAAATGCCTCAAAACTATTTTCTTAAAAATTATTCTTGAAAAACTTAAATGTTGTGGGAAAATAACTGAACACTGAATAATTTTAATTTATGTCTGTGACTTCCTCAGCACTAAAATTTCTGAGTGAAGGCACGAAACGTGTTGAAATGTTGCTCATTAATAAATAAATTACAGTAAAGAAGTAAGTAATACGAAAATATCAAATCGATAATTTTTCTTAGCCATTTTTTATTATCTCGAATACAATTCATCACTCGTTGATCAAATCGTTACAAATTATGTGACACTACCAATTATTTACCGTTATTAATACTTGCCTTGCATTTTTTTGCTTACGTGGCAGACCTCTCCTCAAAACGACAATATTTTCACTGTAAGTCTGGATCTGTGTCATCAAGTTGTGTGGAGCGGCGGTAGCTTGGACTATACGAACATAATATTTAAATAGAAGAGTTTTGTGTTAGCTTGTATAATGCACTGTTGTATCAATAAATATCGAAATTGCGGGAGCCTGTTGTTTGATAAAGGAATGATTTTTAATTAAATACTCCGAGCCCCCAGCCCCCAACTGGGATGGCGAATGTAGCAGGTAAATAATGTACATGATGATATCTGTGCGGATGATAGATAAAAGGCATTCCTTAAATTCCTCTATTATAATAAAAGACTAAACTTTCTCTTTTTATATACTTTTTTTAGAAACAATATTGTGATACTTGAAAAACACTTTTTTAGTTTTTATTAAAAAGAATATTTCGATCTAGACACACGACAGTGGGTGTCAGCCAAGTTTGGCAAATGTGTATATTTATCTGAAAGCTAATTTCGACATCCCTACAACTCAAAAACACTTTATAGGAATTAGTATAAAAGAAGAAATCCTTTCCAAAAAATTTGTATAATAGTTATTTAAGCGCTTTCGGACCTTATTCGTCCATTCCTATTATAGTTCCATTCCTTTATACTGTTTTCCAAATTTATGGCGTATGTTAGTAAAGTTGTAAAGTCAAAAACACTTGAAATTTTCCATATCTATTAAGCCCCCTCCCCAAATAATTAAAATTTCAAATGATTATAAATATAGAATAGAATAGAAATAGATTTTATTGCTTAACCTATTCTATTTGTTCTAACGATAGCCATTTTTAGACTGTAACTTGAGATGTTTGCCCCCGCTTAACGCGGAAAATATGTTCCAATAAGTTCTTGCGCTAAACGAGGTCATCTTAATAGGCATAAGTGAAAGAACCGAGAATAAGAATTTTTTTTTTGTTTTTCTTTGGTTTAATTTTGTAACATTTATTGTTAAATACTTTTTTATCACATTAATTAGGCATAGATTTATTTATTGCTAATATCGATATTTATGAATATCAAATAAAAGTTTGGGTAAGAAGCTATGTTTGTGATGAGGAAAGTTCCTCATTTGACATATTTTGTTTTTTGTGAAGAAGATATTTAATGTCGTTTTTATTTCGTTCAGCAAGCTGTTGTCGATAGCAAGATATTCCATCAATGACACTTCGTCTTGCCTTTAAACTTCTATTAACATTTCAATCATTTAGTATAAATTGATCCATAATTTACGTTATAGGGGCTAAACTTTTTTTTAGAAACCCCGTAAGACTGAAACAGCGTTAAGCGAGGTCCTACTGTACTTTTTTTCTAAACACAGCGTATATTTGCTTCTTAGTATTCTATTATTGAGCCGCGTTCGGTCGAAGCTTTCAACAGATTAGCCATAACGCAATTATTGACATTTTCATCGAACCGTTTATAACTTAATAAGCGGGTTTAGCGATTTTGTGAACTAATTAACTCTCTATATCCCCATTGCAACTATAATCATTAGTTCAGTTCGAAACCGCGTTCCTTATAGACTGCAGAATAACTTCTCAAGTTTAAGTGATTAGCGCGCTAACGCAGTATACACTGCACTATAACACCTTTGTCTACAAACGAGATTATAATACTGTGGTACCTCAACATACAAGTTTTATTCGTTCCGTAACCTTGCTCGTATGTCAATTTGTTCGTATTTCAAAGAAAAATTCCCCATTTAAATTAATTGAAATGCCATTAATCCGTTCCAGCTCCCAAAATGCCACACCAGTTGTTTTTGAAACGTGTTTTTGAATAAGAAAAAATCGCAGTGGAATGATTCCTGCAGAGCTCTATTTGTTAAACTTAATATAAACTCACTATGCTCACTTTTTAGTGTATTTGCCATATGGCAACATACACTATTGGCATCGGTCGGATGGCGGGACCTAGGGGTCGGACCAAAATTTCTCGACGTTTCATAACCTCCTAAACACTTTGGCACCATTTTTAAAAATGTTTATATATATATATATATATATATTTATATATATACGTATATATATATATATATATATATATATATATATATATATATATATATATATATATATATATATGTGTGTGTGCGGGCAATAACTATCGAAAGAGTTAATTGATTTCAACTAAATTTGGCCCACGTGTTGAAATCCATCACCGCAAGAAGCCTATTTAAAATGGGCCTAATCGGGCCATTTTAAGGGTAGTTTTTAGGGGTTGAAAAATGTTTTTAGGCCCCAAAATACCGAAAAAATTCTCAGAATCGTTTGAAAATTGAAATTTAACCCTTTAGTAGCAATTAAAAGTGGCCCTAAAATTTCAATAAAATCGGCCAGACAGGACCGGACATACAAATTTTATGAAAACACTAGTTTGCAGATAGTGAGTTATTAACGAAAGGTGTATTTAATTTGGTGTAGATGTTCGATGATAGTAATGTTGCAATTAAGAAACAAACTGTTAATTTAAGGAGTGTATTAAGGGGTTAAATTTTTGATTTTGACCAAAAACAAACTTAAGTTCATGTAATAAAACCAGACTGCCTGTATTAGCAAATACACTATATTGTCGGCAGGGTTTGGGCACTGCGACCCGGGTTTTTTTATTTATGATTGTTTGCTGTTTGCGAAAAGCAACGATCAAAATACACACTCCGATCAACATAATTGCCTTACAAGATACCGTGAAGATACACGCATACCGAGGGTGAGATTAGATCTGACTGACAGAAGCTATATAATATGTATAAGCTATAAATTTTTTAATGCTTTGCCTCTTACACTACGACAATTGAATTATAAAGATTTTAAGAAAAAAATAAAAGACTTTTGTATAAAGGAGTACTTGTATTCCACTGAGGAATTTTTTAATTTATATTTTAACAAACTTTAACTATTGTATTTTATGATATCATATTTGTTTCATATTTTAATACTGTATTTTATGTACCTACCTATTTCTTGACGTTATCTATGTGGGCTTGTCCCCAGATGATATAATAAATTTACTTACTGTATTTGTAAATACGCTGCTGCGACTGTAACACTTGTAACGCCTTGGACGTCAGTTCCTGAGAGTGCTCTGCGACGAGCTAAAAAAAACCCGGGTCGCAGTGCCAAAACCCTGCCGACAATAGAGTGTATTTGCTTGTATAGGGCCGTATGGTTTTATACTTTTATTATGTGAAATTAAGTTTGTTTTTGGGAAAAATAAAAAATTTAACCCCTTAATACACCCCTTAAAATAACATTTTTTTCTTAATTGTAATATTATTATCAATCTAACGTCTACACCGAATTAAATACACCCTTCAATAAATAAGTCACAATCTGCAAACTAGTGTTTTCATAAAATTTGTAAATCCGGTCCTGTCGGGCCGATTTTATTAAAATTGTGGGGACACTTTTTAATCACTACCAAAGGGTTAAATTTCAATTTTGAAACGATTCGGAGAATTTTTTCGGTATTTTTGGACCCCAAAACAGTTTTCAACCCCTAAAAACTACCCTTAAAATAGCCCGATTAGGCCCATTTTAAATAGGCTGAAATAGGTTGAAATCAATTAACTCTTTCGAAAGTTATCGCGCGTACACACACATATATATATATATATATATAAACATTTTTAAAAATGGTGCCAATGTGTTTAGGAGGTTATGAAACGTCGAGAAATTTTGGTCCGACCCCTAGGTCCCGCCATCCGACCGACGCCAATAGTGTATGTTGCCATATGGCAAATACACTAAAAACTCGGTATGTTAGGGCACTCGTATGTCGAGGGACCCACTGTATAAATCTGTGTGGATGGCCCGCTCATGCGACGACCACAGGGCTTCAGCTTCAGCTCCTGTCGGCCTTGCCTAAATCCGACCATAATTCCAACTGCCCGACTAAAGCCAACAGCTTGTAGGTGTAATGCATGAGTAACTACAGCACTAATAACGTATTGCAAATCTCGACTGTCGGAGTTCGGTCGGGGCAGAGGATATTATAATATCATTAATAATGCAATATTTTTCCTTTTCGTTTTAAATAAACCTATAATCATTGTCACAAAATTGATCAGAAAAGCGTTCGTTTAAAATAAAATTCACAAGAGTAATTTTTACAGAAGCATATTTTTATTGAAAAACTTCTTCTTTGTAATTCATTCACAATGTAGGCTGGAAGAGGATTTTAATTACAATAAATTTTATTAGTGTATTTGCCATATGGCAACATACACTATTGGCGTCGGTCGGATGGCGGGACCTAGGTGTCGGACCAAAATTTCTCGACGTTTCATAACCTCCTAAACACTTTGGCACCATTTTTAAAAATGTTTATATATATATGTATATATATATATATTTATATATATATATATATGTGTGCGGGCTATAACTTTCGAAAGAGTTAATTGATTTTAACGAAATTTGGTCCACGTGTTGAAATCCATCACCGCAAGAAGCCTATTTAAAATGGGCGTAATCGGGGCATTTTAAGGGTAGTTTTTAGGGGTTGAAAAATGTTTTTGGGCCCCAAAATACCGAAAAAAATTTCAGAATCGTTTCAAAATTGACATTTAACCCTTTAGTAGTAATTAAAAGGTGTCCCTAAATTTTAAATAAAATCGGCCCGACAGGACCGGACTTACAAATTTTATGAAAACACTAGTTTACAAATAGTGAATTATTTACTGAAAGTTGTATATAATTTGGTATAGAGGTTCGATTGATAATAATATTGCAATTAAGAAAAAAAATGTTATTTTAAGGGGTGTATTAAGGAGTACAATTTTTTATTTTGCCCAAAAACCAACTTAAGCTCGCAAAATAAAGCCAACCTGCCTGTATAAGCAAATACACTATATTGTCGGCAGGGTTTTGGCACTGCGACCCGGGTTTTCATTGTATTTATAATTACGGACTTACTCGCGGCGGGTACATTAGGAAAACCCTGCGGAAAACTTATTGGTACTAATTATCTTGAACTGTCATATAATTTAACTTAACTTTCGCAGCAGCACTTCTTAAGCGCATTATAAATCAATTATAATACGACTCAGGAGCTAAAAGCTTCAAGTAGCTAATCTTCTTGTTATACGAAATTCGATTCACAAACGTTGAATTTAGCGGTGAAAAAAGCCGTGTTCTCATCTGTTGCCGGGATTCTTAATCTTTTTACCCTTCTGCTTCCCGTGAATGTAGCAGCTAAATCTATTTCCCAAAAGTGATCCATTACGCACTTGTGCTATAATGAAAAATAAATATACTCGATGTAACCAATTCGACGGTAATTTTCAAAATTTCAGCAACCGCGCTAGAAATATATGTAAAACAACAGGCGCAATCGGACTGTAATAAAAATGTTAAAAATTTACTAAGTATGAAGTGAAAACGTAATGGTATTACGACTCTTGTGACTGTTAAGACTGACTGGCCCTCGTTTAAACATAATGTCACAGCTCTTTGTAATATACACCATTACGCTACTATAAAAGCTTTTTACTTTTACATTCTGCTATATACGCATAGCGGAAAATATTTATCAGAAGGTATAAAATATTTACACCTGTTTCACGTACAATAATAATAGTTCTATACGAGTCGTAGACTTTTTTATATCTATAATAGAAGAGCGCCTTTTCAAACTTATTGACAAAGTTTGCTATTGAAATAATCGTCAATAAAGTTTTCTCATCAAAAATGAAGCAGCCAACAAGACCACACACTTTGGCAGGAAAGTGCTGATTTATAAAATGTCTAAAAAATAGACAATACTCTTCATTTTAGCACAGAATCATATGCTTCGTGACAAAATTGGCAATTAATTTTTTATCAGACAAATGAAAAATACTCTTTTTTTTGTATTAAAGTGTTATAATTCCTTTTTCAATATTTAGGATCTTTTGTTGCTTGTAAATCAGTAAAAAAATTCGATTATTTTTCGTTGGAAAAATAACATTAGCGACTGTGCAAAAACTAATTATATTTTTAGTGTATTGCCATATATGGCACATACACTATTGGCGTCGGTCGGATGGCGGGACCTAGGGGTCGGACCAAAATTTCTCGACGTTTCATAGCCTTCTAAACACTTTGGCACCATTTTTGGAAAAACTATATATATATATGTATGTATATATATATATATATATATATATATATATATATATATATATATATATATATATATATAAATTATAAATATTTTAGAGGAATTAGGATCAAAGAAATAAAAGACAAATTATTATTTCACAACGTTTCGTATTAAATTAATACTTCATCAGGTGATCTAAAATAAAATAACAAGACAATTTAACAATCAATAATAAAACAAATAAATAAATATTAAACATACCTTAATTAATTGTCTCAATAACTAAATTTAATTCAATTATCTTGTTATATTATTTTAAATTATCATAACAAATCAAAATTTAAGATATTACAATTCATACAGAATGACAATTTGTTTTATAATAAATAAACAAATAAACAGTTTATATTAATCACAATAAATTTTTATATATATATATATATATATATATATATATATATATATATATATGAGCACGATAACTCTCGAAGGTCTTATTCGATTTGAACGAAATTTGGGCCACACCCTGGAATCCATCATCGCACGAAGCCTATTTAAAATGGGCCTAATCGGACCATTATAAGGGGTGTATTTAGGGGTTAAAAATTGTTTTGGGCCCCAAAAACACCGAAAATATTCTCGGAATTGATTCCAAATTGAAATTTAACCTTATAATAACAATCAACAGGTGCTCCCAAAATTTTAACAAAATCGGCGCGACAGGACCGAACTTATAAATTTTATGAAAACGTTTGCGGTTAGAAAATTATACTTACTGAAGTCTCTGTAGGTATATAATTATGTGCAGATGATGAATTGATAAAACAGAGACGCAATATTGAAATTAAGAAAAAATATTATTTTAAGGGGTGTATTAAGGGTTTCAATTTTTTTATTTTCTCCAAAAGCAAACAAATTCATATATTAAAGTCACGCTGCCTGTAGCAATACACTATATTGTCGGCAGGGTTTTGGCACTGCGACCCGGGTTTTTTTTTGACTTACTCACGTACAAGTGGAAACTTTTACTTGTTATTAGTGCAGGTAGTTCTATAATAGAAAGATTTTTATTTTTTTGAATTTATTTTCAAATAGAATTTCTAAAAATTCTAAAAACATTAAATAGTCTCGAACCCGGATCTTTGCGATGCGAAGTCGCGGGGTTTTGTATATTGTACCCAAATGACACGTCTGTTGATTATGAACGTACTTTAAATCGATTGAATCTTGTTTGATTGCAGTTCGACCTTTGGACGTGCGGCTGACAGGGGCTGGCGGCCCGCTGCACGCCGGCCGAACCAGAGACATATCGTGCAGCACGAGCGGCTCGCGACCCCCGGCCACAGTCACCTGGTGGAAGGATGGACTTGCTCTTGACGCCGATGTTCACAATCAAGTGAGTTTTGCTATTTTATTTATATAAATTTCCGAATGTGACGATGAATTTGGATTGGAATATAATGATATAGAAAATAATGAAACACTTCCAAATGAAAATTATTTATATATTGGTATTTGGATTGACAAGTGGTATTATTTAAAAATAATTCTTTAATATTTTTAAATAATACCAGTCTTGTCAATCAAAATACCTATGAATATTAACAGTCATTTAGTAATATGGATATGAATATAGTAAATCATTATTTATATAATTGAGCGCTTTCGGGAGATTCCCATCATCAGAACTAAAATCAAACATCAAATTGTGTAATATCATTCTATACAGTTTTTTAAATTACAAAGTTATATACTTACTCATTAAATTAACACTATAATAAATTAAAAGTGAAACCATTAAAATGGCTTGAATTTTAGAAAAAATATCATATTATTACTGATAACCACACCAATTTAAAAAAACCCGGGTCGCAGTGCCAAAACCCTGCCGACAATGTAGTGTATTTGCTAATATAGGCAGTGTTGGTTTTTTGGGCAAAATAAAAAATTTGACTCCTTAATACACCCCTTAAAAGAACATTTTTTTCTCAGTTGCAATATTATTATCAATCGAACCTCTATACTAAATTATATACACCTTTCAGCAAATAATTTACTATCTGCAAACTAGTGTTTTCATAAAATTTGTAAATCCGGTCCTGTCGGGCCGATTTTATTAAAATTTTAGGAGCACTTTTTAATTATTATTAAAGGGTTGAATTTCAATTTTTAAACGATTCTGAGAACTTTTTCGGTATTTTTGGGCCCAAAAACTTGTTTGAACCCTTCAAAAAATAACCTTAAAATGGTCCGATTGGGCCCATTTTAAATAGGGTTCTTGCGGTGGTAGATTCCAATATGTGGGTAAAATTTCGTAAATATCAATTAACTCTTTCGAAAGTTATAGCGCACACACACATATATATATATATATATATAATATATATATATATATATATATATAATATATATATATATATATATATATATATATATATATATATATATATATATATATATATATATATATATATATACGAGTACATACATATATATATAAACATTTTTAAAAATGGTGCCAAAGTGTTTAGAAGGTTATGAAACGTCGAGAAATTTTAGTCCGACCCCTAGGTCCCGCCATCCGACCAACGCCAATAGTGTATGTTGCCATATGGCAAATACACTAAAAACTGTATAGAATTTGTATAATATGTTTGATTTTAGTTCTGATGATGGGAGTCTCCCGAAAGCGCTCAATTATATAAATAATTTTCATTTGGAAGTGTTTCATTATTTTCTATATCATTATTTTATTTATATCTATCTTTGAATAAATCTATTCAGAGAATATTCTTTGTACAATTTCGAATTATAGTGATTACTGTGGGAAATCCACCTGTTTCAGACCGCTGTCCCCACAGTTTTGAAACAAAGTAATGAAGTAAAATGCGTACTCAACACGATATAAATTTGTAAAGAAAAAATTTCAAAATATTAATGTGCCTTCCCGGAATTCGAAATCTCGGGACGTGCTGTAAAGAAGTGTTGATTTTTAAGGCAAAAATGTGTTTTTTGGATTTTTTAAACAGCAAACCAAATTTTGTAAACCTTTATGCTTAGATAATCACGCAGTTAATAAAACAGAAATAAAGTGAACTTTGTGACCACAGTTCGAAATTTCCCGAGAGCATAATATCTTACTATCTTAGAGATCAGTACATTTAACTTTGGATCCCAATTATATAGGATAGATCATAGATTATGATACGTATCGTTCCTACATAATCTTCTAATATATACAATTCTCGTGTCACGGTGTTTGTTGCTAAACTCGTCCGAAACGGCTGAACCGATTTTGATAAAATTTTGTGTGCTTATCGGGTAGGTCTGAGAATCGGCCAACATCTATTTTTCATGCCTCTAAATGTTAAGGGTGGTCCACCCCAAAAAATTTTTTTTTATTTTTTGGACAAAATTATTTGTTTTTATTCTTTCATGATTCAGATTTGAAAAATACATTTAATTCTAAATTTTCACTCTTAGACGATCAACCCCTGATTTTTAATTGCGATTTTTATATTATTCTGTTCCAGCCACAAATCCACAAGATGGCAATCGAATATAATCATTGTAGTATACTATAATTTTCATGTATAGTTGTATCAACCAATCAGTTATCCGCGCCAGGTGTCTCCCGTTGTCACTTTTCAACCAGACAACATCATAGAGTAGGGGTGAGAACGAAGCCGGCTTCCTTTCTCTCACTCACTATACAGTTTTCGTCCATTTTTTTTTTTTTTATTTTGTGTCTCGATCGTAGCAGTGACTGTTATACGTATCATTTTAATTTTTCAGTGCAACTCTCAAGTTAATTTTATTCTCATAGTGAATTTATCATTATTTCTCAGCTATTATTATTTATTTACATTTTATAAATAATTAATAAAGACAGTTTTCACTTCTAATTGATTAAGAAATCAGATATAAATCAACACGTGTTGTGAGCTCCCGACAACAACTTTACCATATCATACAAATAATTATAAATTCGAGCGAACGAACGAAGTTAGTGAGTAAGTAATGAAACAAATAATTATAAATTCGAGCGAACGAACGGAGTGAGTGAGTGAGTAATGAAACAAATAATTATAAATTCGAGCGAACGAACGAAGTGAGTGAGTGAATAATGAAACAAATAATTTTAAATTCGAGCGAACGAACGAAGTTAGTGAGTGAGTAATGAAACAAATAATTAGAAATTCGAGCGAACGAACGGAGTTAGTGAGTGAGTAATGAAACAAATAATTATAAATTCGAGCGAACGAACAGAGTGAGTGAGCGAGTATTGAAACAAATAATTATAAACTCGGGCAAACGAACGGAGTGAGTGAGTAATGAAAGAATCCTAACTATTAAAATCCTAATAAAAAATTGAACTTAATAAGGCGGAACAAAGTTCGCCGGGTCCGCTAGTTAGACTATAATAGTTTGAGATTAGAACAGTGATCTAAATGTTCATTTTTCCCTATACATTGCAATCAGCCAGTAATTGCTAGTCAGTAAATTGTGCGAAATAGTAGTTTTACAATCCTTCACGGTTGACATCTCTCTGCAATATATTTTGTTCTTTTACAACACTATCGGTGATATGTTCTACAATATCCGTAATAAAGTAAAAACGCGTCCAGTGAAGGGGTTGACGTCGAATTCGTTGATCAAACACAGAAACGACGTCGAAACAGGACACAGGAAGCCGTCATCATCGGCGCAGAAGACGCGGCCGGGCCGTCGGCCGGCTTCGTCACTCGTTTCTATATCGTGCACCAATTTCACTTCATTAATATTCATTATTGTTTTCCCTCGTCAGTCTTCTATCTCTGCACTGCACACCCTTCCTCTTCGTCCTTCTCATTCCTGCTGCCGGCGCGTCGTACACTTTGTCACCGCCGTGTCCTTCGTTCCGTCACCGAGGACAGTACATACAAGGTAAACCTACCCTCCAATCTGTGTTCTCAACCAACCCCCCGCCCCTCCCCTCTTTTCTATATGTCATTCGAGGACCAATGTTTGCTTATCAGTGACTTTATGTGACGATAATAAACTAGAACGCAAAGGATGTTTGGTGTTTGGAAAAATGTATTTTACATTTATTTATCCCTCCATTGTTGTGGTCATGCGATGGTAGTGGCCAGGAAAAACTTGTTAGTGTATTTGCCATAAGGCAACATACACTATTGGCGTCGGTCGGATGGCGGGACCTAGGGGTCGGACCAAAATTTCTCGACGTTTCATAACCTCCTAAACACTTTGGCACCATTTTTAAAAATGTTTATATATATATGTATATATATATTTATATATATATATATACGTATATATATATGTGTGCGGGCAATAACTTTCGAAAGAGTTAATTGATTTCAACTAAATTTGGCCCACGTGTTGAAATCCATCGCCGCAAGAAGCCTATTTAAAATGGGCCTAATCGGGCCATTTTAAGGGTAGTTTTTAGGGGTTGAAAAATGTTTTTGGGCCCTAAAATACCGAAAAAATTCTCCGAATCGTTTCAAAATTGAAATTTAACCCTCTGGCAGTAATTAAAATGTATCCCTAAAATTTTAATAAAATCGACCTTACAGGACCGGATTTAAAAATTTTATGAAAACACTAGTTTGCAGATAGTGAATTATTTACTGAAAGGTGTATATAACTTGGTATAGAAGCTCGATTGATAATAATATTGCAATTAAGAAAAAAAATGTTATTTTAAGTGGTGTATTAAGGAGTCAAATTTTTTATTTTGCCCAAAAACCAAGTTAAGTTCGCATAATAAAGCCACACTGCCTGCATTAGCAAATACACTATATTGTCGGCAGGTTAGGCACTGCGACCCGGCGTTTTTTCACTTAATCTTATCGAGAAAATTTTTTATTATCCAAGTAGTCATTTATTATGTTGAACAGTTCAAGTTTTAAAATAAGTTTTTAATAAGTAACTCTTCAGTGGATTTTTTTGGAATACTCACGGCACTTCGAAAATGCTATTACAGATTTAAAATGTGTACGTATGTAATTAAAAAAAACGTGGAAGCCTCATCCACATAAGCTTGTGGGGAAGTGAAACTTCTTTAGAGTTTGCTTCATTGAGATGCGCTATCCATTTCGCGTTACCGAGGTTTCTTTTATATTTCTGCGCCGTTGAATCATTATTCCGTTTTCATTTTGCGTTGTCAAGGTTTCGCTTATATTTTTCCTTTAAAGTTACGGACAACAGATACGTCGCTAAAAATTTCGCTTCTATAAAAATAAATTCGAAATAGGGAACCCGAAAAATAAAGAATGGAATGGTCGCATTGCTCCTAAATGCCTATTAGGCTCAGAGGTTCTACATAATAGCTTAAGGATGATTTGTCGGTATACTGAAAATGATGAAAATCGATTGAAAAAAAAATATACTATTCTGGCAAGTCAACTAAAGCTCCTCAAAAAAATTGGGATTTTTTTACAAGCCCGTTGAAAAGTTATAACATTTATTAGTTGCAAGAAATTAACACGTAGTTAAATGGAAAACATGCTATCAGACCTATTTAAATGAAAAAAAAATAATGAAATTATGATGTGAAAAATTCCAAAAATTTCAAATCAATAGATTAAATATCCAAGAAACATAAAAGCGATTAATAATTGGTAGTTTCAATATTATTTACAGAGAAAAATAATAAAAATGAGTGATATTTGCCGTATTATTGAATAAGCAGTATGAATTATAAGAAAACGTGGCAACGTCGCAAACATCAAGTTTACGTTTCTGTGGTAATTCAGTTTGTTTACGTCGTTGTAAATAAATTTTCTTGCTGACAATTTTTCCTTTCCATCGATATTGTCTGTCAGATTTTTCTAAAATTGGATAATACCAACTATTAAAATGGTGCGGTGTTGTCACGCTTTCCTGAATAAAAACAAGAATTATTTTATTTAATAAAATAAAATAAAATTAAATTGGAAATTTACGAACGTATGTATTTGTCTCCTAATTTTTTACTTTAATTTTTGGGATAATTTGTGACGATGATCAGTGACAAAAAAAATTTAAGTTTTTATTTTTTTAAAGTTAAATTCAAGGTACAGTCACAAACAATAGTTATTTTACAATTTTCACTTATATTGAGATTTTTATGTTATTATTATTAAAATGACCACCAAATTTTATTCTTTTAGAAACTTAATATCAAAATTTAAATTATAAAAAAAAATGGTTGATTTAAATCATTTATTTCAACAGATATTAAAAGATATTAATTTGGTGCAAATGTCATTAACTTTTGTTTCCGATTGTACCGACAAATCATCCTTAAGAGCTAGCAACGTTTGGAAAACAAGAATTTTAGGTCAGCTGATTTTTTGATATATCGTCCTTCTTGCTTTTTCGGTTAGCGTCTGGGCTATCTGGCTGGCGGTAGCGGTTGCGTTTATTAGTGCGCATCCTACCTGCACAGGTAATAATTCTGGATTTAAAAAAAAATTTATGCTTAATTTTCAATTTTTTGTCTATAGATAGGTCTACTGGACATACATTTTTTATTGCCAGACATTTTTATAATTGTTAATTATGTGCCATACGCGAAATTTTTATTTTTTTTAATAAAAAATTCAAAGTATTTTTTAATGTTTGTAATTTTTATATTATATTCTTTAAAAATAAACAAATCTAAAATTAATTTGCCAAACGTTAATTCCATTGATAATTCTTGAATAAAAATTAAAAACTCTTGAAAAGTATTGCCGTATGATGCTAGTAGTTAGAGAGAGAGTTTAAAATGCAAGAAAGATAGATAGTGACGGTGGCGCATGATGCGCCGCGCATCGGCAAGTGTACAACATGGCGTCAAGCAAGAAGGACGATATATAAAAAAATCAGCTGACCTAAAATTCTTGTTTTCCAAACGTCGCTAGCTCCCGTACTAATAATATAAAATCGGTTTAGAAGCTTTCTAAACGAGAAAGTTTCTTTAATAATTCAAGACAATTTTCGAGCTCTCACTAAACCGCGACGACCCATAGTCTTAAAACTTTTCTCGGAAGAATGCTGTTTATATAAAAAAAACGCATTTCAGGCGTTCCTCAAACCGTCGCCGTGGGGTGAACTACTAATTCCCGCAAGCAATAAATTTGTTCTTGCAGTAATGTGACACCTCGTAGAGACATTTCCGGTTTCCGTGTGTTGAGAAACAGCGCGTATGTGACGTTCGCCTGATGCGTGCAGAACTGTTGGCACAAAATAATTTATTATAGCGTGTTAATTAATATTAAACACGCAATGTGGAGACCGGGCGTCGGTCGGTCGGGGTAAAGAGACGCACGATGTTCCCGGCGTTGTTCTTACCTGCGTATACAATCTCGTAATGGCATCGAGTGTGCTATGATATAAAAAACAGTTATTTATAACGCAATCTGTTCAAAACTGGATTAATTGATGTTTGTTTGCCTTTTATCTACGTTTGTATTTGAATTCACGGTAGTGTCTGCTTACACTCTGCAAGCAAACCCTCGGTAGAAAGTGACTATTATTGTTGTTGTCAAGCAATGACATTTGGCAGTCAAAAAGAATTTATCTAAATACGTACGGTAAACTAGACACTGGAGAAATCGTAAAACGGTAGCCGGCTTCTAAAGTATTAAATTAAATATAAAATTTTATAAGTATAAAAGAGTACAGAATATTCAGTCATTGTTTCTAAAAAGTATGTTATACATATATTGTAATTTTAAACACAAATTTACCCTTTTCAAATTTTAACCTAAAGTTTGAAATATTATATCACTACTATAACGTTGTGCTTGTTTAGGTTTCGTTATAAATTTGTCATTTTGATTGTGTGCTCAGGGTGTCCTATTTTCGATAAAATTATGTTTTATCTCAAAACTGGTTAAACTAAAATATAATTGCAAATATCATTATTACGTAATAAGATATTTTACGTTCTATCAGATCTATGTCAATATCACAGTTTAAATGTTTCATATTCTTGTATCTAAAAATTATCGATAAACTATTATATTATGTTGAACTTCAGAGAATTGACCTTGATTGAGGTTAAAACTTTGTGTAATTCTCGTTGAATCTAGTTTAGGTCTAGTGTTCATATACTAGAATATAATAATCTATGACTTATTTAATGTTGAATTATCTAAATTATTTTAATGAAGTCAGCTGCGAATATTAATAAAATTGACTCTTAAAATCGTACAAATAATTAATTTCAAAGCATTCTAAAAATTGCAAAAAAACAAAAATGCCACAAAGTTTAACAGAACTCAAACCGGAACATTTACGGTTCAGAAAAATGCAGGAAATAAAATGATGAAGCCAATAAATAAACATGTATTCAATAATTAATTAAATAAAGTATATTCGATTCAGTAATACAATCAATGTGAACTCCATCCTGCCTCAACACAGAATGCTTACAATCTTTACAATATCAATGGACGCAGCTTACATAACATAAACCATTACACAATTCATTGAACAATACTGTATAACATTCGTTTAAATACTATGGGTCAAACATTCGTTTACAATAAGGACTAGCCCTACTGCCAGACTATGCTCCTCGCACTGCTCCTCGCTATGCTCATCGCGCTGTCGCGATGTTGCCCTAAGCGGCCAGACACTGCTGTACTCGCGACGCTCCGCACTCAGCTTTCGCCTCTCGGCAATGGAGGTCGATACTGTGGCAGCGTGCGCACTATGCCTTTACACTTAGACCGCTTGGCGCGGGAGTATGTGGCCGGCTTACTCGTGCTCTTATTGCCGGTCCTTTGACTCGCGCACAAAAAAACCTACAATCGAGGGAGCACTGGGCATGACGAGGAGCATGACGTGCGGCATGACAAGTAACGCGGCCACACAACGTCTCTGCCTCCTTTCCTCGCTACTATCATGCCACTCGTCGAGTGTGTGGCTGAGGCATAGGAAAGTGCTTGAAATGTATTATGTAATATAAATTATAAAATACTCGTAGTGTACTTGGAAAAAACTCTCGAAAATTCCACTGCGTTATAGTCCGGCGCGTATACTAAGAAAACTCGCATTGTGGACTATAACTATTGAAATATAGCCTTGAATAATATACATAGTTTGTCCCTTTTAATGCTATTGTAAGATGTCTTTGACTGTATATACTGAATGTCTCAGATCGAACGCCGACGAACAGTAATATTCTGAGCAGAAACGTCCTTGGGTATTTTTTGACTCGATTCATACATAAAAATATTACAGCATTTTTGGTGCTTTTTAATTAAATTATTGTCTCACTAGAGAGTGTCCATCGAATTAATTAATCAAATTAAAAAAACTGTTCAAGTCCCTTCTTTAATTAGTACGTTAGTATGCCACCGCATGCAAAGACAAAGTCGGCGCTCATGTGGCCATTTAAACGTATTTTTATTGTTCGAAGTTCGGAGGGAACGAATTTCTTGAACTGTAGCCAAATCAACACACACACGCACAAACAGATATTTGTTTGCGATAGGGAATTTGCAGAATCACCTTGTAATCGCGCGAGGATAAGATAGAGACTTCGGGGTCCAATGTCGGTCATAAAAAGCAACGACACACTGCGGGACCTTCCCGTTTCCCTGATGGTAAAAGTCTGCTCAACGACTATATAGAGAGTGTGCTAGAGATGTTATATTATGATCACTTCGTAGTAATCCTAATATTGAATATATCGGTTTACTGATATTAGGTATCTTACCTATTACCTGGTATTAGTCAAGTAATAGTGACGAAGTTCACCGTCCGTTTCATCAGATCGTATTAATATAATATAATAGCGTTGCCGATCAACATTGTAGTTTATGCGTCTCCAGTTAAATACCGATATTTATTCTCAGCGATAGTTGTAGATGGTAAAACGGTCGACACTTGTCTCGGTTCTGACGAAATTATTCCTAAATGTTTAGTTTTCAAATGTTTTTTGAGATTTGACACAGTTGTTTTATACGAACACTTTTGTTTGCAAATATTGCAAACAGCAGTCTTATCATGCTCTGACTCTGAACAAATTGTAAAATGAGCCCAGACTTCACTAGTTCGCGCCCTTTTCATTTTTAAATAAGTATTTAAAAATACTCAAAAAATAATAAAAAGTAAAAAAAAAAGATTAAACAAATGTAATTAACTACTACTGTTTTACTGCGTAACCGTGTTAATACGAATATCAGATATTAGTATTGTGATATTATCAGTATTCAGTATTAATATCTGATATTCGTTTATACCTAATACGCTATGCATACCAAGATATTGGTTTGTGTTGTTTTCGTCTAAAATAATAGGATAGCTTTAGAAAAGGAGACGTGCATATTACTGCAGTAAAGAAGCTAGGTGAGAGAACAGGACAGATAGAGCCATGGCAAGTACGTATTACACGCTTGCGCCTTGCAGTGCGATTGCGACAGCACGGCGAGTTCAACGTTGCAAAGTGCAACTTAAACTATTATTACTAAAATATTAATACAAAGCGACGGTAAAATGACAACGTTGCTTGCATGGTAGTGCGTACGTTCAAACGTTGAGTAGAAAAATAATACGAATATCCGATAACCTAATCCACAATATCATGGTAATCATATTCCAATAAACTTGCTCATATTAGGTTACGTGTACCTATTATGAATATATTAGGCACACCACTAGAGTGTGCACTTCTCCTACCTACAGTGGTACCACGACATACGATTTGCTCGTATCTCAAAGCAAAGTTCCTCATTTAAATTAATTGAAACGCCATTAATCATTTCCAGCCCCCAAAATGTTACCCCGGTTTTTTTGTTACGTGTTTTTGAATAAGAAAAATGTTTTTTATAAATGATTTGAGCTTTCGGAAGGTGCTGGCTGAGATGATGGATTCTAACGTGATGGATTCCAACGTGTGGGCCAAATTTCGTTTAAATCAGTTAAGTCTCTCGAGAGTTATCGTATAACCTTGAAACAGTATTTTATAACATCGAATACCTCAAAACAATATTCAAATCTCAATCCAAGCAGTGCCTCAAATTCTTCAAAGCATAGTAGAAATTTCGCTAAAATATTTGGGAAAGATTTTGTGAAAAAAGACGCGTTTAATGGAACAAGTGAACATCGTTGTGTTGTTTTGAACGACGCTCTAGCTAATAGGTTGTGCTTATATATATTTATGTATCGATGTTATTTTTTGCCAGATCGACTTGACAGATGATTGACTGCGGATTAATAACGTTTGACAATTTATATTTGATCAGGGAGCCGTGTTTTGCCATCAGCGTTGCGTTCCAACGTTATAATATGAGTGGAAATTGATGTACTCTAAAGGTTGTGATTCAACGCAGCGTGCCTTTTGCAAATTGTGAAAATTGCTATTTAATATCATTGTAGAGAATATACGTGCTGGAATGTTAATTAATAAAAGCGTGTAAAAACTAGTCGAATTAAAGTTGCATACGGAATGGGCCACAGTAAATCGGTAGATATCTCGATAAACTTGTAATAATACGTTTTAACTTACCATGCGCTGGTAAAACCATGCTCCGTTAGCTCTGAGAAATTGTATCCCAACTATTTGACCGTTAAATTTACGGTTGTTTTGATTGAATACACAACATTTTTTAAAAAAAATCGATTTTCTAGAAATACGAAATAATTTGTTGAACGACTTACTATCAAGAACCTTTTATGTTACAAATTCCATAAGAAACTTTGCTGTTTAATTTTGTACATTTACTAGTAGATTTAGTTGACATGTTTTGAAGAAAATCAAACTTGTTCGTATCTGATTTTCATTAGTTTTCAGGAAAATAGCAAAAGTTACCCAGTATATATTATAATTAGTAAATTTATTTAGTTTCACTCTGTATAAGGATCAAATCTTGAATAGGGTTGCCATCTCTAAAATTTGGCAACCAGGACAAGACGCGTGGAACCCCGGATTTTAGAGCCCAGAACCCGGACATGTCAACAGATTTTTTTAAACATAGTCAGTGTAATAAAAAAGAGTTGAAAATGACCTAAATCACCTTTTTATTTATTTTCAGACCTTAAAATTAAATTTAGTCATCTTTTATCATCATTTTAAATGTACCAACAAAACAGAATCTTATTACAGTTTGTTACAAATTGTTTTAATAATCAGTTAGAATTTTTTTATTCTTAAAATAAAACACATAGTGCGTGTGTCGCGGGCGGCCCAAGACTTTAAATTTTTAAACCTGGACTACAAATGAAGCCCCGCCTGGACGCTCCCCGGATGCCCTCTAAACATATTTTTGACCGATTTGCCGTTGTCTAATCGATTTTAACTTTGCAAGTAGATGTAATTCCCATTAGAGTGCAATATTCTGATGTTTTGACTAATAATGTCTAAATGACAAGCTAGAAAATTTGAAAAAAATAACATGCGGTGAAAACTAAATTTCGTACATTGGCCACATTGGTTTGTTTGAGCCTTATATTAAAATATTACTATTATGACATTTCCCAATCTGATATCGTTTATATTCCACGGTTTTCTAAATAGTTTGTAATAATTTAGGGTAGTAGACATAAAGATTTTTTTTTATTTTTGCGGTTTTAAGAAAAAGTTTTTACATTTTTAGCTCAACTGTTCTGAACGATAACAATTCATTTTCGTTAAAAGTTGTATGTAAAACCCGATTAGTTCGATCGAAAGCAAACGGAGAAATCCCGATGGGATGAGTAATGGGTATGCGGCACAGTTTTAACATTCTATCAAACCGCTGTGTTATTCAATTCGAATAATAACGTTTCTCTGCTACATAATTCCACATGTGATAGAAAATTTGATTATCACATATTATTATGTAGCAAGATCTATATATAAATTAATCATAGGTACACTTCCAGTACATGTTGCCTTGACGATTGAAAACACTTTCACGACGTTATTCATTTACTACGCGTGATGTATTCATATTGTACACCCCTGTTGCCTTATTGTCTAACCTATTGATGCACCTTTTTATGTAACAACACAATATCTTTTATTTTAAAGTACAAGTTGCGTTTAAATAAATGTATTTGGAAGCAACTTTGATAAATTAATTGTTATTATCCCCCAAGATACAACATTAATAATTTATAGTCTTACGAATTATATACCGTAGTGAACAATTTACTAACATTAAAATATTATATAAAAATTATTTGTCGGGAAAAAGGACTTTTAAATAAGCACTTAATTTTTTATTTACAGCGACGTTTCGTTCCTTGTTTGGAACTTTATCAAGCTTTAATAACTATTAAATGTTTTGATTAAGTAGATATAAAATTTAAAATATACATGAAATATAAATTAGAGTTTAACAATTATTAATAAAAAGTATATAATAATTTCGTTTTTTAAAAAATGTTTTCACAGTTGATGTTCAATTAATAATTTTATTGACTATTAATAAATAATTGAACATCAACTGTGAAAACATTTTTTAAAAAACGAAATTATTATATACTTTTTATTAATAATTGTTAAACTCTAATTTATATTTCATGTATATTTTAAATTTTATATCTACTTAATCAAAACATTTAATAGTTATTAAAGCTTGATAAAGTTCCAAACAAGGAACGAAACGTCACTGTAAATAAAAAATTAAGCGTTTATTTAAAAGTCCTTTTTCCCGACAAATAATTTTTATATTAATTACCAAGGACGAAAAAGAAATAAAGTCAATTAAAATATTATATTTTTCTAAGTGCAATATTATCGTCCATCCAACATCTACACCAAAATAAATACAGTCTTTAGGAAGTAAATCCGTAATTGCAAACTAGTAATATCAAAAAATAAATAAAAAAAAAATACGGTTGGAATTTGTCAAGAATTTTAGCAGCACACTTTAATCTCTATAAAGGGTGCACTTTTGAAAGAATTGCGAGAATTTCTAGACCCAAAAACATTTCCCAACCCCTAGAAACCATATACAGGTAACACGTAGGCTTTAACATGCAGGTCTTATAATAGGTTTCCATTTTAAAGCAGGAAGCGTAGCACAATGACTGAATGTCGACGAACTTAATATTAATTTTATTGCGTATTGTTCAGCTATGTGTGTCGCGTTTTACTAATTAATTTTAGTATCAACTTAGCGAAATCCCTGCTCGAATTGCTCGCCAGAATTCATGCCATTAATTAATCACCTATATATAATTTCTCTTAGTGTACAAGCTGGTTCATTAGTGTATTTGCCATATAGCAACATACACTATTGATATCGGTCGGATGGCGGGACCTGGGGGTCGGACCAAAATTTCTCGACGTTTCATAACCTCCTAAACACTTTGGCACCATTTTTAAAAATGTTATATATATATATATATATATATGTGTGTGTGTGTGTGTGTGTGTATGTACGGGCAATAACTTTCGAAAGAGTTAATTGATTTTAACGAAATTTGGTCCACGTATTGAAATCCATCACCCTCAGAAGCCTATTGAAAATGGGCGTAATCGGGCCATTTTAAGGGTAGTTTTTAGGGGTTGAAAAATGTTTTTGGGCCCCAAAATACCGAAAAAATTCTCAGAATCGTTTCAAAATTGACATTTAACCCTTTAGTAGTAATTAAAAAGTGTCCCTAAAATTTTAATAAACTCGGCCTCACAGGACCGGACTTACAAATTTTATGAAAACACTAGTTTGCAGATACTGAATTATTTACTGAAAGTTGTATATAATTTGGTATAGAGGTTCGATTGATAATAATATTGCACTTAAGAAAAAAAATGTTATTTTAAGGGGTGTATTAAGGAGTCAAATTTTTTATTTTGCCAAAAACCAAGTTAAGTTCGCATAATAAAGCCACACTGCCTGTATAAGCAAATACACTATATTGTCGGCAGGGTTTGGGCACTGCGACCCGAGTTTTTTTCAAATAGATACGCGTTTTGACAATTTGGAAGTTTCTTTTTTTCTTTTCTTTCATGTTAATCATAGTACCTACTAACAAATGCAAAATTAGTGGCAAAATGATTTTAGATATGTCTTTGGAAACAATAATATTATGCTACTTTAAAGTTTAAATTTGACAATTCTTCGCAGTATATTATGCCGTTCTCTAGACCATTTGTCGAAATAGAAACAGTAAAATCGCACAAAATAGTTTTAAAACATTTTTGTGTCGACCTGTTTCTTAACCGAACAACTGAATATAAAGAAATGTTTTATTTTAAAAACATTATTACAGAAACTCAATACAGTATTTTCCCTGAAAATTTATATCTATTGAGCTTGCGAAATTCCAGAATTATTCGAGCAGTGCACCTTCAGGAACAGCAGCCGGAAAATTATTATTCCCAGATTGATTTCCTTTTTGCATAACAATCACTTTCATCATGTAGGTACTATTTATAGTGTATGATAACAATTTCTAAAAAAAGTCTCGTTGAATAAAAAAAAAACGACTCTATGAATTTTAAAGCGCACACATTTCAAATATGCAGATTTCAATAAAAAATGTATGCAGAAGTAGAAGTGGTACTAGGCGGGGCTGTGAAAAATTTCCGGCTGCCTATAAAACGAAGGATTTTCGAGTAAATGCTTTTCTGACATTCTTGGAGAGCATCTATAACCAGTCAAAAAATGCAGCTATTTGGTTTTATTTGTCACGTGCCAAACGTTAAACATTATTCTTAAATATAAAATTTTCCAATTTTAATTAATAATATTTCTAGAACATACTAAAAAATTATATTGCTATGAATAAGACACCTTGACGCTTAAAGTATAAAAAATGATTTATTAAAAGATCGTTTATAATGGATTGCAATTTGTATGTGGTGTGTTTGACAAAGAAAGAAATCATTACGAATTTAGCTCTACTTTTTAATTTTATAGAACAGATAAAGCATGTAAGAAAGATTTGTCAAAATTCCTTCCGACCGTCCCTTTATTAGTGTATTTGCCATATAGCAACATACACTATTGGTATCGGTCGGATGGCGGGACCTAGGTGTCGGACCAAAATTTCTCGACGTTTCATAACCTCCTAAATACTTTGGCACCATTTTTAAAAATGTATATATATATGTACGGGCAATAACTTTCGAAGGAGTTAATTGATTTTAACTAAATTTGGCCCGCATGTTGGAATCCACCACCGCACGAACCCTATTGAAAATGGGCCCAATCGGGCCATTTTTGGGGTAGTTTTTAGGGGTTGAAAAATGTTTTTGGGCCCCAAAATACCGAAAAAATTCTCCAAATCGTTTCAAAATTAAAATTTAACCTTCTGGTAATAATTAAAAAGTGTCCCTAAACTTTTAATAAAATCGGCCCTACAGGACCGGATTTAAAAATTTTACGAAAACACTAGTTTGCAGATAGAGAATTATTTACTGAAAGGTGTATATAACTTGGTATAGAAGCTCGATTGATAATAATATTGCAATTAAGAGAAAAAATGTTATTTTAAGGGGTGTATTAAGGAGTCAAATTTTTTATTTTGCCCAAAAACCAAGTTAAGTTCGCATAATAAAGCCACACTGCCTGTAATAGCAAATACACTATATTGTCGGCAGGGTTTTGGCACTGCGACCCGGGTTTTTTTTTATTCAAAGCCCACATTCGTTTTTGATGATATTACTGCCTCTTGCATATCCACTTCAGTGTTCGAGGGCGGGGGGTCGGTGGGGTTTAGGAAATTTGAAGTGTTTGTATTCTTGAAATTCCATTTTTTTGACAGTATCTTTTGAAGTAGTAAACTGATTTTTTTATGTAAAATAGTTCTTCAGCTGACATTATAACATAGCACGATAATTTGATCTTTCGTACCTATAATAATAGCGAGTATATTATGTTAAAAGGCGTACTGCACACCCCTGGCCGACTTATATAATCGCACCAGAAACACATTCTCCCTCGTATTCCCATAAAATGTTGTCTTCAGAGAAAGTATTTCATTATCTCGCATTTGAATTATAATCCGACTTGTTATATCATATCAAATAAAACATTTTTCTTTGTGTTTTAACGTCCGAATTGTGCGTCAAAAGATTTTATTCGAAATTCTGTTATCTTTTTAAAGAACAAGAATGCTGCTATAATGCGCGCCACGATTAATTAATCCAGAGATAGAAAATGTAACTCCAAAAACGGGATTCAGGATCAGCAGATCAAAATCAATTTTCAATATACATATTTATATTTCTGCTATTGTTTAAAATCAGACAATAGGCTATTTGAATGGATTTCTTATCAGTAAACACTAAATTCTTCACATTCACTTTATAAGGCACTTGATTCTGATTTCAAATAAGTTTAAAAATAACTTGTAAATATTTGTGTTGGTCCTGCCTGTTAAAAAGCGGTTTTGATTGTTTGATAGCCCACACAATGAGCCTCAAACCCATTTCCTTATATTGTACTTTTTAGTGTCTATTTGGTAGCCGTTTTGGGCCATTGCCTGAGATATGAATGTTTTGAACCAGATTTTGACTTGAGAGGAAAATTCAGATCGTTAATACTGTAGGAATTGTTTACAATTAATTAAACTTATTCTCAAATCAAACAATTATATTTATTAATTTAGATAGGTACAATATTCGATCTCGTACACGTTTTAATTCAATCTGATCATACTTTACAAAAATGTCTACAAATTTATGTGGTGGTACGAAACAGGTGGACTTCCTGCAATCCTTAAGGCTGTCGGAACGCCCTGAATTTAAGCCAAAAAATAGAGCTTCGACTGTCAACTGATTGTAGATTTATTCGTCAACATTCTGCAAAAATTCTTTCTCTATAAGGAAGATAAAGGACAAATCTAGGTCTCTAATGGACTACTTTTGTAATTTATGTACCATTTACTAGAAAAAATTTGGCATTAATTGTGCTAAAACAACACACGTTTTCAATATCACACTATGACCTTATTCGTACTTATTTCACAAAACGGTTCCATCACAAACCTAAAGTGACTCTTCCTTTTTCGGAAAAGTTTATTAAATCTTCAAAATATTTCCAAAAATTAGAGTATACAATTGACAGCGGCACCCTTGCAATACAATTTTTTAGCCTCGTAGTTGGCACCAGCAAAAAATTTAAACGTGCGGATGATTTGAGCGAGACAGAGCTAAAGAAGGTCACACCCACAATATGTCTTTTGCCTATCTCGCCCCTTACCGTTGGGTCTCAGCACAAACAAAATTCAGAGCGTTCCGACAGCCTTAAAACTTCCTTTTAAGTATGGTTTTGTAGCTATACAGAACGTTTGGAAAAAGCTTTATCTATGTTGCGCTTGTGTCCAACGCTTCGAAAATTATTTTTCCGTCATCAAGGCCTATGATCCAATAAGAACAATTAATTTTACATTAAACATAAAAAAATACGATGTATAAAAATGGAACCTTATTGTAACATTTAGTCGAATTATATAATAATGAAAATAGCAGTTTGTTTATGGATTACAAAGCAAAGGAAACAATATATTTATTTTATGGTTGATTTGTGTTTTGGAGTGAAATGTTTTGTAAGCAATGTCTCTCTAGTAAGAAGGATTTGCATAACAATACATGACAGCGGATTCAACAACTGAACTTATTATTATGAATTATTGCTCCCAGTTTTTTTTTACATAACCTTATTCTCGATCTGGGGCAAACTCTTAATATTTCATAGCGCAACCTACATATATTTTTTATAGCCAGCCATTTTGTTTCGAAATATTGCAGTATTTTACAGAAAAAGACGCAGACCAGATAAATTGTAACTGACATAGAAGGGAGCGTGGCGTGGCTTCATTGCCATTATTATCTTCTATTTTTTTCTTTGGAAAACAGGATAAGGACCTTCAGAAGTGTAAAAAGATTATTTAAGCTAAAAAATTCGTATTGGTTGATTATTAATTGATTTCTCAACATTTCTGTAATTAAAAACTTTAAAATAATACGGAACACCTGGCTAATTTTAACTTAAAATTCGAAGTTAACATCTCTAACACACGTGTAAAATGACAGTTATTCAAATCAAACCATTCTAATTAGACAAAATTTAAATTTTGGTTGCTATTTTAGATTTGGACGGTTTCTGGATGAATTCTGAAGCGACCCAATATGGTAGAAGTCAGTTTTCTTTTACACTTTTGATAAACCTAACGTACACTTTGCAGTGGAAAGTTATCTACACTAGAAAGCCGGCGCCAGACACAGCAACAATATTTGAACAGTTGTTTTAACTCTTGTGAGGTACAGGTATTTGGGTATTTGTTCAAAGTTTGATCACACATTTGCACTTTGCCATTCAGTATCGGTTTTTCGAGCGCACATCAAAGCGTTCAAAGTTCAAATGTGTGCGTAGCTGCAAAGTTCAGTTACTCGTAAATCACTGAGTAGAACGGTCGCTTTGTTCAGTCGCAAGATGGACTGGAGCAACGAAAGTGTCCTTGAATTTATTGAGTTACTTGAAGAAGAACCATGTATATGGAACCCAAAAAGTAAAAACCATAAGAATAGAAATTTGGTCCACAAAATCGTCGTCCATCTTGTTTGTTAACTATTTGAATACTTTGCAGACAAGTTTGCTAAATGTGTCTGCAAAGCATGTCTGGCTGGTGCAGCAAACATGTGTTCAAATGTGTGAGCAAAGTCTTTATTCAAATATTTGTCTGTATCTGGCGCCCGGGGAACACTGATATATCAAACAAAATTAATGAAAAACTCGCACATCAAGAAAAAGTAGAGAATTTCGTATTTAGAACTCAACGTTAGACTAGTAGTTTCTGCTTTTTCATGTAAATGAGACCACGCCTCGGTCCCTTCCAATTTCATTACAACTGAAAGTCTAGGCATGTTGCTTAGAGCTGTGTTATAGTAAAGTTGATTTGCATTTTGTACAGTCGGGTTTAAAATAGGAAGACATATTTAGGATCACTAATAAAATATTTTTACATTTTTGCCTTTATTTTTTAATAATAAACTAAAAATTCTGTCGATCATTTTACCGATTCAAATTTAAGCACTAACTTTTTACATTCTAAAGATGTGTGTAGATATTTTTGAGAATAGTTCTCAAATCTACCCGAATAAAAGGGCAGAATCTTATTTTTTAGAAAATTTTGTTATACTTGAGTGTTATTTTATTTGAAATTTAGTTATGCTCATATTCTTAAATAATATAATAAAAATGAGAATTTTATATGCATCTACAAAATATAAATTTCCATTTTAACGGAAATGTTTACAAATTTGATGTTTAGTACTATCATAAATATAAAACGTTATCTATATGAGAGTGTATTTTCTTATTTGAAAAACATACCTCAATAATATTAAGGAATGTGGTAAACATCGAGAAATTTGCTTCAACTGGAACCGTATATATTTTTATTGTTGCTCGATTTAGATAAAATAGCGGTCGTTAAATAACATATTTAACACTAGTGCCGTAAAGTTACGTAATGAGCACACCTTTTAATATTTCTGGTATGCTACGAGACAACCTTTGAGCGTGCCACGGTAGCCCAGGCTTAATTATGATAACGGTTGCATTTGTAACCAAATTTAGTTATAACAATATTTTTAACAATACTGCGACTGCGAGAGCGACAATGAAATAGTTTTAACGTGACATGTAAAAAACACACGCGTATCAGATCGATAACTCATGCAAATATTTTTAATGGTGGCCGCATTTACATATGCAATTGTGGTTTACGAGCGTAATATTTTATAACAGATGTCATCTGATATTTCTTGAAAACATGCATTGTGCATCTAATAGATAAACGCAAACTCATATATTATTTTAAAAATTTTAAATCGCAAAATACTATTTCAAACGGAACTGAAAACAATTTTCTCTTAAAACAAACATGTTTAAAAAGAGTCTCAAGGATGTATTTACTCTGATAGCTTAAAAAAAGTGGTACGTGTACTTCTGTACCCGCGGCAGAAGTGATACTTCTTTGGTGTGATCGCGATAATTGATATTCATTTTCGTTGAAGATGTACATTGATAAAATAAAATAAGATGTCTAGGGAGATGATAAATGTCGTTGGAAAAACAATGTTAAATACAGGTTGGGTTATGTTTGTGATCTTATAATTTATATACATTTTACCTTTGTTCCATTTTCAAAAGTAACACTTTTAGTTCTGCATAAAGTACTTTTTAAAGGGTTTTCTATTGTTGAATCCAAAATTAAAAAAAAAAAAAACAAATATTGAGGCTATTTAAATATCAAAAGTGATTAACAACACTATAGCTTTTAAGAAGTTCCGTTTGAGATTTAGGCTGTCGGAACGCTATGAAATTAAGCCACACTACGAGGCCTAAAAATGCTGTTGCAAGGGTGCCGCTGTCAGTTGATTACTCTAATTTTTGGAAATATTTTGAAAATTTAAAAAACTTTTCTGAAAAAGGAAGAAGCACTTTAAGGTTTGTGATGGAATAATTTAGTGAAATAAGTACGAATAAGGTCGTAGTGTGACATTGAAAACGTGTGTTTTTGGCACAGTTAATACCATCTTTTTTCTAGTAAATCGTTCATAAATTAGAGTCCTTTATCTCCCTTATAGAGAAAGACTTTTTTCAAAATGTTGACGTTTAAGTCTACAATCAGCCGAAGCCTTATTTTTGGCTTAAATTCAGAGCGTTCCGACAGCCTTAATAGACTTTGACACCTTTTGACCGATCGCCATGAAAGTTGGCACACTATTTTTTCACGGAGAAGGTTTTTATGCTATCTACTTTGTTGTAACTCGGCAAATATTATTGTCGCTGCTGTGTTTCATCTCAATCGCGTGCAGAGTCGCAGGTAACGGCTAGTATCCAATATTTGCTGTTTTGGCTTACGAGGGCAAATCAAGTTATGCAATATTATTTGAATTTGAAGCATGCCAAAAGGCAGTATTGAGATAAATTCAAGAACAGATAATATGCGGAGTTGAATGATGTGTGTTATTTAATTATCTAGACTTAATAATCGATGACGATCTTGTTTCAGATAAGTGAAGACGGCAACTTGACGGTGAGCACCTTGCGAATGGTGCCGCAAGTGTCTGATCACGGTCTGACCCTGTCGTGTCGGGCTCACAATCCGCACATCCCGTTCAGCGAACTGCGCACCACCACCATGCTTCACGTTCAGTGTAAGTGTTCGCTCTAGATTCACTTTACACCAATTACTCGTATATATGTCCAAGCGGTTATAAAAATACAATTCATACTTTGTAACAATTAATATTCAGTAATCTATAATAATCTATATAGATATAATAATAATAATAATGCGTTTAACGTCCGTTTCTCGACTTTATGTCATAACAGACGCCATTCGCACCATTACTATTTTTCATGTACCACTTCCCGTTATTTTCTACATTTTTTACAACTTCAACTTATGTAATAGCAATGGGCGAATGAAGGAATTATAGGAAATCAAGATAAGGTAGGTAATTTTTGAACTAGGAGTTTGATAGGTAATCGGTCATGGCCTCAAATAAGGAACCATCTCGATATTTATCTGGAATTAATTGAGGGAAACCATGGAAAACCTCAATCAAGATGGCCGATACAGGAATTACCGTTTCTCGGCGAGAGGCAGTAGGAAATCTATATAGATAAACGACGATGTATATGTAATCTATGGACTCCAAACGGGTAGACCATTTTTGATGAAATTTCAGACAATCTTTAGATTAGCCCAGCGGGTGATCTTCTGAAGTTTAGTAGCGATCGGATTAACAGAATTTTTAGTGTATTTGCCATATGGCAACATACACTATTGGCGTCGGTCCGGATGGCGGGACCTAGAGGTCGGACCAAAATTTCTCGACGTTTCATAACCTCCTAAACACTTTGGCACCATTTTTAAAAATGTTTATATATATATGTATATATATATATATATATATAACCGTATATATATATATGTGTGCGGGCAATAACTTTCGAAAGAGTTAATTGATTTTAACGAAATTTGGCCCACGTGTTGAAATCCATCACCGCAAGAAGCCTATTTAAAATGGGCGTAATCGGGACATTTTAAGGGTAGTTTTTAGGGGCTGAAAAACGTTTTTTGGCCCCAAAATACCGAAAAAATTCTCAGAATCGTTTCAAAATTGACATTTAACCCTCCAGTAGTAATTAAAAAGTATCTCTAAAATTTTAATAAAATTGGCCCGACAGGACCGGACTTACAAATTTTATGAAAACACTACTTTGCAGATAGTGAATTATTTACTGAAAGTTGTATATAATTTGGTATAGTTGTTCGATTGATAATAATATTGCAATTAAGAAAATGAATGTTATTTTAAGGGGTGTATTAAGGAGTCAAATTTTTAATTTTGCCCAAAAACCAACATAAATTCGCATAATAAAGCCACACTGCCTGTATTATCAAATACACTATATTGTCGGCAGGGTTTTGGCACTGCGACCCGGGTTTTTTTAAATTTCTTTTTGGGAAATAAGATTTTTCTTCGATTTTTGAACATTTATAAATAAACGCGATTGAATTCGCGCAAATTCAATACACGTTGAGAATTTAATGAATGATTCTCATCTTTTATATTCTATATATTACATTTACACCCGGCCGAAGCCGGACTGGGCCGCTAGTATTCTATAAATGTAGTATAATTGGAAAATACGCAAAAAAAAAAATGTTGAACGGAATGAAACACCCACTATAAAATTTGTGTATTATTTGTTATTAGAATTTTATGAAATTCTTATGTAAACGTGCAATGTTATTAATACATAACAGTCCATTGGTGGAGATATCATTGAAAATCAAAAGCAGGTTTTTGAAATGTTGTTTTTAGAGATATTATTGCGCTTTTATAATAATGGCGCCTGAAGGTTTCTAATAAACTACAATAATACGTGTGTGTATGTTTTGTCCGTTATTCCGTTAATCACCAGAAAATTAAAACCAGCATCTGCATGAAATGCGAACAAATAGTTTCGAACAATGCGGACGTTCCAATGTCTCATATA
Organism: Venustoraphidia nigricollis; assembly: GCA_034508555.1. Classification (NCBI taxonomy): domain Eukaryota; kingdom Metazoa; phylum Arthropoda; class Insecta; order Raphidioptera; family Raphidiidae; genus Venustoraphidia; species Venustoraphidia nigricollis. Next base: position 7,307,149 of record JAVRKA010000018.1, on the reverse strand, counting down.
TGTACCTACACAAATGTATGCGTTCTGAATAAATAAAGAACGGCTTACATCTCGCGTATATTTTGTGATTGAACGTTTAAGGCTGTCGAAACGCGCTCAAATTAAGCTACACTACAAGGCTAAAAAATGCTGTTACTAGGGTGCCGCTGTCAGTTGATTACTCTAAATTTTGGAAATATTTTAAAGATTTAAAAAACTTTTCCGAAAAACGAAGAGTCACTTTAGGTTTGTGATGGAACAATTTTGTGAAATAAGTACGAATAATGTCGTAGTGTGACATTGAAAACGTGTGTTGTTTGGCACAATTAATGCCAACTCTTTCCTACTAAATCGTACGTAAATTACAAAAGTAGTCCATTAGAGACCTAGATTTGTCCTTTACCTTCCTTATAGAGAAAAATGTTGACTAATAAGTCTACAATCAGCTATCAGTCGAAGCCCTATTTTTGGCTTAAATTCAGAGCATTCCGACAGCATTAATGTATTTTTTTTAACCAAACATTTCTTTAAGATTCCGAATTCAAAGAATGAAATTATTATTATCCTATTATTTGTTTGTCTGTCACCAGCGCTAGAAAGCAAAACAATGAAATTCACAGAAAGTTTTTCGCGTAGACATGGCTGTAATATTATGTCCTCGCCTTTATAAAATCAGCCTATTCTTGTCATTCCGCCATGTTATGCAAATACAGGTAAACTTTATATGAATAACATAAATACCGAAGCGTTCTTAAAACCACAATAACTATAACAGGTCTACCTACAACATTTGCATAGTTTGAAAGTTTTTCCCTTGCTCTCGCAGAGAGTTATGATAAATGTTTAGATAACAATATATACTGGAATGATGAAAGCGAACAGCAATAAACTAATAAAGTTTGAAAATATTTCTTTTATGAATATTTTTTTTATTTTGTTTCGCTTTTTTGTATTACTTGCTTTGTGTCTGGAATTGTGTAAATTATTGTTGAATTTTCCACAGTACGACAAAATATCATGGTCGTTGTTGTTACAAAACTTCTTGGTTTTCGGGCTTGTAGGTCGTGGTCCATTAAGTATTTCTACCTAACGTTTCTTACCTGTGAGCCGCTTAGAAGGACACGTCGCTTTTGATAATGTCTATACCGCAGTTGTAAAAATACCAATGGACAATGAATTCCATTTTTGGGGCAAAAATATATGTTGTTTTGAAATTTTTAAGCAACGAGCCAAATTTTGTGAAGCTTAATGCTTAATGATAGCTAATAAAAATAGTTTTAAAATGAATTTTGCAACCACAAATTCGAAATATTCCGAGAGAATATTTTACGATCTGAGGAATCAGACCGTTCTGTTTACACAATTTCACAATTAAGGCTGTCGGAACGTTCTGAATTTAAGCCAAAAATAGAGCTTCGGCTGTCAACTGATTGTAGACTTATTCGTCAACATTCTGCAAAAATTCTTTCTCTATAAGGAAGAAAAAGGACAAACGTAGGTCTCTAATGAACTACTTTAGTAATTTATGTACGATATACTAGAAAAAAGTGGGCATCAATTGTGCCAAAAAAACACACGTTTTCAATGACACACTACGACCTTATTCGTTCTTATTTCACCAAACTGTTCCATCACAAACCTAAAGTGACTCTTCCTTTTTCGGAAAAGTTTTTTAAATATTCAAAATATTTCCAAAAATTAGAGTAATCAATTGACAGCGGCACCCTTGCAATAACATTTTTTAGCCTCGTAGTTGACACCAGCCAAAAATTGAAACGTGCGGATGATTTGAGCGAGACAGAGCTAAAGAAGGTCACACCCACGATATGTTTTTTGCCTACCTCGCCTCTTACCGTTGGGTCTCAGCACAAACAAAATTCAGAGCGTTCCGACAGGCTTAATTTCTCATAAGTGTAATAGAGGGCCTTGTTTCATATTGTGCGCGCATTCACGAAGTGTAAATGTCACCCGACCTTTAATCCTTGCGCGTAAACGAAAGAGAAATGGAACAAGGCACACGTCCATATATTGAAGGCCTCCGCTCGCATAATTTCAATGAACGGTTTCTGTGTTCGCAGATGCGCCGCAGGCGTTCGTCAAATTGGGGCCGACCATCAACGCCAGCAGGATCCGCGAGGGCGTCGACGTCTATTTCGAATGTCATATCAAGGCCAATCCAGCTGTTCATCGCGTATCATGGAGACACAATGTAGGCGACACTTTTTTTAAAAACATATTTTATTAATGACTTTCACGTGCAATTTTTATCTTTCAAAATCATTATAACTGCCCCAGAGCTGGGCATTGCTGAGAACTTATATTTTGTAATGCTTAAAGCGTTTTGGAATACAGACTTGCTACTTATTAATATAAATTGCTTAATGAGCAATCAACAAGCTTATTAAGCATTAGGAATGCTTAATAAACATTTTAAATACTCAATAAGCACACTTAATGGTTAATAAGGGGTTTCAAAATTCAATAAAATATATTTCATCCATCTTTTATAAATATTATTTCGTTTGATGTTAGAGATCAATTTCTTATTTGTTTAAGTAGAAACTTCTCCATCAATTAGAAATATTCATGTCCAAAATTTATATCGTAACTTTGATGTTGGAAGTTAAGGTTTTAATGAATTACTTTCAAATGCTTAGTGCTTTAAAGCACTTAGTAAGTGCTCGCTGCTCGGTGCTTCAAGCACTTGGACTTGGCGCTTTGCCCAGCTCTGATCTGCCCTGATCAGAATAACAGTAATAATTTTTGCATTTATTATGATTGTTCATACTTTCGTCGCTTTTTTTTTCAAATGCAATAAAAATATATTTTTTGTTCTAGGGTCACGTGCTACACAATAACATCAGCGCAGGCGTGATCGTCACCAATCAAACGGTAGTTCTACAACGAATTTCGCGCTCGTCGTCTGGCCGGTACACTTGCGTTGCTGCCAACTCGGAAGGCGAATCTGAGAGCGAACCTCTACAGTTCTCGGTCAAATGTAAGTAAGCTATTCCGGTCCTGTTGAAGAAAGGAAATTGTTGGATATTATTAAATAAATTTCGCTCTATTCGCCTGTGAAATTACAATAATTGAACGAATTCATGTAGTTTTGCATTGCTGCAAGCAGAAAAACAAAAAAAGAAACGTGCCTGCGGCCAATTAGGTCGCTAGAGTCTATGAATATGAATCTGTGTTGCAGTAATTTGCAATAATTTCTAAAGCCAATCGCCTCTTCTTGCAGACGAGCCAATTTGCGGTCAGCACTCTCGCACGGTCTACGGTACGGGACGGCAGGAACAAGTTCAAGTCGATTGCTACGTGGACGGCGATCCGGCCGTGACTCTGTTCCGCTGGTCGTTCAACCACACGCCGGCCGGCGGCCTGCGTGATCTCACGTCCTTCCAGGTCGATCCGGTCGGCGGTCACAGCGTCGCCAACTTCACGCCGATGTTCGACAGCGACTACGGCACGCTGCTCTGCTGGGGACACAACGAAATTGGAACTCAGCAACGACCCTGCATCTTTCATGTCGTGCCTCTTGGTGAGTTATATTAATTCGCATTTATGTCTTATTTTATGAAAAAGTCGTGTTCGTATTTTAGTTTATTTTTTTCCCGCAATATTCGTGACATTTGATGTCCCCTATCGTCGTAATTTTATCCAAACTGGATATAATAGCACGATATAGGATTCGACGAAACCCTATATAGTACCTACGTGTGAGTCTTTTTTTATTTTCAATAGTTTTTACAGTTTTTCATATAAGAAATATTGTTTAATAAAAAAGTATCGAATTTTATGTCATTTTGGAAATTGTTGCCTTTAACTAAACCTACAACAAAGGGATGTGCGAAGTAATTAATATGTATTTTTCATTATTGATAGCAGCTGCGGGTCTCTGATTTTTTTATTGTCATGTCAGCCAAATAACAAAGTATTAATTTCTACAGTGTTTAAAAAATATTCTAAATATTTCTCTTGTGTATTTAGTTGTGAGATTTTTTATCGTTTTGGTTTTTGGACTGTTCATGCAAGCCTTGTTCTATTTTAGAAACTATTCATACCACACACACATGATAAAATCATACATTGTAGGCTTGATACCTCGTCTGTACTTGTAATTTTACAAAGTTTTATACGTTATAATACTGTTATAAATGACTAATTTATATAAAAAAGTTAATTTGAGACAACGACATTATAAAATAGCAGATATTAATTTTATTTCCGATAATAATAATGTTTCGAACTGTCAAAGTGACTTACGTAACATTATTTTTCTCTTGTCAATGATTTATAAGCACACGCAAGATGTCAAGTGTTCAATTTTTCAAGAAAATTGATCGAAACCGTCCATTTTTTATCGAAATTGAACTATCACGTGGCTTGAAACAAAAACAAAACGCTTTGATAAATGAAGCGCAATGCTTCGTCTTTGGAGATGTTTTTATGTTGGTACGAGTTTCTTGAAATCTCATACAGCTCACAATATATCTTTCATAAGTGTATTGTTGGAATTGACCAGATTTTTTATCAAGTCTGTTACACAAAAAAAAGAAAAAAATACACACATACAAAGACGATACATTCTCTGTGAAGTCGGAGAATCCTTTCACATGTCAGAAAATAATTGTTTGACTTGAAATACAGTCTGTATTTACCATTGTTCGTTCATCTAGTTACTGGCTATTTTTTTATTATTATTATGACGACGAAATTATTCTTAAAACAAATGGCAAAACACAAGATACATATTTTTTTTATTGTTATTTTTTAATGGGGAACTGAAAATCCAACTGATGTACAGTACTTTTTTACTAGCAAATAAAAACCTGACAGAACTGGAAGGTTTTAGATATAGATGTTGTCTATTAGAGACGTTCAACAACAGAGACTATGCGTGTCAATTGTCAAATCATATAAACGACCATAACCCAACGATCTTTTGATTATTCTTTTTTTATAATATGGTTAGCTACAGGAATATGCTTACTTATCTGAACCGCATCTAAAAAAAAAACCTGTAGGGAGTGAAATAGGGGATGAAAGTCCAATTATCTATATACATATATAAAACTTACTGTGATAGACAGTGCACAGACCAAACGTCTGGACCGAAAGCTCGGAAATCTTAAAATGCATTTCTGTAATGACATAGATAACCGCCAAGAAACGTTTTAAAGAAGTAATCTAATATATAAAAATGAGTGTTTGTCGTTCGTTCGTTGTTCTTTCTATTGTCCTATGCGTTCCTGTACCATTCATCCGTTACGACGAAGGTTTCTGACCCAAAAAATAATTCTTGTTCTTATTAAATCAATGTCTTGTCGAGTGGGGCGCAACCCTAAGAGCTATGGAGTCGAAGGCTTCACTACTATTGTCGCCGCCATTTTTCATCTCAATGTGGAGCCGCGGGTAACGGCTAGTATTCTATATAATATTATTATGACGCGTAGGATGAGTTAAAACAGTTCCGAGCGGCGGCAACGATCCATCTTTCACAACAGACTTCCAGTAATTCAATTTTTGGGGACATTGTTGATATATTATGTATGTACTATATAATAATACTTAGACAGCCGCTATATATAGCATGCCTCTGTGTATTCGTCGTGGGATATTGTATACAGAATGTAAAAAAAAAATGTCCTAAGGAAAATGCAAACTAGAAGATAGTTGTAATAACGATTCACCCTAACACACATATATATACCATACACCATGAAGCTTTCAGAATGAATAAGCCTCTGACGCTGTTTTTTCGACTTTATTTGGTGTTTATATTTTGCCGCAAAGATGAATGAAAGTATGAAAGCGGTACCTCTTTATATTGTTAAAATATATAGATATAAGGGTAGCTATTTGAGATTTAGGCTTTAAACGTAATTCGGGGTGGTAAAGCTACCCCCATAGATGTGTTTCTGCAAAAAACAAGAACTATTAGATATTCAAGGAAAAGTTTAAAATAGAAATTGTTTCACTGTTAGATCTTTAAAATTTTGGTTCTTAAAAACCTTTTTGGGGTACGTGAAAAAATTCAGCGCGATTTTGTCATCTTGGAAACCAATAACTGAAATGCAATGTCGTTTTCAACAGCTTTGTTTATCGTTTTCTTTATCGAATTGTATCCTGAAATTACGTCTGTTCATACAAAAATAACGGCTTAAGTGGTGTTTTTTGTACCGTATCGACATCTTTGAAAATTGAAAAGTTATTGACAGACCAATTTGAAATAACTAAGAGTTTTACATGTGTTACGTATATCTTTTATACCGAATAATAAAATATCCGTCTAAGAATCTAATGCCCTAAACGATAGTTTTTTTTTTCAATCTCGCTGACTTTAGAAATGTTCGAGCTATAAGAATTGGAGCTTCTTTTTTTCAGCAATACTGATAGTTATGTCAAATCTTAGAGTCTCTGTTTTTTGTGACATCTTGTATATATGCCTAGTCGTACACATATTTGAGAAGCATGCAACTAGTCTTTGTCGGTGATGGAGTACACGTCAGATCGGGCACGCGCACATCTAACAATGCAATATCACATTTTAACTATTATTCTATCTTATGCAGATCGTGTACAATGTATTTTATTATGAATATTATGCTTGATGTTTCGTTTAACATAGAGAAACCCAATATCCGACACACAAGTTTGAAACCTTACACTTTTAAGAAAATTTAAAATTAGTCATGTTTAGATTGATAGATAAGTTGTTGGTTGGAAAAAATTTACCCGGCACTCAAGCCTGTGTTTCCTCGACAATTCTCAATGTATCTTACAACTCTTTCGGTACTCAAATATCATATTTGGTTCCCAAAAGTGTACCGTAAAGCACTTCGCTGTTTGTTATTATCAGATTTCGTCTCCGAACAGTCTTAAGCCTTCATGGCAAGCACTCATAGTATAACTGTCTTGTAATCTAAAGGTCGGAGGTTCGATCCCGGCGATTGGGCCGTTATTATTATTATATTTTTTTACAATTATTACGGTTTTAGTCCAGCAGCCACCGCTTGTTTTTTTAAGTGATTAATAACAGGCTGAATCTTCGTGAGTTCGTTCGGTTCGACGAGACGCCCAAGTTTTTCCTCTGTCCAAATTCTCAAAGAGGTATGTAATGAACTGCGCTGATGTAAAACATGTCGATTTGGTAGGGTGTCGAAATTGTCTGACTAACAGTAAATTTTTCATTGAAATTTTACGATAATATATAAACTCGGAAAAACAATTGTACTACAAAATCGATGGTTTGAGTTGGAGCGTCCTCCACGCCGAATATGTCGAAATAACGAGGTCATAAAAATTATTAATAACCAGCTGATTTTTTGTATGCAGCTTACTAAATATTAGTATAATTGAATGGCCACAAAGTCCTACAAATGTTGTGGTAGGTTTTCCTAGTCCTGCGCTTGGTAAAATTGTGTTCTACACTTTATTCCCGATAGGACAAAATCAAAACTAGGTTGTTATTAATGAAAAAAGTGTTACCGTGGAATCGACAACTTCCAAGCGTAGGACTAATAAAACCTACCACTACATTTGTAGGACTTTGTGGCCATTCAATTATACTAATATTTAGTAAGCTGCATACAAAAAATCAGCTGGTTATTAATAATTTTTATGACCTCGTTATTTCGACATATTCGGCGTGGAGGACGCTCCAACTCAAACCATCGATTTTGTAGGACAATTGTTTTCCGAGTTTATTATCATATTATCTTAAAATTTCAATGAAAAATTTACTGCTAGTCAGACAATTTTGACACCCTACCAAATGGACATGTTTTACATCTGCGCAGTTCATTACCTACCTCTTTGAGAATTTGGACAGAGGAAAAACTTGGGCGTCTCGTCGAACCGAACGAACTCACGAAGATTCAGCCTGTTATTAATCACTTAAAAAAACAGGCGGTGGCTGCTGGACTATTTTACTTCTGTCGTGTGTAGTGTTTTTATTTTATAATGACGGAATAGATTGCCGCACGGGGCATAAATAATCTATAACAATAAGCATGGTGATGGTGGAAACAACGGGTATAGACCTCGACTTCCACCATTCGGAAGATATATTATTTTGTACTGCACTATATATCTATTGACTGTATGCATTGCATAAAGAGTACAGTTTATGTTGAATAAATAATTCAGTTATAACTTATGCAATGCATGCTTAATAGTTAATAGGTATAGTAGAGTAGAAAATATATCTTCTGAATGGTGGAAGTCGTGCAAGCTTATTTTTTTAGAGATGATATAATATTACAGTTTTCGGTTTATTAATTCTGTTCGAAATGTTTGTTGATCGTTGAATTTCGTTCAATTAGTCAGTCAGACTTTGTAGTAATCAGAAATAAAATAATAAATGACATTGAAAAGTATGAAATAGAAAACAATTATCCATACGTTTTTCAATCACCTTCCTTTCAGAAAACTGCTTTTTTGAGACATCATAATTGTATGGATTTCTAATAATTACATGTATTATCAAACAGGAAAGATGATTGCAAAACGGAGGGAAAACATTTTTATTCTTTTTGGAGCCGTTTTGAAATCCCTACAATTTTTTCTATTGTTTTTCATCTTTTAGGTCGTTTTAAAAAATACGGAGTAGAATAAACGGAATGCAGTTTTAAAACAAATTAGAGCGTGTTTAGCGTTGTTTTATCACCTGAATAATATTATATAAACATCTGGAAACCTTACACAAAGATACAATTGCGGTGAAATGTTTTAGAGTGCTTGCAACTTAAAAAGAGCCAGCATTATTACTGAAATCTTTTATCTGCCCGGCAAATAAATAACTCGGCAGAGTGCAGGAATCCGTTTTTCATAAAAAGCTTTCCCGACAAACATTGTTTTATTTTTATTAGCTTCAAAGGTCAAGCAAAGTAAAATTATACAGTTTCCTAACCGTACTAAAGCGGTTAACTGCGTTTACACAAAATATGTTACTTATAAATGAAATGGTATCAGCTCAATCTCAAACTGCGTCTTCTCGTTTTCAGGATGCCTCAGACGTAATGTAAAATAATCGCTAGCTTCAGAAGGATTGGTTTACAATATTTAATTTTTTACACTTAATGTTAAATTAAAATGTCAAGTCACGCTTTCACTTTGTGAGGCCCTTTTAAGATTCTGCACTGAAGAACTGAATAATTTTATTTTATCTAAAAGATAACATGAACTGTTTTGTCTTTTGGCCATAGATTTAATTTAAAATATTATTTTACTTGCACACAACTTCGTATAGAATTAATAAAAACGTTTCTTGGCGTCGTTTAACGGAACGCCAGATCTCGTGTCAGCCACAATACAATTATTAACGTATTTAAACGTAGGTGTATTGTTGTGTGTGTGTGTGTTGCATTAACGTTATTAAACTGTATTGTTGTTATTGTTGCAGGCAAACCAGACGCGCCGTATAATTGCAACGTTTCGAACCGGTCTCACGACACGCTCGACGTGGCGTGCGCTCGGGCGTTCAGCGGCGGCCTCTCGCAATTCTTTCAAGTCGTCGTGATGGCCGGCGACAGGCGCGAACTGGTCGCCAACGACACGGCCTACGACCGGCCGGAATTTCATTTGACCGGCCTGCCACCGGACGCCTTTTACACCGTCTACGTCTATGCGATCAACGAGAAAGGAAGGAGCAAAAGTTCCAAACCGCTTTTCGTGCCGGCGCTGCCTCTGGTTCTGCAGAAACAGTCCAACACACCCGGTAAGTGAGTTTCTCGACTAAAGTCTAATTGGAATTAGACGAATAAAAAAAACAACAGGACATGAATGTTGAACAGTATTGCTGGCCTGTAAAGTTCGTGTTAAAGTCGGTTCTGTTTAAAGATCGATTTCTTTATATTTCAGCATCAAGCAGTGAGCCGCCGAATGACGCAACGACCGAGACGCCATATTGGATGTACATCCTCGCCATTTTGGTCGCGTTGGGGGTAACGGCGTCGGTTCTGGTCGTCGCATGCTACTTTCGCCAACGGAAGGTGTTCTGCAAGAATCAGCGACAACAACAGCAGCAGCAGCAGTACAGTCCCAAGGACGGGTCGTCGATGCGGGGCTCCGGCGTCGTCGCAGAAGACGGCGAAAGCAAACAAAAATACGTCGACGATAAATACACAATGTCAATACAGACTCTGTGCGATATTGCTGGACAAGTAGAAGACAAACAGTACCAGTCGGCCGTCAGTTTGAAAGGTAGGGAGCCGTTTCTCTCTCTCTCTCTCTCTCTCTCTCTCTCTGTCTCTCTCAGCATAATGTGTCTACGAGGAACACCGCTACATAGGCTACTAAATCTCCGGTACGAGTTGATTTTTAGGGTTCCTCAGGAGTCCTTATAATTTTGTTATGTACGTCCGTATGTCAGCAACATTGTATTCTTTAATTTTTACATCGTTTGCGGTGAAATTTTGCGTTTAGGTAGCGCAAATACAGACGTGAATTTTTTGAAGTTATATTTCTTTTGGCGCATTGAAGGTAAACTTTTCATTGCTATGTATGTTGCGTACGCAGCATGCAACGAAAATGAGACACCATGAAGTTAGTTGTTAAAGTGAACAGGCTAACTTTTAACTATATTTACCATCTCCCTAGACATCCGATTTTATTTTATCGATGTACGTCTTTAACGAAAATGTGAATACCAATTATCGCTATCACCCCAAAGAAGTATAATTTCTGTCGCGCTCACATAAGTACAGCCACCATTTTACTTACTTACCCCTATCATTGAATAGGTTTTTAAAAAAGGAATCAACGTGCCACAATGTAATATTTTTTTATATTTAGTGGCATCGTTGGCGAGATATGGTTTCTAAAGTCGTTTGCAATGTATCCTCCCTCCTTTAATTTTCAGGCAGACCGGTTTAAAAAAAAAGATACAACACTTAGAAGGTACTTTCAACGAAAATTGGTACGGAACCCTAAGTTAATATGCATCCGACACGCACTTGACCTATTTGCAGATCGGACCCAACAGTTGTCATGTGTTGAAACTTTTAGGTTGTCTTATTTCGATTTTTTTTATTGTTGTAAAAGTATACCTGATGATATCTTAGCGGTTGGACAATGTTTATTGCCGTTTCAAATTATCTTTGCTAAAGGTTTGTGTAGTAAGAAACGGATGTTAAACTACATAAAATATTGACAAAATTAAAATATGTATATGATTTTGTCGTAAAATTAAAGTGTCTTCTTTAAACAATAAAGTTATTCGTGTGTTAAAAATTCTTAATGTTTTCTATTTGAAGTCGGTAAAGAAGATCGAATTTAGGCTCTGGTGCAGATAGCTTGTTAGTGACACGTTTTCTCATCCTGTCTGTGATGTAATCGCTATTGTGAATAAGTCTTCTTCTTCGTCTTTACTTAGGTAATAGTCTACGCACTGCCTATTGTTGAAGTTGTTAACAAACTAGTTTGTATGTACAACAACCCACGCCTCTAAACTTCTGAATGCCTGTTACCTTTACGTTTCCTACATGTACTCGATATAACGGCAGCAAGCAACCCCCTTATTGAAATGTTGAACAACTTTGAAAATTAAATTGATTTTAAAAACACGAATTACAACAGAAAATAATCCTGCCCATCAATTCTAACCAATTTCACCCCAGATCTACGATTTTTTCGAATCGGGGCAACAACTTGATAGTGGCACCCCCTTTATTCAGCGTTTGAGATAAAGTGTTTAAAAAAACTCAAAAATATATAATGGGTGGTATGAAAATTAAATTGATTTTAAAAACACGAATTACAACAGAAAATAATCCTGCCCATCAATTCTAACCAATTTCACCCCAGATCTACGATTTTTTCGAATCGGGGCAACAACTTGATAGTGGCACCCCCTTTATTCAGCGTTTGAGATAAAGTGTTTAAAAAAACTCAAAAATATATAATGGGTGGCATTTTTTGTGACCGGGAGAGGAGAATAAGAAACCTTTAATATTGTTTTTTTTTATAATTTGTTATTAATTTTCAAATATATTATGATTTTGGCGCCCGAGGCAGATGTAGATCCGGAGCTGGATCTATATTGTTGGATCCAGCTTCAAATCTGGATTTAAGAATGCACTTAACCTGTTTTCAACTAAACGGAGGTCTCTATTTAGTTGAAAACATGTGGCATTTTTAAATCTAAATTTAAAGCTAAAAGACAAAAAACTATATAAACTATACTGTTATAAAGTAGCTAATAAAGAAACCCAATCTTCCATCATAGTAGTAATTTTTATAAAGAGGCGTCGCTTTGAGCAATTTCTTGTATCTTTAGTGTAGTATTTTTTAAAGAAGGTTTATAATTTTTTTAAAAGTTTTTTGTTCAATGAAAATGCATCAGAATTATATATACCGGTCTGAAAAGAAAATAAAATTTAAATTGTTTTTAAATCTGTTGAAAATCAGGTTCCATGCTTGAGTGTTGCGTCTTATGATTATAATGAATGCCAAGCGATTACAGAATTGACTGTCTGACGTGCCACTAACGCTATGGGGGCACTGAGTTATAAAAAGATTGAAAAAAAACGTATTAGAAAGTATCCGTATTCCGTGCTTCTTAATTTTTGAATTACAGCCTTGACAAGAATTAGGATAACGCGAAATAAATAATGAGAATGTATTTTCACTGCTTTTCTCAAACACTCTATATAATTCTATACCCTAAGTACATTTGCAGACGAATACTGTATCATCTATTGTAAATTCGAGTTTATTGAGGTTTCAGTTAGCGTTCAGATTTATAAAGATAAGGTTATATGCATACGTGGATAATTACAAACGGAACAGAACGTGCCGACTTACTCGCAGATTGTGTTCTATTCAAATTGGTAGGGGCCAAGGCGCGGTTCTACCTGCACTAAAAACAACGTTCAACCATTTAAACACACGCGGAATTATTACAATGTCCGCGTACCCCAGAACCCCACTTTGAGAAACCCCGTTGACTGTAAACGGCGCCCATTGTTGTGAAACCGGCATGTTTAGTCGGACCATTTTGACATTTGATCAGAAACTTTTTTTTCATTTTCTGTATTTATTTGGAATATACTTAGCGTAATCGATACAAATTCAACTACAATTTAACACAACAGTTAAACATATAGATACGAACGGGTTTTCAAAATTTTCTCCTTCTTTCTTTATGCTTCCCCCCCCCTACTTTTATGAAACGCGTCCCAATCGCTTCCGGGATGCTGACTCGCTTCCGTGAATCGCTCCAGAGGGCGTAATCTCTTACAATGTAGACGGAGCTTTGACCAATTGCGGCCTCTTCCAATTTTAATACAATATTATACAATTATGTACAGTGCATACAGTTCGGAATGGCGCGCCGATATGACTTCTCGTTCATTCAAACCGTCGATGTTATGTTGTTACATACCAGACAATAGGAGGAAGTGAAAGTTCTTATGCAATACTCAAAGACTATATGCAACAAAACATTTTGTTTAATTAAAAGACTATCTAGTTTACATATTAGTAGATTTAACATACGCTTGTAGCTTACGTACCAGCTGAATTATTTAGTATAATAGCTTATGTCTGCTATAGTTGTTAAGAAACATTCATTGTTGTAACACTATATTAGAAAAATGTATTATTCCAACACGTCACCGTCGGGATTTAAACCCGAATCTTTCCACTTTCGCGGCGGAATGAGTTTTAAAAATGAGTATTAAAAATGGAAAGTTCATCTGTGATTAATGTCTAGCTACAGCTAAAAAATAATTGGCTCTCGCATGTAGTGAATTTGGGTGTTGTAACTCGCTATATTATGAAGGATAAAAATGTTGATTTGTGTGCACCGTTGAGTAATTGATTAACTCATTCCGCCGCGAAAGTGGAAAGATTCGGGTTTAAATCCCGACGGTGCCGTGTTGGAATAATAAATTTTTCTAATATAGTGTTACAACAATGAATGTTTCTTAACAATTATAGCAGACATAAGCTATTATACTAAATATCTAGTTTACATTGCACACCATAGAAGTGAAACTTATGTAAACGAATATTTATAGCTGAATTGAATATACTGTATTTAATAATTGAATACTTGTTCATTTATTGGTTTGGTCATTTTATTTCCTACACTTACTTATGCAAAATCTACATCTAAATGCTATAAATTGACATTTACAGAAAAAATAAATCAACTAGATGATTGGTTTTTCATTCCAATGCTTAAGCAGCGTTGAATATTTAACGCAAACGATTAAACGGTCCAAATTCACGTACGGATAAAATAATAGTAAATTGATAATTGAACTTTCATTACCTATTTCACCCCCTAGCGGTTTTTTGAGGCAAAAGATAGCCTATGTTCTTCCTCAAATTTTATCGAAACCTGTTCAGCGGTTTAGGCGTGCAAATGTAACAGACAGACGGACTTTCGCATCTACAATATCGATTTGACACTACAATATTGGTCTCTGCTCTTTGCAGAACTCTACCAGCAGCAGCAGCAGTGCAGTTCTCAATACACGGCGCCTAGTTTTACGATTGCGCCATGTCAGATGGTGCCGATGCCGTGCGACGGACGCTTGGACCTGCTGCCGACGCCGACCGTCGCGGTGCCGGCGTACCTGTACGACGTCATCCATTCGCCGGCCTCGATGACGCCGCCGCTGCGGGTGCAACCGCCACCGCCGCTCGACGCCTGGAATCAACCGGCGGCATTCCCGCCGCCCGACACCAGCCGACATCGGCACGTCGTCGTCGCCGCGACGGAAGTGCATTCCGACAACAAACAGCACGCGGGGACCCAGACGCCGGCCGCAAGACACAAGGAGAGTTGTGTTTAAACAGCTCAGTTATAGCGAAATTTTAAAGAAGAAAAACATGGTAGGGTAGAATTAGTCTCGCATCGAATAAGAAATGAAACTTCAAGGGGTCTTCGGTTTGTAATTTCGTTTTCTTGTTATATTATGATAGGATGGGAGAAGAACGCGTTTCTATTGTAACATAATGCATTTTTTTTCATTCTGTTCATATGTTTTGGGTTTATTCTTAGTTTTAATACATTTTTTTTAAACTGTTATTTTAATTGCCTGTAAGTCGGCAACCTGCATTTTACCTTTCTTTTTAAAATCTGTTATTTTTGTAGCTTATGTAATATCTCTATTGCTTTTAACCTTCTATTGGCTTGTGTTACGTCCGCTCTAGCAGCAAAAAATTCCTTTAAAATAAAATAATTTGTAAGACAGTCAAGCAGAGAGATAGCTGGCGTCCGGAGCCTGAAGAAAAAAAAAAACCACAAAATTGTGGAAATACCTTCCACCAAAAATTTTGTTGGTATAATTTTTCATTTTATTCTGTTTGTTATTTTTTTTCCAGTTTACTGGTTATATTGTTGTTATCGGGTAATGTTTATATTTTAATTTTCTTTTATTCCATTTCTGTTGTTTGTTAAGTTCGTAATATGCGCATGTTATAACGTTATCTTTTATTTAATTATTGTACTTGGGTGCTGTAAAATTTCTCTTTTCTTTTGAACGTCGGTCTTAATAATTACTGTCTTTATTATTAAACTTTTAAAACTATTTTCTGGCCTTTTATTGTCTATTTCTTTACTTACCTTTGATTAAATTTATTTTTAAATTTTTTGGCTTGATTAACATTTAAAGTGTACTTACCCTTCACCCTTATCCAGTCATATTTTTTTACATAACTTAGTTAATTGCTTCCACTGCACTCTTTTTCTCCGGCTGGATTCGCGCATTGAAGTGTATGTTACACTATAATTTTTGGTCGTCCCTCGAAAACGGTTGGAATAATGCCGAAAGTAGACTTGTGACGATTTATAACTTTCTTTTTGATAGCTGCTTGGTTTTCTTTTCAACACTTTTAAGGTATGAAATTTTACTTTCAAAAGATGCCAATTTTCTGTTTTCAAATTATATCAATGGCCGAAACTGCACGTGCATATTTGCAGCGAACATATCTTTTAACAGTTTCAGAGAAAGATTTGATTAATAGTTTTTATTTACGGCCGTTTTTTTACAGGTTTAGTCAAGTTTGAAATAACATTTGTCCTTATTACGTGGGCCACTGATGTTTAAAACGTGATGTAATAATTAATCAGATGGCGTAATTCTACCCTACCTAATTAATTAAGACGAAAGTTTTTTTGATAATACAGTGCGTTCGGTGAAGTCTGTTATTAATTAAATATCGCGAAATCTACAATATTTAAAAAAAAGTTGAGTGTTTAAAGGTAAGAGAACAGTTTAATAATAATAGCATTTACTAAGCGTACCGTCAAAAATAAATTGTTACTTTTATTGAAAATTTTAAAATGTTAGCTATTTTTTACCGGCGTAAAATAAATTTTAAATTATATATGTGATAATAAATTTTTAATCAATGAAGCAC
Organism: Venustoraphidia nigricollis; assembly: GCA_034508555.1. Taxonomy (NCBI): domain Eukaryota; kingdom Metazoa; phylum Arthropoda; class Insecta; order Raphidioptera; family Raphidiidae; genus Venustoraphidia; species Venustoraphidia nigricollis. Next base: position 7,290,793 of record JAVRKA010000018.1, on the reverse strand, counting down.
ATTTTCAACTACTCTTTGGATAGGACAGTGTGGTCCAGTGGCTAGCGCGCTGGCTTCTTGACCGGACTGTCGTGGGTTCGAATCCGGCCTCTGCTCGTGGATGTTTTGTGCAGTCGATTTATTTGACCCGGCTTTGATAAATTAATGTTACTGGCCAAAATACCTTTTGGTGGAAGCCAAACCCCCAAGTGATACTCTCTGTATATCTGGACATATACAATTGGATATACCTTTTTAAAAAAAGCTACTCTGTTTATAAATTTTAATTCACGAATTTTACATTGTTTTGTTTGGCTGGTTAGCCGCTACAGCAGACGAAGACCGGAATTAATAAAAAAGAGTCTCTTTCCGAATCAAAATTTCTTTTACTGTTTAATAATTGGGCGACGTTTCGACACGAATTTGTCTTGTTCGTATCTTTGTCCAAACATTGACGATAAATTACGAAGGTCACTTATCTTTTGTCCAGCTAAATTCAATATTATGCCGGCCACACACGTAACTGCATACTTGTCAAGTATACATGCGCTTGACGTTTGATCAAGTTTGCATGACCGTGTGTGTGATGATTTTGATCAAATATTTTGACTTGACTGCCGAACGAATTTACAATCTGCGTACTTGAAGACTTGACAAGCGGCCAGTAGGTACTGTGACGTGACAATCAGGCGTTCATAGATAATCTGTTGTGACTTCTTTTTTGTCTATACGTGTGTTTCGTGCATATTACCATGTCTACTGATATTCGTAGAGCTTTTCACGAAGTGTTTGAAGAATTTATTATAATTTACACCAAACAGTACGATTTTTGCTACTTTTCTGAACCATTTTGGTAGCCAACACCAAGCCAATTATTGCTAAAGCTTCATCATATGTGGATGCCATAGTCGATAACTTTACTTTTGCACGTCACTTCTGGTTGTAGAACTGACGCCACTTCAAGCAAACTTGTGCGTGTGTGTCCCTTATGGCCGTCATGCAAACTTGATCAAACTTCAAACGCATGTATACTTGACAAGTACGCAGTTACGTGTGTGGCCGGCATTACAAACGTGCAGGGAATTTTAAACTACCTGAGGTACAAAAGATCAAGTTTAATGGACCACGAAAGCGGCGGTGTAAAAATAATTAATTAATTAAATTATCATTTAACGGCTGATTACACCTCAAATTATCACATAAAATTTTAATGAGACAATTTCCAACGACTGTTGCAGAGCAAATCTTTGTCATAATTTTAATTAAGTATCGTGTTCTTGGTATAAAAACAAAAAATCCGTGCGTCAGTTCAAACAAATTTAATATCAAAATCAAATATTTTATTGGTTTACAATTTTCAAATTGATTTATTAAAAAGAAAATGCAGAAAATATAATTAAAATTTGTAGTGACGAGAAAAGATCAAAATATAAACTAAATCACGCACATACTAACACGTAAGATCGGAAGATTTTGTTTCTGGTCTTTACACTATGAACTAAATTAAAACGAGAACAGAGAAAAAGTAATTCATAATGAAACTTTGAAAATTCAATTTATCTTTATTAAAGGTCCTCAGATAGTAATTAAACATTATATAAGTAACTTAAAAATTTGGAGTCGGGTTCAAATCTGGGGCTTCACGAATTCTTTCTAAATTGATTTTATCGGAACGTTATGGGTAGTTGTCAATGTACGAATAATATAAATAAATAATATATAAATATCCAAAAACAATTCAAGGACAATTTTTCAATGTTTAAATTAATTGTGTTAAAAAACAGATTGAAAGATTGATCTTAAAAATTATTGTCTGTTAATATTGAAGGAGCGATTCTATTGTTTGTTTGTTTGTTTGATGAGTTGAGATCTTTGCCATATCTTTGGTACAAATTTTATAAGAAGAATTTTATTTATAGATAGAAAGATTCAATTAATTATTATCACTCGAATGCAATCGACGAAAGTTATATTTTTTCTGAGAATAACTCAAAGCTCCAAGCGGCGGCAATTTTCAAATTTGATTCGCTAGTTTCTAATAATACAAACTATGAAATCTTTATCCCACTGAATTGAGCCTCTCGCAATCAGGAGTAACGAGGAACCAATTGAATCGTGTTTTTTCAAAGTCTGTATAAGATTTCTAATGAGTTTATACACCAGAGTATTATTTTACAGCATGTGCAAGAGAGAAACATCTTTTAGAAAGCGAGAAACCTGCCTAATGAGCACACCGTAAAAAATTTCTACTATGAACTTCCGTCTGACGCAATGAATTCTTTAAGGTAAAATATAAAATATATAAAACATGAAATAACTCTTTCGGAAAATAAGAATTTGAGGCAAATATAACTTTTATATGTACAGTAAGACCCCGCTTAACGCGGGAGATACGTTCCAATAAGTTCCTGCGCTATATGAAACAGCGCTAAACGAGGTCATTTTAAAAGGCATAAGTGAAACAGAACCGAGAATAAGAAAATTTGTTAGTATTTTCTTTTGTTTAATTTTGTAGCATTTATTGTCAAATACTTTTTTATCATGTAAATTATACATTTATTAATTGCTAATATTGTTTTCTGGTCATAAAACATTTATGAAAATCAAATAAAAGTTCGAGTAGGAAGATATGTTTGTGGCGAGGAAGGTTCCTCATTTGACACGTTTTGTTTTTTGTGAAGAAGTCATCTAATATCGTTTGTCTTTTTCTGTTTCGTTCAGCAAGCTGTTGTCGATAGCAAGATATTGCATCAATGACACTTCGTCTTGCCTTTGAACTTCTATCAACCTTTGAATAATTTTTTATAAACTAATTCATAATTTACGTTAAAGTGGCTAAGCTTTTTTTTTAGAAACAACGTTAAGCGAGGTCTTACTGTATTTCAAGTTAGATATGAGCTTTCTAAATACGCCCATTCTCGTATAAATGATGGTTCAATAATATTTTTGCCACAATTAATTATAAAACCCGGTAAAGCATATTCAAGTGGTGATAATTAATTTTTTCCTAAATATTATCAAAATGTAAATAATATATATATTATATTAAAATATAAAACTATGTTTAATATTTGAAAAAGTGCAATTTTGACAAAGAAGAATGCTAATTTATTCTTAGTTTACAAAAATCAACGAAACTGAAGAGAAACATTTTCAACGAAAAAACTGGCATTCGAAAATATTTTAGTTGATAATACAGTTTTTTTTGTAAAATTTTGAATTTATGTTTTAATATTTTTATGTTTTGATAAAATTATATTTTGGAAACTTCGCCGGAAATTAATGTCCAACATATATATCTTTTAATTATTCTACTAAAACTTTCTACATTTGTTCCTGTGAGTTATGAATCAAAATTATCATTGATATTATACTTATATGTTAACATCGACGTCAAAAATTGCGAAAATTACAATTTTGTTATATTTTTAAAGAAATTTTGCTCGTTGCTGTATTTTCAGTTATCATATTCATTTAAATTTTAAAACGAGTCAAAATATTTGTTGTAAAAGGCGCTACACTGTGTTTTTGAAAATCACTTCTTGAATTTAAAGACACCTACCTGCTAGGTTATTCTATCATTCAATTTAATTAAATTTTTGTAGTCAATAGGCTGTAAAAAAGTCGAAATTTCGTTAAAACATTACGTGTACACAAAGGAGCTTTATTTGAATCATATATTATGAGAAATGATACAGGGAAATAATTTAAAATTCATCGATTATTAAAATATACTACCTCTTCTATGTAAATTCAATAAGATGGCACACTGTAAAAAATGATTTAAACTAAAATAATATACCTGAACCAATAAATTTTTTGCAAATATAACCGATCGACTTTTTATTGCAGCTTTGTGACCTATCCATGACAGAGCTGTGGACTTTCTAAATGTACTGTTGTAACCTTCTAAAGCTTGCATAAAATTAATCTATAATATATTACATATAAATAAAAATGAAACGTCTGTCTGTCAAGTAGAAATAACTAGCATTTTCAACTCACGCGGCTATTTGAATTCAATCGGAAATTAAAAAACGAGCGTTTTTAAAATTTTTGTCTGCCTGTCTGAGCTCATAATATTACAGACAAACATTTCAGTTTTATCTCTATAGATCGCACTTCACGATAGAATATAAATAAGCGAAGTTTTTATGCATGGCTCAGGTATGTTTTTGTATCGTTTCATTTGTTTGCCGCTCCATTTATGCGAACCGTACTATAATGACGATTAACTCGCTTAAACTTTGGTATCGTATTTTTTAGTGATCTCGATAAAAAAAATTGTTAGTTTTTGCAATAATCTAATTAATATAAACAGAGTGTATGAAATGCAAGGAGGGAAAGCCGACCGAACATTTCCCCGTCTCTCGCTGCTGCCCTTTTATCTACGGGGTTTCGTGGTAATGCAGCGGTCAGCGTTTCTCGTCGACCGGCGCTTTTTCACTCGCTAACACATTGACAGCCGGACGCCGGGCTGCCAGTGTGTTGGCTCTCTCCCTATATCATATAGTCTGCCAATCGTTGCTGAGACACTTTCTACTTAAATAAGTCCTGCAAAGTCGGGTCCGGGTGGTGGCGGTCGTCCCTTACGACCACCGCCATCGGTTACGGCTATATAAAAGCCGTGTGTGAGCGTAGAATAGAGCGGGAGTTTTTTTCAAAAAAGAATCGGTCATGTGCAATCAATTGATGTGCCGTGCCATCAACTCCCCTCCCCCTCCCCACTTGTGGTTCGGCAACCAATTAAATTGTTTACAAACAATTATTAATCCTGCTAAAATTTGTCAAATTTGTAATTTTTTGCGTGCTTTTTAGATCCAATTTTTGTTTATTAAAACATTCGACGCTCGTGTTTCAATAAGCTTTCATTTGACATCCGTCCTTGAAAAAAGTTTTTTTTTATTCCCCAATTTACTACCTGAAATGAATCCCCAGAATCGAATTTCAACTTTTTATATTACACGTCGGTACTTGGGTCACCATACTTACCGTGTCAAATTTCAAATTTTTACGTGAAATAGTTTCAGACGAACGGACAGACATCGAAGTAATTCTATGTGTTCCGTTTTGCGCAAAGTAATAAAAATCAACTAACACTAAAAAAAACATTTTTTTTAAATAAACCTTCAAAATTAATAAAATCAATTTATTTTCATTATTTATTTGTCTTCAACGGATGTTTAAGATGCTAAAAATTGTCTGTAAAAAAATTCGTTTCGTCATATTTGTGTCGTCTAATTTCAAACACCGCCAGATTCACTTTTCTTTAAAAAGGAGATTTTTTGTTTATGGTCTCGGCACACTTGAACTCCTAAATCTTTAGTTGCTTTCGAACTGCGCTAGATCAATAGATATTGAAAGGTAAAAACAGCACTTTATTTCAAAACCCGTTACATCCATGAGAAATAGTTCTCAAATACCGCCATATCCGCATCGACCAATCAGAACAGAGCATTCATCGCAAAACTGTCATGGCGATTCCAGTTAGTTAAGCTGTTTTCGTACTGTGTTTTTTTAAGTTTATTCTAGTAAATAATGGCAGATTTAATTTATAATATTAAACAAGTCCCTTTTGACAAGGCTAGGAAACGTTCTATAAACAAAATAAACTGGAAAACTATGAAAATTTAAATTTATATAATACAAATGAATAAAAAATAATTTAAAATCTTTCTTTTGATTTTGTCCTTTGAACAAAATATTTTGTTCTACATCTCCAAAGTTCAAATCCAGATATATGTTATAATAGAAAACAGGATCACGGGTAATTGGAATAATAAAATTAAATCAATTTAAACACTCATGGATTGCTTACACATTTACAAAAAATTTTGAAAAGACGAAACTACTTAAAACATGAAATTTCATGTTTTAAGTAATTTGGTCTTTTCAAAATTTGTTGTAAATGTGTAAGCAATCCATGAGTGTTTAAATTGATTTAATTTTATTATTCCAATTACCCTGTTTTCTATTATTTTGTTCTACATTTTGTAGTAAGTAAAGAATGATATCTTAGCTTACAGTTGGTGACAAAATCAGCTAGATCCTATGCTTTTTTTTCATAACCCGCCAGATCCAAAACTGAATATCAAAGTCAGCTACATCCAATTTTTTGGCACAAAATATGCATATTTTACTTCTAAAACGAATGAATTTAAAATCAATATGGTGTTTGCTATACTTATCAAATATTGCTTTAAATTTTGACAACTATATTATTCACGTAATATTAATAATATAAAAAAATCACATAGGATCTAACTGAATTTGAAATTAGACGCCACATTTCTAAAAATGTAGGGCGTGTTTCGAATTCACTTCTAAGTACAGCCATATAGGATAATTTGTGAAGAGTATTTGTTGGTCCCGTTTTATTCCCGACTCGCCGATCCTTTTAGAGCAAACGACGCTTCAGAGCTGAGGAGAGCGCTCGTCGTCTGCGGGCCGATGGGAGCAATGTAGCGGGCAGAATGACGACGCCCACAGCACCCACAGCGCGCGACCTCAATGCACTTTCACACTACATCACTTTCTCACTCGGCCCCCCGCCCCCCCGACTTCGCCTCGCGGAACCGAAACACTAGTCTCTGTCTCTTCGTCTCCTTCACTCCACATCGTCATCTGTATCGTTATTCTTCATTCGCCTTATCCTCTTCTATCTCTCACTTTCTCTATCTCTCCCTCTCTTCCTTATGCACAGGATGAGACAGAATTGTAATAGAAAGATATTCATTCAAAATGTATATCGATTTATTATTATGAGAATTTAATTTTTACCCGGGGTAAAAAAAAACCCTAGTCGCAGTGCCAAAACCCTGCCGACATATAGTGTATTTGCTAATACAGGCCTTGTGGCTTTATTATGTGAACTTAAGGTGATTGTTGGGCAAAATATAAAAAATTAACTCCTTAATACGCCCCTTAAAATTACATTTTTTTCTTAACTACATTATTATTGTCGATCGAACGTCTACACCAAAATTAAAAACACCTTTCAGTAAATAACTCACTATCTGCAAACTAGTGTTTTCAGAAAATTTGTAAATCCGGTCCTGTCGGGCCGATTTTATTAAAATTTTAGGAGCACTTTTTAATTGCTACTAAAGGGTTAAATTTCAATTTTGAAACGATTCTGAGAATTTTGTAGGTATTTTTGGGCCCAAAAACTTTTTTCAACCCCTAAAAACCACCTATAATTGACCCGATTGAGCCCATTTTAAATAGGCTTCGTGCGGTGATGGATTCCAACATGTGTACCAAATTTCGTTAAAATCAATTAACTCTTTCGAAAGTTATTGCCCGCACACATATATATATATATATATATATATAAATATATATATATATAAACATTTTTAAAAATGGTGGCAAAGTGTTTAGGAGGTTATGAAACGTTGAGAAATTTTGGTCCGACCCCTAGGTCCCGCCATCCGACCGATGCCAATAGTGTATGATGCCATATGGCAAATACACTAAGTCGATAGTAATAAAATAAGTATATTTTTCGTTTTAAGATTTTTTTGAAGCAGGACCGATTGATAACAATAAACGATTCTCTCCTGTTATGATTTTTAAAAATTTCATATAGCTTCTTTTGGGTACGCGCAAACAATTACTTAAACGCTAATTGCAAAGGAAATCGACATAATGGATTAATTGAATTAGTTTATTATTAATTCAAGCTTTCTATATTTTGTCGGGTCAAATTATTATCCTCACTTAAAACGTGTACATTATGGATAGCGTTTGACCAGCTGGTTTTAAATGCTTTCAATGTGTGTTTTGTGGTGCATGGCCGGTTGTCTGTCTGTCTGTCTGTCTCTGTAGGAGAGAGAGAGAGAGAGAGACCGTTTCACTCCAGTGATTCAGGGTGTCGATCAACCGACCGTTCATATAGAAATGTTAGCCGTCAGAAAATGGCAAACCTTTGCGGGAACGTTTTATACTTCACATAAAATCCATTATTCCGTTGAAAATAAAATACACAAAATGCTTATGAATGGAGATTAAGGGAAATTCCTTAAAACTATCCTCTTTTTAAATTTGCCTGTTTTTTTTCAATCTCTGCTAGTTGATTTTTATCTTTGATTTGACGACGCGGAAAAAGTAAGACAAATTTAACAAATAAGAAAAAATAATTATATCTACGAGTATATTATAGATATATTTGTTAAATTTGTCTTATTTTTGAAATTCAAATAAATATCAGATAATAAACGTTGATGTCATTGGCGTTCGCGGGCTTTGGAACTTTCAAGAAACAAACAACTCATATTGACGGATATTTTTTGATAATAAATATTTTAATTATGTATTTAGGAGTAACTGGTCTTCAGACACATTTCATAGAAGACTTTATGCTGGTAAATTGTGATTTGCCTGGACAACATTTACACTCTATTGGCGTCGATTGGATTGTGCACTCTTTTGGTGGTAAGTAATAGTTTAATAAAACTTTAAATTTCATAGTAATAGCATAGTTGAGCAAAATTCAATTAGACTACGAACGCGAATTTTCTGCTCTATTTTTTATATTCAGCTTTTCAAGTCTGTAAAATGGTAAATTATTCATAAAAAATCGCCCGCAGTATTTAATGATATGCAATAAAACGCAGCGACATTTTGTAAGTGTAAATCAATAAAACGCAGTTCATAATCGTGTCAGGTAGTTTTTGTAATATTGTATTTTAGTGAAATTCTTTAATAAAATCTAATTGCATAATGGACAAGTTCGCTATGACCCTGAACAATTTCGTTTATTTCTGCACGATTAAGATACGTCTCGTTCTTTGTTCTCTGACCGCGTTGATTTTAATATTGAGTCGTTTCTGTGGTAAAGTGTAAAATTGGTCGTTTTAAATTCAGAATCATAATTAATTGTTGTGATAAATAGTTTCGGTGTGTATTTCAAATTATTTTGATATAAATATCTTTTCGAGAAATGTAAGACAAGTGTGTTTATTATTTTCTTAAGAAGAGAAGCATTCGACCAGTGGCTGACAGCTCGGGTGAGTCTAATATTTATTTATTTAAATATGTATATGTATTTAACTATGGCTTTTTTACATCGTAAAACATTACTTTTGCTTGACCTATCTGGCCTTAATTTTATTGACTAGTTAAGTTTTATGTTACGTATAAATATTGTGTACTACATATCCAGTTTTCAATTGAGTCAAAGTAGAACAGAATATTATTTGCATTACTGATTAGTTATACGTAATATAATTTATTCTAAGCATAGCAGGCAAATAAACAAGAAGACATTTAAAGAGAAGGGTCGGTCGGCTAATTGAGGACTCCGTAATAAACGAACCGTAAATTGTTTAAAGCAGCGGTCTTCAACTCACAATATACATATTATGTACCGACTACAGAGCTTATACACAAATTCCATCTTTCGCCAGCGTAAAAAAAGGTTTTTGCTCAGACGTGTGACAAATCCGCCTGTTTCGTACCGCTGCGTCTACATTTTTGAAACTGACTGAATAGATTATCTAATGAAGTAATATGCTTACGCAACACGATATAAATTTGTAGATATTTTTTTAAAAGGCTATTTTCTCTAAATATAATAAGTTCTAGAGAGTCGCAAAAGCAGTCTAAAAACTAATTTTAGGACTAAAAAGTCTTTCACAAATTTTAAAGTTAATACAGTTCAGAATACATTACTACAGTCTTTGTTATAATATTTCAGAAAACATATTATGTAGCTACGCTCTTATTTGATTTGATAATAATCTAATGAAGTTTTTTAAACTTTTGCAGATTTTTAAATTAGCGTAATACAATGATTATCGATATATTATTTTGATTTCTAAATTTAGGAAAAGCTGAAAGAATTAATAAACACTATCTGCTACATAATAATTGCAAAGTTTTTTTAATTTGTTCGGATTTATCGTAATTTAACTGATCTACTTTGCTTTATATCCAAGGCTGGTGTGCATTCACCTTTATTCGATATTTTACGCGTGATTATAGAGGTTCTGGAATCAAAGTTTTACTTTGCAAAAATCTAACCGTGAAATTGTAAAAATGTAAAATAAAGCGGTGTGAAACGAGATACTTGTAAAGTGAAATCGTTACAAAGGACTTCTTATCCCTATATATTTAAACATTTCCACATTGACTGCATGGCAGGGGCTGTTGAATAAAACATGGTTCGCATTAATCGTTTAGAATGATATATTTTGCCACTTCGTTAACAAAATACTGAAAATATCGTTGCTCAAAGATAATGTTATTTTAACCGAAGTCATTTTCGGTCTCTTTTATTATTTGCCTTTTATTATCCAAACAATTACTTAAAAAATAGAATTACAGTGCTGTTCAAAAATGCCTACGCATGTTGTCGGCATCCCCAAATTTGGAAAATTTTTATATACTCTCCACAGAAAATAAAACAAAAACCAATTAAAAAAGATCTAATCTCGTTTACATAAATCAATCATAAATATACTCAACGAATTCCTAATAATTTCAAGCACTAATAATTGGTTTTCAACGAAAGGTGTCCAATGAATCAATAGAACTAGTAGTTTATTAATATTATTATTTGAATTAATATTGCTTCAGTACAGGAGTACTGTTTTTAGTGAAAGTTGAAACGACCGAAACTTTGAAACGGCGTGTTTTGTTTGAATATTATTATAACACTTGTTTTATAGCTTCAAACTTTCATCCTTTCATAACATCTATAGCTTATATTATTCGTTCATTTTCGATAGTATTGTTTGTCTCGTCTCGGTGAGAAATGGCCGTCTCGTTCTCGTCTAGTATTTCGAGACGAGGCATTTTACTACGCGCGACTCGTTACATTCTCGACGGCGTCTTTCTTGTCTCGATAACGAGACTTCTCAAAAACATTCAATATTCCATCTCTTGTAAGTTATATATTTATTAAAATTTAAGATTTTACCATTTACTAGAGCTGTAGCAAACCGTATGTATTCGTTACCGAGTAACGGCTACATCGCCTGACTCGAAGTACCGAATCGTTACTCACAAATTAATTTCGTTACTCGCATTTGTCGTATGTCAGTGTTTGATTCACAGAGCTGGTCACAGACACAGAGCCAGGTTTGATTCGTTATAGTTATACGAACGAATACGAATCATACGTGAAGGTGAACTGGAATACATCGTGCGTCGTATGTATGCGTGTATATGTATAATGTGTACGTTCATTTTTGATGTATTTTGAATTCGTTCGGTACATTACAATACAAATATAATATTACGTTATTGCTGCGCATACCTCCGTACATTGTAACATTATTTTAGAAGAGATAATATTTAGTGAGTAGCTCGGTGAGTAGTGTAAAGTGTTGTGTTGCTATTTTTTATGAGGTAAGTAATAATTTTCACAACATAAAGGCCTATTTTGTATTTTTGCATATTTTTAACATTAACACTTACAGTGCATAATTTGTAAATTGAAAATTTGGATAAATAATTTGAGATAGTTATTGTTTTTCTCAAATATTTCTTTTCATTTTTATTTATTTTACTAAAGAAATAAAGAATGATTTTATTTTGTTTCAGAGTTTTTAATTGTTAATGTTGTCTCAATAAAGAATTTTCCATATTATATTGTTGTCGTATGTTGTTACTTGTTTGTGATAAACCTCTTCTTAAAATCATTTTAACAATGACGCGAATGCGACTCGATGCGATACTTCATGTTCGAGTCTCGCATGAAGTATCGCATCGAGTCGCACTCGTGTCATTGTATTAGCAGCTGGACGCTAGTGCTTGATTGTATCAAAACTCTAAAGTAACGAGTAACGTAACGATACGAAAGTAACGGGTGCTGATTATTTTAGTAACGAATACATGCGGGTACACAATTTCTCGTTACTTTTACAGCACTACCATTTACATCATTTTTCAAGCAAGATCAATTTAAATTCTTCAAGTCTTTTCATATATGCACTCACAATCCGAGACCACTGTCAAATCGGATTTTTGTGGCAGTGCTTTCTGCAACCCAGCATTAAATATTTACAGTTTATTAATCTGATTGATCTACTTGTACACAGTGGCGTAGCTATCGGGGGGCTAGGCGGGCAGTTCCCCGGGGCCACCAACCTCAGGAGGCCCCTCGACCTCCAGAGCGATGTTCGAAAATATTATTTAAAGATCCTAATCGAATAAAGAATTTTTGACTTTTGTCTCTTTGGCTCCTATAGTCTGGTTTACAAGTTGAAAAGCATGTTAATTTTTGGTAGGTACTGCGAATTAAAATACGTGTCATAGCTCACTGGATTCGTAATCACCTCTAGCAAAATATGCAAAAAATTCAAACCCGTAGGTACGTATAGAGTTTCAAAAGTTGTTAAAAATTAAACCATCCCAAAAAAGAGGGTCTATTTTTTATATAAATTAAAAAAAAGATTCCTAAAGGGGAGAAAAGTTTCCGAAAAATGTGTCAACTCCTGGGACTTCATCTCTAGACTCTATTATTAGTGTATTTGCCATATGGCAACATACACTATTGGCGTCGGTCGGATGGCGGGACCTAGGGGTCGGACCAAAATTTCTCGACGTTTCATAACCTCCTAAACACTTTGGCACCATTTTTAAAAATGTTTATATATATATGTATATATATATATATATATATATATATATATATATATATTTATATATATATATATATATATATATATGTGTACGTGCGATAACTTTCGAAAGAGTTAATTGATTTCAACGAAATTTGGGCCACATGTTGAAATCCATCACCGCAAGAAGCCTATTTAAAATGGGCCTAATCGGGCTATTTTAAGGGTAGTTTTTAGGGGTTGAAAACTGTTTTTAGGCCCCAAAATACCGAAAAAATTCTCCGAATCGTTTCAAAATTGAAATTTAACCCTTTGGTAGTGATTAAAAAGTTTCCCCACAATTTTAATAAAATCGGCCCGACAGGACCGGATTTACAAATTTTATGAAAACACTAGTTTGCAGATAGTGACTTATTTATTGAAGGGTGTATTTAATTTGGTGTAGACGTTAGATTGATAATAATATTACAATTAAGAAAAAAATGTTATTTTAAGGGGTGTATTAAGGGGTAAAATTTTTTATTTTGCCCAAAAACAAACTTAATTTCACATAATAAAAGTATAAAACCACACGGCCCTATACAAGCAAATACACTATATTGTCGGCAGGGTTTTGGCACTGCGACCCGGGTTTTTAATACTTTTCATTTAGTGTTGTAAATAGGACTCCGCGTGGTCGGCGCTGTGTCGATAAACCTGAACCAATTTAGATGACGCCCCGATTTCATTTCTGCACTGCCACGCCACTGCTTGTACAATCCATACTGAAAACAGTCAACAGTGAACGAACAGTAAGGCCAGACCATGTAGATATGTAAACGGCGTGTGTTGTGAGCTCTGGGGCACACATAAATATTTTATGGCAATAGATGTAGATTATATTGTGTTTACAAAGCTCGAAATTGTGTAATAGTGATTGATAAGGTCAACCGACAGATGATGTGCCGTTCGCCAGAGTACTAAAGACTGATTTATAGCACCGACGCCGCCCCACTAACTCAGCCCCAAACACAGACAAAATAAACTTTTCAATAAAAACAAAATGGTCCTTTGAAATGATTTAAAATGAAATTCGTATCAAAGTACAAATAAAAAAAACCCGGGTCGCAGTGCCAAAACCTTGCCGACAATATAGTGTATTTGTTTGTATAGGGCAGTGTGGTTTTATACTTTTATTATGTGAAATTAAGTTTGTTTTTGGACAAAATAAAAAATTTGACCCCTTAATACACCCCTTAAAATAACATTTTTTTTCTTAATTGTAATATTATTATCAATCTAACGTCTACACCGAATTAAAGACACCCTTCAATAAATAACTCACTATCTGCAAATTAGTGTTTTCAAAAAATTTGTAAGTCCGGTCCTGTCGGGCCGATTTTATTAAAATTTTAGGGACACTTTTTAATTACTACTAAAGAGTTAAATGTCAATTTTGAAACGATTCTGAGAATTTTTTCGGTATTTTGGGGCCCAAAAACTTTTTTCAACCCCTAAAAACTACCCTTAAAATGCCCCGATTACGCCCATTTTAAATAGACTTCTTGCGGTGATGGATTTCAACACGTGGGTCAAATTTCGTTAAAATCAATTAACTATTTCGAAAGTTATTGCCCGCACACACACACATATATATATATATATAATAATAATAATAATAATAATAATAATAATAATAATAATAATAATAATCATTTTTATTTTTGTTACCAAACAGGTATAAAACAAGTCAAACATAATATAAATATACAATTTCATTCAAATATTCAAAAATTCAACTACGGTGTAGAAAGTATTGGTCACTAGATATTTTTTTAGTTTTTGTTTAAACAGTTTGTTATTTAGAGACCTAATCTCTGGAGGAACTGCATTATAGATTTTAATTAATTGTATGTACATATTTTTTCTGATTACAGGATGTTTTATATTTTTATATTTTATATATAAACATTTTCAAAAATGGTGCCAAAGTGTTTAGGAGATTATGAAACGTCGAGAAATTTTCGTCCGATCCCTAGGTCCCGCCATCCGACCAACGCCAATAGTGTATGTTGCCATATGGCAAATACACTAAAAATGTATTAAAAAAACTCGTCTACTTGAAAACTACACAAAGAGTTTCCAGTATATGAAAGATAGTCGGGTAAAAACATATTGAAGTAATATAAACAACACGTAAATAATGCATTTTTATCCGACTATATTTGCAATTTTGTGTTAGCACTGCGGTCGAGTTCTTTATATTATATTTTTTATTTTTTTTTCTTAAAATCTACATTTCATCTCTATAACTTTTAGAGGTTTTGTTTTTCAAGTTTCAAAAGAATCTTAAAAAATTCAAAAGGGCATATGATTCAGGATATATTCTCGTTTTTGGGAAGAATACGATATTTTATTTCATACCGTCTCTAAATAATTTCTAAAAATGGTACTGCATTAGAAATGTAATAAATATATTTTTTCTTCCTGCGATAAATGACACGATGAAGATGCAAAATTGGTATTTAAGTCGGTTGATAATCTAGATGCTGTTATTTTGCTTAAGCGACAACGGCTTTGAAAGCCATAAAGATTAAAAGAAAGACACCCTCCAGAATGCAACGAGACGTGAGATGCGAAATATCTCGTCTCAAAATTCCAGACGAGAATGTCTTATTTCTCGTTGAAACGTTGAATTTGTTTTTAGATAAAATAAAAAAAAAATTAACTCCTCAATACACTCGTTCAGGAGAAATTTTGATCCGAGCGCTAGATTCCACCATGCGACCGATGTCAATAGTGTATGTGTCATATATATATGGAAAATACACTAAAAAGAAAGATGAAAAACATTTTTGATGAATAAAAATTTGGTCAGATTTATTCGTCGCCAGAGTATTAAAATATCAAAGTTACGACAGCAGCGTCCCAGCGAAAAGTTACATTGTAAATATCTTGTGAGTTGAGTGCAGTAGCTAGTTGTGTACACCATTACTCAATGTCGGCCATCGTAAACTAAGCCGGGTTATGTTCGCTGCTAACGCGAAGTCTGCATTACCGACCGTAACTACACAATCAACATAGTTCCAGATTCATAAAAAAATATACCGATTGAATTAGAAAACTGTTTTTAAACCGTTGTAATAACAATATTAACAATTTATTATTATAACAATTAGCACGGACAAAATTCAAAACCATTTTAGTTCAGACAAGCGGGCAGATAGACAAAACAGTGGCAAAACATTCTCGAAAAACATGTAAAAATCTAATTTACAGTCGTCTTATTATATCAGTTCTGTGTAGAATTAATAACTTATTGTGCATAACACAGTAAACTTTATCTCTTTGTTAGGATTGTTTCGCTGCGTAGCCCAGGGGCGCATAAAGCAGATTGGTATTCGACATCAGAACATTCGCTCTCATAATTAAAGTTTCTAACGGAGTTGTTAAATTTCTGTCCCACTTTAACTTGAATTCGAATTAAGGCTGTCGGAACGCTCTGAATTCTGTTTGTGCTGAAACCCAGCGGTAAGGGGCGAGGTAGTAAAAAGACATATTGTGGGTGTGACTTTCTTTAGCTATGTCTCGCTTAAATCATCTGCACGTTTCAATTTTTGGCTGGTGCCAAATACGAGGCTAAAAAATGTGATTGCAAGGGTGCCGCTGTCAATTGATTACTCTAATTTTTGGAAATATTTTGAAGATTTAAATTTTTTTTCCGAAAAAGGAAGAGTCACTTTAGGTTTGTGATGGAACAGTTTTGTGAAATAAGTACGAATAAGGTCGTAGTGTGACATTGAAAACGTGTGTTTTTTTAGCACAATTAATGCCAACTTTTTTCTCGTAAATCGTACATAAATTACAAAAGTAGTCCATTAGAGACCTAGATTTGTCCTTTATCTTCCTTATAGAGACAGAATTTTTGCAGAATGTTGACGAATAAGTCTACAATCAGTTGACAGCCGAAGCTCTATTTTTGACTTAAATTCAGAGCGTTCCGACAGCCTTAAAAGAGACTTATTACATACCCGTTCTTTCACCGTTGCTTCGTAGCTTCCACCATATTTCATAGTTTAAATATTTGGCCAACAAAATGAAAAAAAAGATGGCTTAGTAGAAAATAAATATATTTGTTTGATTGAGTTGTATTCGATTCAATCAGTTTTTTTTTTTTTTGTTAAATAAATAGTTATTTCGCCATACAACTTTCGTGTACTGTAAACCGGGGCTACTTTGTGACTGCAGGGGTAACTTTTGACACCAGGTCTTAAGCAACAAAATCTGGATTCGGGTACAATACCATCAACCAAATATAGTTTTGGGAAGTTATTATTTGTAGAAGGGTCTGTGGGGTCATTTATGAAGAGAATGCAGATTCTAAATATGATTGCAAGTCTATGTGTACTGGGCGTCATCTTTGATTAAAAAACAGGTGTTTTCAGTTTGTCTGTATACTTTTAGTGTGAGATTAAAACCAAAAATGTTTGTAAAAATCAACTTAGTGCAAGTTGTCTTCTTGTTATTAACGACCATTTGGAACTACAGAGTTTAATTTTAGAATTTTTAATTGCGATGTAGTTATTAGTTTAATTAAAAATCAAAGATTTCAATGGTTACTTTGTGACATTAAAAAACCTGTCAAAGGTAACCCTCGCAATGTTACAGATAAAATCATGTCAGTAATTATTTTATTGGGATTTTAACTGAAATTTTAGACTAATAATGCAAATTTTTCAGATCTAAAATGCCACGGACATATAAAAAGAAGCTTGGTAGTACGAATTACAAAAATTACACTAATGAAAAAAAGCTCTCAAAGATATAAGACAAAATGGGCTCTCCCTACGTGTTGCTTCAAAAAAATAGGGCATACCTACATATTTTTTGTTGACGTTATTAAGAGGGTTACTTTATGTTAGCAGTCTAATCAACAGTATTTTCATAGTAAAAAATGGCTGTCACAAAGTAACCCCAACATACAGGGTTACTTTGTGACACGTTATTTCTTTAATATCTCTTTTTCTATACATAAAATTGCAATCTACCACTGTGCATTCAAAAGAGTAAGGTTCAAGCTTCATATTCATGCAAAATTTATTGTATTCAGTGTAATAACAAATTCAATTTAAGCAAAAAACATAAATAATTGTCACAGAGTAGCCCCGGTTTACCGGTATATATCATAGTGTTTAGCGACTAAATTACCAAATACAATGGCTTCATATAAATTCAGCTCTAACTAAGAGCCAGTCAATTTTCTTGAGAAATTTTCAGAACTTTTTTATTGAAAAAAAAATTCGAATTTGTATTTTCAATGGAACTGAGTGAAATGACTTTGTTACGATTCCAGCCGTGATTGGCTGGCTAGATTTACTGTGTCATGTCAGCTGATATGTGCGAATCATATTAGGAACGATAATTTATATACATCTCTTTCTGTAGACAAAGAAGTGTGACTAGTCTTTTACGTCATCGATTGGACGTTTACGTTCAGCGTTTAAAATGTATTTTTAATTCTTGTTTGCAATTATGCGGAAGGATATGAAAACGAAAAAATTGACTTCCACTATTTGTTTACACATTGTATTGTGAATGATATGCAGTGTGTTCATTTCAAAAGTATCAACCCTTAATAACTCCTGACATGATGTGATTATTGTTTTGAGTGAAAACACGTCGATTTAGATATCGAGGGGGAAGTTCAAAAATGGAACCTAGAGAATTTTAGGTTTCATCCCCTAGCCCCCAGCCACCCCCACTTTGAAATTTCAAATGGCACCCCCTACTTTGTGATGCATCATTTGAAAGGGCATAAAATTCTCTATTCAACCATGATAAAAAAAATTAAATCGATCGATTGGTTCTTAAGATAGACTACACAGAAGATGGAAGGTATGAAATCAATTATTATTATTCTTCTTTCTTATTCGACACTTTTCCGCAACAAATACTACTTTTAACAAGATAACACTCGACAAAAGAAGTAAAGAAAACCGTATTGATGTTTGACAGAAATTGTTGCATTTGTTTTTACATGGCCGCCTTCGAAAACGACAAAAAATCGCATCCCATGGCTCGAGACTGTGTTTTTTCCATTCGTCAAAGTTCGTGAAGAGTTCCAAAACAGAATGTATTTTTGTCTAGCAAATAATGGTGGCCATTTCGAACATGTCATAAAATAATTTCTTATGACTGTAATTTAAAATAAATAATAATAAGTGTTTCAAAATGTTTGTTGAATTCAACAGTGTATCCAATCCGCAATGTTTTGCTAATAATAATTGATTTCATACCTTCCATCTTCTGTGTAGTCTACCTTAAGAACCAATCGATCGATTTAATTTTTTTTATCACGGTTGAATAGAGAATTTTATGCCCTTTCAAATGATGCATCACAAGGTAGGGGGTGCCGTTTGAAATTTCAAAGTGGGGGTGGCTGGGGGCTAGGGGATGAAACCTAAAATTCTCTAGGTTCCATTTTTGAACTTCCCCCTCGATATCTAAATCGACGTGTTTTCACTCAAAACAATAATCACATCAGGTCAGGAGTTATTAAGGGTGGATACTTTTGAAATGAACACACTGTATATCATTCACAATACAATGTGTAAACAAATAGTGGAAGTCAATTTTTTCGTTTTCATATCCTTCCGCATAATTGCAAACAAGAATTAAAAATACATTTTAAACGCTGCACGTAAACGTTCAATCGATGACGTAGAAGACTAGTCACACTTATTTGCCTACAGAAAGAGATGTATATAAATTATCGTTCCTAATATGATTCGCACATATCAGCTGACATGACACAGTAAATCTAGCCAGCCAATCACGGCTGGAATCGTAACAAAGTCATTTCACTCAGTTCCATTGAAAATACAAATTCGAATTTTTTTTTCAATAAAAAAGTTCTGAAAATTCACTCAATTCACTCAAAACAATAATCACATCAAGTCAGAGTTATTAAGGGTGGATACTTTTGAAATGAACACACTGTACTATATTATTGTGCACAATTGTGAAATTTTGATTCG
This sequence comes from Venustoraphidia nigricollis, assembly GCA_034508555.1. Classification (NCBI taxonomy): domain Eukaryota; kingdom Metazoa; phylum Arthropoda; class Insecta; order Raphidioptera; family Raphidiidae; genus Venustoraphidia; species Venustoraphidia nigricollis. The sequence continues at coordinate 7,271,229 of JAVRKA010000018.1, read as the reverse complement.
TAGGATGAGCTCTCATTATCAGCTGTGAGATTTTTTTCAGTCTCTTCGTGACAGCGTCTACCTTTGTCACATAATATACATGTAAATAGCGTGTGTTGGGCTGCCTGAAGGGTCAGAGAAGTTTGATATATGATGGGAGGAGCCTTATTTCCGTTCGTATAATTACTTGTGGCGCATCCACAAAGAAAAATTGATTTATTGTTCTCTTTGACTTTGACTTCTTTTTGATAAAAACAAAAAGACTTGGCAGAGAGCTCTTTGTTCTTGCAGTATCGTTGCGTTATTTTCCTTCTATCGTACGGTTCTTATTAAAAAGCTTTTTATCACTAATGGCCGCCGGCCATACTAGAGAGTTCCATATTACGTGTAGAACAGATGTAGGTAATTCCCCCCCCCCAACCTCGCTTGCTGCAATATAAGGGCACCGTCCCATTTTTGGATACACAGTGTCGTCTTAATTCTCTTATAAATGTTAATAGAAATAGAGCTAGATTTTTAGTGTATTTGCCATATGGCAACATACACTATTGGCGTTGGTCGGATGGCGGGACCTAGGGGTCGGACCAAAATTTCTCGACGTTTCATAACCTCCTAAACACTTCGGCACCATTTTTGAAAATGTTTATATATATATATATATGTGCGGGCAATAACTTTCGAAAGAGTTAATTGATTTTAACGAAATTTGGCCCACGTGTTGAAATCCATCACCGCAAGAAGCCTATTTAAAATGGGCGTAATCGGGGCATTTTAAGGGTAGTTTTTAGGGGTTGAAAAAAGTTTTTGGGCCTCAAAATACCGAAAAAATTCTCAGAATCGTTTCAAAATTGACATTTAACCCTTTAGTAGTAATTAAAAAGTGTCCCTAAAATTTTAATAAAATCGGCCCGACAGGACCGGACTTACAAATTTTTTGAAAACACTAATTTGCAGATAGTGAGTTCTTTATTGAAGGGTGTCTTTAATTCGGTGTAGACGTTAGATTGATAATAATATTACAATTGAGAAAAAAAATGTTATTTTAAGGGGTGTATTAAGGGGTTAAATTTTTTATTTTGCCCAAAAAAAAACTTAATTTTACATAATAAAAGTATAAAACCACACTGCCCTATACAAACAAATACACTATATTGTCGGCAGGGTTTTGGCACTGCGACCCGGGTTTTTTTTATATAATTATGAATGAAACTTCAACAAAACGCCGGTCTGTAATTTTATTTTCTTGCGGGATTTTTGGATATTTTGTGCGGCATTTAGAGCTGACGCGGTTCATACTTTTATTTTTAGAAGACGATTTAAATCTAATAAGATCGCAAAAAATTAAAAATGTTTACAATTTCTTTTTTCCAACTTTGGTAATGTCTATTTATTTGGAATCTAAAGCCATTTAAAATAGTAGTTCAAGCATCTAGCATGCAATGACGTATATTATGTACGAGGTGTAACAGAAAATGAGATTCGGCGACTTTCAATAGTCGCTCGAGTCACAATATCATTACGTTCGAGACATATGCCATAGTTTCACTTCTAATCGGTTGTTTATAAAATTACTCTTGTTATTTTTCATAAATAAAAGCTACGATTTAGATTCGATTTCGTGCAAAATTGACCTAAAAATATAACTGTTTGCATATGAGCGAAACTCAGGTCTGGCACGCAAAGTCTTACAATAAAACGACCGCTCGCGGCGTGTGCAATTGTTTTCGTCTGTTGTCTTGATTTATGAGCATTTTCGAATTAATATTTTGTTAAAATAATTCGTTTAGAATCTTTATAGCCCGCCAACTTCTCGAAGGGTCACTTTGATTTGTTTCATATTTTATGTCTAAAAAAAGAGCAATTAAATTCTACATTAAGATAAATAATCGGTAGTAGATAGACTTAAAATGATTATGTGTTAATAAAGTAGAAATTCCTATTGATTAACAATTATAATTCAGTTTGAGTTTATAAGAAAGAACAACTTTAGCGAGGAGTGTGCAATAAATCACGCGGTATTTAAAAACATATAACATGAAAAAGTCCTTAGAAAACTTGCACCGGATTGTAATTAGTGAGTGTCACTTCAGAGCTAGGGCTATAGTGTGCTCAAAATATATACAATATGCACAGCACGTTGTCAACGAGTACGCCGCGAAGGTAGAAATATCAACCGACTTCAACTTATATCGCCGTTTCGTATTTAATTATTCGGCTTCGCACGAGTAGCACTAATTATTATCTATAGCCATTAAAGATGGGAACCATTATCATAAAAATCTCAACGTGCATTGAATTTGCGCGAATTCAATCGCTTTTAATTGTGAACGTTCAAAAATCGAAGAAAAATCAAAATTGCCACAAAACAATAAAACAATTCTGTTGATTCGATCGCTACCAAACTTCACAGGATCACCCGCTGGGCTAATCTGAATATTGCCTGGACATTTCATTAAAATCGGTCCAGCCGTTTCGGAGTCCATAGGGAATATACACACATCGATTTATGTAATATATAGATGTAAATCGGTGATTTTTAACGTGAACCGTAGATTGAAAAATATTCTATGCCACTGAGTTTTGCCCCCGAATGACAGCCCCCTGCTGTGTTATCATGTGTATGCTGAGATATTAATAAATAACTTCAAACCTTTTCGCCTATCTTGTTTCGACATTCATGAAACCCACATGAAAATCGACTAAATAGTTGAGTTTAGACAAGTAAACGGCATAGAGAAGACGTTGTCTTTTTCAGCGTTTGCTCGCAGCTCCATCCGCGTGGACATAGAAGCGCCTTAAAAGAATTTATTGTACAAGCGTAGAAAAAAAAAACTTTGGACCACCTTGAAATAAAAGCGACTGTAAATTGAAAAATAATAGTTTTCAGGTCGATGCCAACCTAATTACTTAGAATAATTTTTTAACCATCTATATGTAGATTCAGTAATTTATATTTTTAAGTTTTTTTTTATTTTTTTACTTTTTAGTTTGCATGTAATCTTCTTCCTTATTATTTCATTTCTAAACTAGTTAAAAAAAGTCTTGAACCGGTTTAAGTAAAATTTATGTGAGATCAGCCTGAAGATTTGTTCTAATAAAAATAGAAAATGAAATATTTTTGCCGGAGATATGATATGAAGAAATCTTCTTTTTAGAAGCCGATTTAAATTTAGACACCCCGAATACCTATTTATTGTGATCAAAACGGAATAAATAGGTTAACGAAATTTAGTTGGAAAAGCCTGATGAACCTACAATTCGTAAATTAATTATTATTATTAATATAAATCTCCGAATCATTTGTAGCTCCATAGTGTGAACAGTCAGACATAAATAGTAGGTATGATCAACTGACGACAACTAACACAACCAGGAAACGTTGACGTAATGTTATGAACGAGAACGGCCGAATACATGTCGTTCATGAAAAGTATTTTCTTCATTGCTTCTACGTAAATAATTTCACTTAATAATAATATTCGATCTACATGCTTTAGAAGAACTATAGATAAGAAGCAAATTATTGTGGCTTCTTCACAATCTTAAAATTTGGCAAATCTATATTTGTCTTACATCTAATATTTATAATGCAATTTAGTGGAAAGATTCGGGTTTGAGTTCCGACGGTAACAGTTGTTTGAAAATAATTTATTGTTGACGCTACTGTGCGTATAGAATTTGGTTTTTATTTATTTCCAATAGATGGCAATTGTGTCATGGGAAGATTTCCTAATTTTGTTCTCACGATTGCAAGTTTGATTTAGTCAGTAGCATTTCGATATTGGTTCGAATAAGTAACGCATTAATATTAATAGTATCATCTTGTTAGTGGTTTCAAGACAGTCAAATACTGATAGTCGTTCAGTTCGGTTATTTTGATTTAGAAGTTGGGCATTGATATTCGGTCAATGCAGTATATAGCATCTTGATAGTGGTTCAAGAATGTTCGAATACTGATAGTTGTTCAGTTCGTGAAAGCAACTCAATTCGTTGGATATATTTGAAAGTTACATTTTGTTAATTTTGGTTTTTGTTGAGAAAAACAATTAGTTATTAATTTTGTTCGTCAAACAAGTTTGTGTGATACTGAAATCAAACAAATTCAGTTTCCTAATAATTCTCCTTCTACCCTTTTTCCAGACACTCCAAACTGAAATACATCACGGAATCATCAAATACCAAATTTCGGTAAGTCATTTTAAAACTATTTATCACACAAACAAACAAACAAAAAATACGGTCCACTTTAAACTTTAGAATACCGGCAAAAACATTTATTATTTCTAATATGGCATTGTAACAATAGTTGTTTCTTAACAATTAAAGCAAAGATAGCTATTCTACTATTTGTTAATTAAGTCTTACGGATTATATCGTAGTGGACAATGCGCTAACCTAATATTTATCTAAACTATTTGGTAATTCTGTATTATTTACACATATTGTGTTGTCTGTATGTTTTTTTTTATATAAATAATGGTTGTGTGGTGTCTAAGTATTTAAAAAAATCGTAAACTGCAAAAATAATATGTTATAGAATTACAAAACTATGTATTTAGCCAATTTTTAAGATGTTGAAAAGGGGGCACATTAGTTTGAATTAACCAAACTTTTAACACTAAATTTATCAAATAAATATCGAACGTATTCTCGTGTCTTAAAGTGTCTTAAAGTAAAAGTAGAAAATTAATCATAATATTAAAGTCGATGACCGATAACGCTTAAAGTAAGTGAAATTATTCAACTCTCTTATTCTTTGTTCCAATGAAAATATTGATTTTCTATGTCAATATGAAAATAATCTCTTGAGAATCAGCTATAGGTAAAAATGACGTACCTAATCTCTATATAGTATTTATATTTTATTTATGAAAAGCTGTGCTTTTGATAGCACTGACGTGACAACGTGCTTAAAAGTACGTGTTCTCTTCGCTGGAAGTGTTTTTGGAATAAAATGTCATTATCTCCACCCACACGGTCACGTTTTCGATGCCTCACTCACGACGTCTTTCGCTTAAAAATCGTATCTAGACATTGTTAGAGAAACATAAGAAACTTGTACCTGGACTTTAAAAAAGTAAACTACATTAGTTTCAATCGTGTTGTCAGACTAGCGTAAAAACTAATCAACGCTTCTCAACTTATTTTACTCATAATTCTTTTTTGAGTTCCAATTAATACCTCCATGGCTCTTTCTTCATTTTCAATCTTAGTTCGGAACAAGCCACATTTTAATTTGCAGTCTTTATTTAGCTATATTTCTTTACTAAATAAATATTGAAAAATTAATAATGGTTTAAAATAAGCGCGCTTTAATAGTAATCCGAACTAAAAAATAAAAAACAAAGCTTTATTGTAAAAAAGCTTGCGGTGCTTGATCGACTGGTGAAAATATATCATTTGTAAAAAGAGTCAGTATAAAAATAGTAATAAGCACCTCACACTTTTTACAATGAAACATTATTTTTTAAATTTTTGTTCGGTTTGCTATTAAGGCGAGTTTTTAGTGTATTTGCCATATGGCAACATACACTATTGGCGTCGGTCGGATGGCGGGACCTAGGGGTCGGACCAAAATTTCTCGAGGTTTCATAACCTCCTAAACACTTTGCCACCATTTTTAAAAATGTTTATATATATATGTATATATATATATATATATATATATATATATATATATATATATATATATATATATATATATAGGTATATATGTGTGCGGGCTATAACTTTCGAAGAAGTTAATTTATTTTAACGAAATTTGGCACACATGTTGGAATCCATTACCGCACGAAGCCTATTTAAAATGGGCCCAATCGGGCCATTTTAAGGGTAGTTTTTAGGGGTTGAAAAATGTTTTTGGGGCCCAAAATACCGAAAAAATTCTCCGAATCGTTTCAAAATTGAAATTTAACCCTCCGGTAGTAATTAAAAAGTGTCCCTAAAATTTTAATAAAATGGGCCCGACAGGACCGGACTTACAAATTTTATGAAAACACTAGTTTGCAGATAGCGAATTATTTACTGAAAGTTGCATATAATTTGGAATAGAGGTTCGATTGATAATAATATTGCAATTAAGAAAAAAAATGTTATTTTAAGGGCTGTATTAAGGAGTAAAATTTTTTTTTTACCCAAAAACCAACTTAAGTTCGCATAATAAAGCCACACTGCCTGTTTCAGCAAATACACCATATTGTCGGCAGGGTTTTGGCACTGCGACCCGGGTTTTTTTAGTTTTTTAAACTATTATTTATTTTTTAGCCTTATTTTTTTATCCTGATGATCCTGGTTAGAATAATGAGACAAACTTATTAAATTATTGTATTGTCATTGGTCCTTAATAAGTGTGCAAAGTGTCAGTTTAATCTGACGTTTTGATGTGGGTGAATTTCACGTTCAAAGATTCCTTTACAAACATCAGGCGTAGAACTGAAATCTCTGAGTTAATAATTTCTTTTCTATGATAAAGGACACACTATATAAATCTGAGGCGACACTAAAAATCTACTTTGTTGAAAAAGTTTTTAAATATAATATAAATGGACACGTTTTAGATTTTAAACTTTTCAACTTAGAGGCGGGAAACAGACATCGTGCCTACTGCTGGAGGTAGCTAAGCTGACAGTTGGCAAATTAAAACATGACTTTGAAACAAAAGGGCGACCGCAAGACAATGTGATAAAATGTGAGCAAAGTGACATGGAGAGTGATATGACGACAGAGCATCTGCTTCCCCCGGAGGCGGTGCATGTTCGCCGTCCGTTTGGCCGCCTCCGGGCCGACATTATAGCACTCTGCAAACACGGCCGGGGCTGTAGTACTCGATGAAAACGACATATACACTGCACTTCTCGGGATCAAGTTAGGTTTTCTCAATACAGGATCAGTTCTGAACAACTTTATCGGGAAGATGTCTCTAGGAATTCGGTTTCCTCACTTGTAGATAGTATTTATCCTGCAGATAAAGTTCTCTGTTAGTTGCGGTAACGGATATTTGTTCAAAGACCGGTAGCTCCTCCGACGTTGCAAAACTAAAACGAGTGTATTATACCTAGTGTTGCTGGATCCTTTAATTTATAAAAATCGGTATTTATGAATTAACGTTTATTTTTATCATTAACAGGTAAACAGTGTCGTCTCACCTATCAAAATTTGATAATTTTGAACTGTGGAAATTATTCTTTATACATAAACAATTATTGAAAACCAAAGAATATCCCGGTCTTATATTCTTCCTTTTAATTGCAAACAAGAAATTAAATAAAACCCGGGTCGCAGTGCCAAAACCTTGCCGACAATATAGTGTACTTACTAATACAGGTATTATGGCTTTTTTAAATGAACTTAAGTTTGTTTTTGGACAAAATAAAAAAAATTGAACCCCTTAATACACCCCTTACAATAATAATTTTATTAGTTGAAATATTGTTATCAATCCAACATCTGCACCAAATTAAATACGACCTTCAGTAAGTAAATTCGTATACGCAAAGTAGTGTTTTCATAAAATTTCTAAGTCCGGTCCTGTCGGGCCGATTTGCTTATAATTGTAGGAGCACTTTTTAATTGCTACTAACGGGTTAAATTTCAATTTTGAAACCATTCTGAGAATTTTTTCGGTATTTTTGGGCCCAAAAACTTTTTCAACCCCTAAAAACTACCCTTAAAATGACCCGATTGGGCCCATTTTAAATAGGCTTCGTGCGGTGATGGATTCCAACAAGTATGCCAAATTTCGTTAAAATTAATTCACTCCTTCGAAAGTTATTGCCGCACATATAAATATATATATATATATATATATATATAAACATTTTTAAAAATGGTGCCAAAGTGTTTAGGAGGTTATGAAACGTCGAGAAATTTTGGTCCCGCCATCCGACCGACGCCAATAGTGTATGTTGCCATATGGCAAATACACTAAAAATGTATTCATTTCAAACAGCTGCGTTTAGGCGCCAGCACATCACTTTAGCGATAGATAAAAAGAGGCATGTCTATGGAAAAATATGTACATATCTGCTATCTATGTGTAATGCGAAAAAAAACCGCAATAGACATCAGACTTTCCACAGTATATCAAAGGATGCGTTAGAGCCTTAACAAAAAGATAAAGTGAGTCAAGGTCATGGATCTACGGTCATGTCGCTGAAATATGTACGCAAGTCAGCGGAAACTGGAACAAGATAAAAATTCTTTACTTATATAGGTACCTACATAAATCGCTGGCCGCATGGCAAAGCATCTTATGTAGAATTTTTAGTTTTTGTCCTAATGGAGTTCATTTACTACAGTGTTTATGTTTTAACTTTCAAAAACGGTGAAGATCTCTAGCCGTACCATTTCAAGGTCATTGGCATTTAAAATGGAGAATGAATCTAATTCAGTTCGCGAGATTCGTGTAATTGAAAGTTGTACCTAACGCGTGTAACCGACAGTGCTGTCTCTTGTCACAAACAAAGAGCTATTACAGCACTATTCTAATCGACAAATTTCGTGTTAAATTTTTTTGTGATTTTGTTTCAAAGGATCGTTCATTTTTATCGCAAAAGTATTTAAATTGTCGTGTACAGGGTTACGGTGTAAAAGTGGCAGTTTATTTTTCGAATGTATTCTAAAATTTATGTTAATGGCGTCCCGCATTTTATCCAATAATCTTTATAACTTTTAAACGAAAGTGAAATGTCATATTTTTTTTATTGAGTGTTCTATATTTTGATGAAAACCGGGAACCGTAATGCAAATGTACAAAAAATAAAGGTCATTATTTATTTACTTTTATTATTTATTTTTATAGCGGCTTACCAAAAGCGTGAAATTTCAAGCAGGCTTATCTACTATAAACACGAGGTTGACAACACCTTCACAAGAACATCTCTATCAAACATCCAATAATATTAGGGCTTGGTAAAATCTCTCTTACTGACCAAACTGTTTTTAATTACGTATTATGACATGTCAAGAATTAAAAAAAAAATATTAACATAAACGTGAAATAGTTTGGACAGAAAGAGTCGGGAATAATACCAAAATATGTCTCATCTGATCCATAATAATAGGCATCGATATAGTATGATATCAAATAAGTACAGCCGATGTAAAATGTGGCTGGTCTAGAAATTCTTTCCAATTTTATTTTAAAGGTGGCTTCCCACGGTCTGTGATATCACAGACGGACGCGGACCAGCACGTACCAACGCACCGTGGGAAGGGCCTCGTCTGTAGTAGCACAGACATATCTGTGGCGGTGCGCGCAATCCGTCGTGAGTCGGTAACTTCAAAGGTGCGGTGCGAGCTTGTGCGTCGCAGTCCGAGCTCGTCCGTAGAAACAAAGACGAGCATGTCAGAATTTTATAGTTACATACCTTGAACGACTTTTGTTGTACGCCGACATCCACCAGCGGCGTGGTTTTTTTTTGTTTTTCATTTTCCTAGAGCGCTTATTATTATTATTAAATAATACAACTGCCGCGACTGCAGCGACGATATGTTCTCTTTCTCTTTGCATCTTCGTACTGAACGAAACCGGAGTCAGTTCCAAAACCTACACAGACCGACACGTACCGTTGAAGCAAAAGCCAATTCAGACTAGCCGTTCTCGGTTACGATTCACCGGTCCGGTTGGGAGCTCGACCAATCAGGGCGTAGTCGTTTCCGATTGCGGTCAAACGACTACGCCCTGATTGGTCGAGCTCCCAACCGGACCGGTGAATCGTAACCGAGAACGGCTAGTCTGAATTGGCTTTTAGCTGCGGTGCGTTGCTGTCTGTGCTAATCGGCTGTGCGTAGATGATATCTGTGGGAAGCCACCTTAAGATTTTAACCGTCGTACACGGGCGACGCTATTTACTTGATCTCACTCTCTCTAAGTATATTTTGTATAGGTCTGTCTGAATTCAGTCCAAATGCCTCGCATAAACAGTTTTGTTTTTTGACTACAGTTTAAGGTTCTCATCGGACAGTTTACTTATTATCCTCACACGATAAACACATACACACGTAGTGGAATGTCTGAACGGTCAAACAACAGCTGTTTCTAAAACTCTGCAAATAAAGTCTTTTGTTTATGGTGATTGCGTTAACAGTAAAGATCGGCCCTTTTGTCGAGGATTGTCTTTTCCTACTGATTGCAAAATAGAACTCGTTCCTCGGTGTGGAAGAGCCGTGCGTTTTTCACAATATTAAATTATGCGCTGGCTACCAAAGTTAAGCTAACTAACTAATGTTCAAGTATTTTGAATGGATGACAGTTTCGATTGGGGCAATGGTAAAACAATATGTATTTAATAATCCGTTCATGTTTAAATCGTCGTTTATTAGCGTCTAGTTTTGATCGTGAAAGTACAATATTGAGAGTTTAGTGCGGTATGCACGTAACCGAAGCCATTGGAAATAGTCATTTGAATTCAACGTTAAAATGCAACACAAATAATTCGATATCGGAGTAACGTTTAATTGGAAAATAATTACACATATATTTTGTAACAGATTGTTATTTAAAAAACGCAATATCTAGTAACTCGAGTGGTTCGAATATTTTATTAAACTATTCAAATAAATATCGTTGGAGGTATTTTTTAATTCTCCACACTGGTAGTAATAATAAAAACCCGGGTCGCAGTGCCAAAACCCTGCCGACAATATAGTGTATTTGATAATACAGGCAGTGTGGCTTTATTATGCGAACTTATGCTGGTTTTTGGGCAAAATAAAAAATTTGACTCCTTAATACACCCCTTAAAATAACAATTATTTTCTTAATTGCAATATTATTATCAATCGAACTTCTATACCAAATTATATACAACTATCAGTAAATAATTCACTATCTGCAAACTAGTGTTTTCATAAAATTTGTAAGTCCGGTCCTGTCGGGCCGATTTTATTAAAATTTTAGGGATACTTTTTAATTACTACTAAAGGGTTAAATGTCAATTTTGAAACGATTCTGAAATTTTTTTCGGTATTTTGGGGCCCAAAAACATTTTTCAACCCCTAAAAACTACCCTTAAAATGCCCCGATTACGCCCATTTTAAATAGGCTTCTTGCGGTGATGGATTTCAAAACGTGGGCCAAATTACGTTAAAATCAATTAACTCTTTCGAAAGTTATTGCCCGCACACATATATATATATATATACGCATATATACAGGGTGTCTCAGCGAACGTTGGCTAACATGGGTAACTTTGTTATTAGTGGAGATAGAAAGTCGGTTAAATGGGCAAAGTAGTGCAGAAAATTGGGCTCATTAATGTCCCGTCGAAAAAACAATTGAATTTTGACACCCTATGAATTTATTCAGAAAATAGTGAAAATTGCCATTTATGAAAACTGGCCATAACTTTTTTATTTATGAAGATATTTGAAAATTTCATTAACCAATATTTGATAACTTTTTAAGCTCTTTTCATTGGCGTAGGTTTAATTTTTTTATTTCCACTACATAATGAGATATTGACATGAACTTTGGTTTTTCTTATGGACGGCATTTTTGATTTTCAGATATTCGAATTCTACTTATTTTTCTGAATAATTTGACATAGCATATCCTATATCTAAACCAATCAGAAGCTACAAAAATGACCAAAATAGCTTTTTGGCGTTATCAAAGTGTGTCGTGTAAAACAAAATTTGTTGAAACAAATACATATCGACAGGTTAACAATCTGTCGAGCGATCGCTACAGTTTTGCTAATTCATTTTGTTTGATTTACTCTCTAAGATGGCTCAAGCATTCTCAAATTTGCAGAAACAGGCTATTTTTGCGCATACATTCAGCGTAACAAATATACCACGTGGGCTTAAGCAGAATGCTTGAACCTTTATTCAGAAAGGCGACAGCCTTATTCAATAACTTTTAGGAACTTTTCTTCATTAATTTCAACGTTTGCTAAAAGTAATTCTTCTTCACAGTGTTGAATGTTGCCTTTTTTCTTTGAGAATGAACCGTATACCTTTAAATTTCTTTTAAGTTCCTAAAAGTTATTGAATAAGGCTGTCGCCTTTCTGGATAAAGATTCAAGCATTCTGCTTGAGCCCACGTGGTATTTTTGTTACGCTGAATGTATGCGCAAAAATAGCCATCTTAGAGAGTTAATCAAACAAAATGAATTAGCAAAACTGTAGCGATCGCTCAACAGATTGTTAACCTGTCGATATGTATTTGTTTCAACAAATTTTGTTTTACACGGCACACTTTGATAACGCCAAAAAGCTATTTTGGTCATTTTTGTAGCTTCTGATTGGTTTAGATATAGGATATGCTATGTCAAATTATTCAGAAAAATAAGTAGAATTCGAATATCTGAAAATCAAAAATGCCGTCCATAAGAAAAACCAAAGTTCATGTCAATATCTCATTATGTAGTGGAAATAAAAAAATTAAACCTACGCCAATGAAAAGAGCTTAAAAAGTTATCAAATATTGGTTAATGAAATTTTCAAATATCTTCATAAATAAAAAAGTTATGGCCAGTTTTCATAAATGGCAATTTTCACTATTTTCTGAATAAATTCATAGGGTGTCAAAATTCAATTGTTTTTTCGACGGGACATTAATGAGCCCAATTTTCTGCACTACTTTGCCCATTTAACCGACTTTCTATCTCCACTAATAACAAAGTTACCCATGTTAGCCAACGTTCGCTGAGACACCCTGTATATATATATATATATATATATATATATATATAAACATTTTCAAAAATGGTGCCAAAGTGTTTAGGAGGTTATGAAACGTCGAGAAATTTTGGTCCGACCCCTAGGTCCCGCCATCCGACCAACGCCAATAGTGTATGTTGCCATATGCAAATACACTAATAATAATGCGTTTAACGTCCGTTTCTCGACTTTATGTCATAACAGACGCCATTCGCACCATTACTATTTTTCATTTTACCACTTCCCGTTTTTTTCTACATTTCTTAAACTTCAACTTATATAATAGCAATGGGCGAATGAAGGAATTACAGGAAATTAGGATAAGGTAGGTAATTTTTGAACTAGGAGTTTGATAGGTAATCGGCCATGGCCTCAAATAAGGAACCACCTCGATATTTATCTGGAATTAATTGAGGGAAACCATGGAAAACCTCAATCAAGATGGCCGGTACAGGAATTACCGTTTCTCGGCGAGAGGCAGTAGGAAAAAGTCCCAGCCACATCTGCCCCCGCCGGGAATCGAATCCGGACCTCCCGAATGCGAGTCTAGTGCTGTACCACTACTCTACCCAGCTCGGTTCCACACTGGTAGTATATTGAACGCGTTCGAAAACATTTTGATTACCTCTTATCACTCGACGATAGTGAAGGTGCTCAAGATACGCAAGTATTGTAAAGATTTATTCGGCTGTACTTTCGATCTTGTCATAGTTACTGACGAATGCCATTGAAAAGATAGACACTGATGACGTCAGCATCTAACAATTAAATATTAATCTTCAGTCCAGCTCGATGACAATCGTATTCTCTTTCGGTCGGGAGGACCTTTTTAGTGTATTTGCCATAAGGCAACATACACTATTGGCGTTGGTCGGATGGCGGGACCTAGGGGTCGGACCAAAATGTCTCGACGTTTCATAACCTCCTAAACACTTTGGCACCATTTTTGAAAATGTGTATATATATATGTATATATATAGGTATATATATATATATTTATATACGTATATATATATGTGTGCGGGCAATAACTTTCGAAAGAGTTAATTGATTTTAACGAAATTTGGTCCACGTGTTGAAATCCATCACCGCAAGAAGCCTATTTAAAATGGGCGTAATCGGGCCATTTTAAGGGTAGTTTTTAGGGGTTGAAAAATGTTTTTGGGCCCCAAAATACCGAAAAAATTCTCAGAATCGTTTCAAAATTGACATTTAACCCTTTAGTAGTAATTAAAAGGTGTTCCTAAAATTTAAATAAAATCGGCCCGACAGGACCGGACTTACAAATTTTATGAAAACACTAGTTTACAAATAGTGAATTATTTACTGAAAGTTGTATATAATTTGGTATGGAGGTTCGATTTATAATAATATTGCAATTAAGAAAAAAAATGTTATTTTAAAGGGTGTATTAAGGAGTAAAATTTTTTATTTTGCCCAAAAACCAACTTAAGCTCGCAAAATAAAGCCACACTGCCTGTATAAGCAAATACACTATATTGTCGGCAGGGTTTTGGCACTGCGACCCGGGTTTTTTTTTATTTGTTGGTGAAGTATCTTTTGCTTGTATCATTGATTTGTGAAAAAATTGTTAGGTTTCTGCCTAGTTTTCATTTTTAGTTTTTATTTATAGCTTCTCATTTTTGTACATTTCTAAAGATGAAATCCTGTAACGTTTTTTGGACCCACTTAAACGTGTCTAATTGACTTGAAACTTTGCAAATAACAATATATTTTGGATATGACGTATTTAAAACAGCAACATACGTAAAAAATAGCATGTGGTGGGAGTCTCGGTGCGGATGGTGGAAGAACGGGTCTAAAGTTGTTTTTCCGAATTTTTATTTTCATAAGTTCAATAATACTTACACACGTTGTTAGAAAGTTTAAATATAAAATGCATATTAGAAAAAGGTTTAAACAAGCTCTTATATAAAATTTTACAAGAAATATGTTTAATTTAGGCTTAAATTATAAAAATGTGGCTCATAACTTATTGATGTAAACTATCATAGAATTATAATTCTAAAGAATCTAAATTGATTACTGCTTTTTTCTTTTAATGCAAGCTTGTTTTTTCACTTGAGGTAAGAAACTATCCCGTCACGTGTAAAAGTAATGCCTTTTTCTATATGATTTCACTTGAATCGAACTAACAGTGAGTGAAAAGTTGACACGATAAAATGATCGTCTCTATATAAACCTGTTTACTTATTATTTATGTAAGATTTGCTTTTAACGTATCCTTTCTTGGAATTATGTGCTACATATATAGTGTTTTCTCTACTTGATACAAAATATAAATTTGTTCTATTTGAGTTTTTATTATTCCTAGAAAAAAAAAGTTTATTTTTAAGTTTTTCTCAACAATAACATCTCCGTACAATACACAAGAAGAAAAACTTGTATAAATCTGCAACAAAAACATTGTATATGCGTTTATTTAACAATGACACTGCAGTAAAAAGCTGAAACTAAACGCCGGGAGAGGGGGGAGGTGGAATGTTTATTATTCTCTCTCAGCGCACACAATGGCGATGCCGACAAAATACTTGTGTCCCATGTCACAGTAAATACAGCTTGTTAGCTGCTTTCTCTGCCTGCCACCAGCTACCAGTCAAACCAAACTAAGTCTAGAGTCACAGCGGCTGTCATATTGGCCAGTCAAATGTTCATAATTGAAAGTTCGCCATTCGTCAAATTGGCACCAAACAGAGAAAAAACCAGAGTCGCAGTGCCAAAACCCTGTCGACAATATAGTGTATTTGCTTGATTAGGGCCGTGTGGTTTTATACTTTTATTATGTGAAATTAAGTTTGTTTTTGGGTAAAATAAAAAATTTAACCCCTTAATACACCCCTTAAAATAACATTTTTTTTCTTAATTGTAATATTATTATCAATCTAACGTCCACCGAATTAAATACACCCTTCAATAAATAAGTCAATATCTGCAAACTAGTGTTTTCATAAAATTTGTAAATCCGGTCCTGTCCGGCCGATTCTATTAAAATTTTGGGGACACTTTTTAATTACTACCAGATGGTTAAATTTCAATTTTGAAACGATTCGGAGAATTTTTTCGGTATTTTGGGGCCCAAAAACTTTTTTCAACCCCTAAAAACTACCCTTAAAATAGCCCGATTAGGCCCATTTTAAATAGGCTTCTTGCGGTGATGGATTTCAACACGTGGGCCAAATTTCGTTGAAATCAATTTTTAAAAATGGTGCCAAAGTGTTTAGGGGGTTATGAAACGTCGAGAAATTTTGGTCCGACCCCTAGGTCCCGCCATCCGACCGACGCCAATAGTGTATGTTGCCTTATGGCAAATACACTAACAAGGTTTACGTTTCTCGATTTAAAAATACGAATTGTGGCGAGTTGGACATTCAAGCTAGTTCTCTCGGCTCCCACATCTGTTGACATCTTCATATCGGCAAAGAACTGACAAACCTGCTATTTTCTCATTTAAAAATGCAAATTATGATAGATATAAACAAAATATACAATAATCGTTTAAATCGGAAATCCAGCTCGGACAAATGATTTCCAGCTTTGTCTGCCAAATATTTTTAAGTGTAAGTTAATTGATCCCCGCGTCTCTGTCATTTCAATGCCTAAAAGTTCTCAAAACACTGATATACTATCTAACTTAAATATATTCTATGAGATGGTCAACAGTTTATGAAAATCATAACACTTTTTGGAACGTAGTTTAAGATCAATACAATTTAAAACAAATTTGAGTTTTTCTATTGAGAGTATAAAAACTACAAAATATGAGTAATTCAGCTGATTTATAATAAAAATTAAAAACTGACTCAGAGTGACGAAGTTTTAAGACGTTTTCACTTGCGAATGATTACGCGATTTTGCCGGCCGCTTAAACTTGAATTGACTTTTTTCTAACGACTTTTGACTCGACCAACAAGAGAGTAAAGAGCGACAGTGCATGTATATCTAGACTAACATAACCAAACCTCGGGCTAACTTCTCGACAAAGCTATGACGTCGCGCTTCATGTCCTGCGTTTAAATGACAAAAAATAGTCTTGTTGAGATTTTGTTTAAACATTCAACGTCGGCTCGCTCCAACGGACGTCGACGTCCACGGAAAAACTTTATATAATAATTATAATATGTATATAACACTTATCGTACCTATTTAGATGTATACTACGTTCGTTATTTGAAAGTAATTTATATAATATGTACAGGGTGTTGATAAAAAAAAAACTTCCTACTCTTTGACAGATAAGTAAATAAGTAGATTTATTTACCACATTGACAAGAAAAGTATATGGCAAGTCCATAAAAACATATTAAAATTACACATTAAAAAATTCTTGTATACAATAAAATTCTCTGTTTACCAGGTCATTCTTTAACATCCTTTTTTAGGCTTGCGGTGGCAATGATTTGATTTCATTTGACAGATGATTATAGATTTTAAGGTAGTTGTAAAGAACACCTTTTTCAAAAGTAGTTACAAAATGATCTGGCAAACGAAAGTCACTGTTTCCCCTGGTATTATAGTTATGTAACAATTGGTAGTTACTAAAATAGCTAAAATGCTCTTTCACAAACACAATACATTCATATATATAAACAGAAGGCAATGTCATGAGCCCATGTGTCTTAAAAATTCCTCTGTATGTGTCTCTAGGATTTATTTTGGCCAGAATGCGAGCACATTTTTTTGTGCTTTAAAGATTAAATCAGTATTTGCAGCACCCCAAAAAATAATCCCATATTTCATTTTTGAATAAATATTAATAAT
The DNA here is from genome assembly GCA_034508555.1 of Venustoraphidia nigricollis. Lineage (NCBI taxonomy): Eukaryota > Metazoa > Arthropoda > Insecta > Raphidioptera > Raphidiidae > Venustoraphidia > Venustoraphidia nigricollis. The sequence continues at coordinate 7,253,805 of JAVRKA010000018.1, read as the reverse complement.
AGCCTAGAATTTCCGCTGCTGAGAAAAGGACATACGGGGCGCGCAAAAAAGTTTTATACTATAGCAACCCTAAAAGGCAATGGTCAAAAATAGAAATTTGTATATCCTCCATATAAGTAAATAAAAACTATTCCCTAAGAATCGTTTCAATGAAAAGCTGGAGCGTTTGAAAATAGCGAGTAGAACGTTTAGGAAATTTGAACGAGCCGTCAAATCCGTTAATATTTTAAGTACAGAAATAGCATATTGACGTACTTTGGCCGCCAACTCTTAGACGTTCGTATGCTACACAAAGATTTTACTCGTCTGTTTTTCACTGCACCAGAATTGCCACGGTGTTAACAAAATCCCACATAAATAAAACTTCACACACATCTAGACACACAAACATACCATTTCCTTTCAGGAGTGGATTCGGTTTCATTTTTTCAATTACAATCGAACATGTCAAATTACGCGCGAACTGAACTGAATCAGTCACAAAATTTTGTGTATTCGTTATTCGCTAATAATTACTCGAGAAGTTCCAACAGAATACTAGTTTCGCTAGTTCTGAGATCGCTGACTGACTGACTGACTGACTGATTGACTCGTAAGCATTATCTTTAAAATTTGACTTCCAATTGGCTTGTAATAAAAGAGCTATACTATGACGACACCCAATCAATAACCGCCTTGCTACGATTTCGTCTGTTCTCAATAACCTTGATTAATTATGACTTTTTCGGGCCCTTTGTCTCTCTCTCTCTCGGTTGCGATTAATATTATTTAATTAATAAATAAAAAGTTAAGATCCTACGAAAATGGGATTGCCTGAAAGGAGGTATGATTTCTTTCACACGCTGATAGCGCCCAAAATGGAAAGAAAACAAAACAAAATTAGCTCAAAGCATCGCTGAGTGAATCCATATAGATGAAATAGAATTTCTTGAAAAATGAAATTAATCTGGCTTACAGCTCTGCAGGAGCTACACTCGGAGTCGCGACAATGGTAATCCCCGGCCTTGAGCTAGATTTATGTTGGCGAAATATAAAAAAGACAAACTGTGTCGGAAGCCGTATTTATTACACGCGGTCGTAATCACTCGACCCGTAACGCTGCACGACTCGTGCACTGTTTTGCTTATTGCCGCTATATTTATGTCATTTAAGACAACTGAACTGCCTGAAAGTCTTTGATTTAAGCAAAGGCGAGCACTTCTTTAACCGCTTACAAGCTACAACTACTCAAGGCAAGTTTTAAATACATTTTTTGGGGTCACATTATGAACTGATTCATTAACTAAACTGCAGTTGCTTTTTTTCTAAATAAAACTTTTATTTTACAAAATAATAGATATGGTCAGAATCTTTTATCTTCTATTTACATAAAAACCGATGTGTGGATGTATGTTCCCAATTTCGTATCCCCTAATTTGGCACCATTTTTGGAAATCTTATCCGGTATAGAATTTTCTCTTTCTTGGTTATCGGAAAAATATTCTGTTACCTCCATTATTTGTAGCATTTAATAATAATAATAATAATAATAATGCGTTTAACGTCCGTTTCTCGACTTTATGTCATAACAGACGCCATTCGCACCATTACTATTTTTCATTTTACCACTTCCCGTTTTTTTCTACATTTCTTAAACTTCAACTTATATAATAGCAATGGGCGAATGAAGGAATTACAGGAAATTAGGATAAGGTAGGTAATTTTTGAACTAGGAGTTTGATAGGTAATCGGCCATGGTCTCAAATAAGGAACCACCTCGATATTTATCTGGAATTAATTGAGGGAAACCATGGAAAACCTCAATCAAGATGGCCGGTACAGGAATTACCGTTTCTCGGCGAGAGGCAGTAGGAAAAAGTCCCAGCCACATCTGCCCCCGCCGGGAATCGAACCCGGACCTCCCGAATGCGAGTCTAGTGCTGTACCACTACTCTACCCAGCTCGGTTATTTGTAGCATTTAAGCTTCTTAAATAATGTGTACTTTTTGCTTTACTATTTCATTTGATTATTTGAAAAATGGCGATTTAAAGTAATATTAGACCTTTTATAGTTTCTTAGTTTTGAAAAACAAACAGCAATAAAATTGATGTAAAAACGAGCGTGGAAAAACATGGGTGTAAATATTTGATAAAAACAAGAGATTGTTAAAAACAGTATATCTAAATAATATTACCAAAACGTTATCGTTGTTTTTCAGCAAACTTTTTTCAATTCAGCCGTTCTCCGTATAAACGCGTGTAATGCATATGTGGCCATAAAATGGCTGCCGTTAGAATTTCCAGCCGAGGCGAAGCGCTATTCTAAATTTTTAAATTTAACACTAAATTTATTAGATACTCTCACATTTTTTTTCATAAAGCATTAAAAGTCTTTTGACTTGTACTTTAGTCAGCAAATTATAAGAATTATCCCGAAATAATTAAATACAATATAAATTAAATTACAAATTTAAAAATATAAAAAATCTCCGACACAAAACAACTACCTAACCGGTTGTTTGAAAGCTCTATGAAATAATTTATTATTTTTTAATCCTGTAGTATAAAAGTAGCTACATAATATAAAGTTGGCACTAGTATTCATGCACTTGTTGACGACTGCTGCTGTAAAATGTCCCCAACTCGTTCAAGAATATAGTGTTATGGTGTATCGTTGAGAAGAACTCACTCAGTAGATGATTTTTATATAGGTTTATAGAAGAAGTAGGTACTTAGTCAAAAAAGTATGCCATCTTTGATATTGAAAAGGATCAGATGTCTGGTGTGCCGCGAATGAACAAGTTCTTGTATATTTTAATCAACTTGAATAATTTTGCGTGTCGATAAAACAGTACTGAAAAGTATTGTGCCTGCTACAAATATACGCAGCCTTACAGAATCGTAATGTTTCTTCTTGAAAAGTATATTATATAATATGAAATCGGATAGTACCTCCATGAATGCGACGCTTCGCCGCCGATTGCGTCGTTGCGAAAGCGTCGTGTCGCGACGCCTATAGTAGCTGCGAACCATCTTCTTTAACGAGCTCCCCCTACGAACGTGCTAACTACCGCACACGGTCTATGAATAATATTCACCCAACTACTGGTCGAATTGCCTTATTTTAGAAGTTTCACTACTGACTGGCACTGCTCCGCGCCACTTCCAACGACAGCGCATTTAGCGAAACGTGTCTCGGAGAAAGATTTTAGTAGAAGTGATTAACTTGATGTCTGTTCATTATCAACTAACAAGACGCCTGCGAATCTTCTATTAATCTATTATATAGCCTGCGATTTGAAGTTTATTAATTGTTGCAATGCAACACCGCCAAAATGTGTGCCGTTACATGTTTAAAATATAGTACCTGGGAGACCGAGCTTTGCTCGGAGAGTTCAATAAACATCGTATTAATTTGCCGTGATTTCTATACGTTTTTTAATTAATATTTTTCTCACTTAAAATAGCAATTGAAAAAGTTGGTAACAACGAACCAACAAATAAAAATTTTCAAACAATGAAAAAATACCGTTAATTTCTTTCAGTTAGATTTTAATACCAGAGTTTCTTGAGCCATAACTAGTGTACTCGTCGCAAAACTGGTATGTGAAAACTGTTATTTAACTGTGCGTGATAATTTACGAAGATTTGACAGTATTAAAGAGTCAAATTTAAGTTGAAATCGTCAATAAAAATATATACCCGGTTTTCATACTTAACGGCCGCGGTGAATTATAAAAATATCCCACCTTGAAATTGTTGAATTAGTTGTGTAGCAACAGGTTTAGGCAGGCAGTGCGTTTAAAAATTCAACAAAAATCGCATGTGTTTATTCAGTGAAATTAAATATGCTAACTACATTATTATGTTTTTAAAATTATTAAGCTGAAATCAATTATCTTCACTTAAAACGAATGATAATATAAATTTGGCAACCAATACCTATTATGTTTTGTAGATATTGGTTATTCTCAAAGGAACTAATACAATGGTTAACGGTATTAAAATAACAGTATTAAGTTTTATTATAGGGTATTTGACTACTATTGTGAATTGTTTTAATACTATTATTTATTACATTTAATGCACGATATATTCATATTTTCGTGAAAATCTGTCGTATTTTCGGTAAATTTCAGTGTTAAAAATTTGAATTAAAAAAAAACGCGCCAAAACGCGATTTGCAAGTCAGGTGATACATGACGTCACAGTTCGGTAAACATTAAGCACATGTTTTGTGACATATAGTAAGTAAATGAAGATTTGTTTATTTTCTTGAATTTGATATAAACTAAGGTTTATAAATGGTGCATAGTGCCCCAATGTATAAGTACATCCATAAAAACTCCAGAAAAACTGTTTGTTTCTGTTCCAAAGGAACTTTATGCTCTGGACACATTTTACATTTTACTGTGCAAAGACCAGAGTCCCGATGCAGTTGTACATAGCCAATCGCATCGTCTCCATAACATTCCCTTGTAGACCTTGAAAACCAAAGAAATTGTTTACTTTACTTTACATACAATATGTACAAAATGTCAACATAACTTAAAACATGATTTTAATAAAATGTTTAGTACAGCTCTCGAGTGATTTCAATAAATAAGTTACTTCAAATGATACTTACATTAGCGTTTTTACGTTTTCAGTTCAGCAGCATAAAAATCAGGGTTATTTTTAAAGAACAATTCAACCATAAGTGCGTCTACTTTGGGTAGGTTGCCACTGTTCGCTTGTACAAAATTTCTTTCCATTTTGCAGTTAACTTGATAGATTGAAATATTTACGAGAAAAATATGTATATTGCACTCAAAAATCACACGATGACACCACAAATTGTCAGAATTCACGTACTTAGTAAACTATAATTCGATATGTGTATCACAAATGACCGCGTATTCTGTAATGTTTACCATAGAACACTTGCGATGTTTACCGTAGTGTGACGTCATAGAGCGTTTTCGATCACATGATAAAACCTCAGAAAAATTAAAATTTTATTCAAGTTTTTTTCAGAAAATAAACATATTTTATCCTGAAAGTAAAGTGGATAGGCTTTTTTACGCCGTAATACATTAGAATGACAACAATTTATAACATATTTTTAATTGAGTCAAATACCCTATTCTCGGGCTTTTGTGCTTTTTTTTTTTTTTTGTTTAGAAAAATGTGTCTTTCAGCTGAAATAAGATAATTGTCAAACCAAATTTGCAGGTGCTTCCGTATATTTCAGTTTTGTTATTATGTAAAATTTACAGCCAACTCGCGACAGACAAATTCTCGACTTATAAATACACAATATTTACTTTTGAGACCGTCTAGTCTAGTTGTTATAGACCGTTAATTTGCATTACTTAGTCGCAACGGCTGGCGAGAATTTGACAAGCGTGAAATTTAACAGACACAAAAAATCTTGAAACGGTTCACTTATTTATTTTTCCCTCATATTCAAGTGTAGAGTGTAATTTACCCATCCTTGCAACAAATGAAGACGAGTTAATTTGAAACAGAGCGCGAGCCATTCATCTTGAGTCACAGTTTGGTTATCTTTCATCTTTCACTTTCGCCTTGTCAACGTCGCTCGTCGGAAGACTGAAGCTCTGAAGCTCAATATGCAATGGCATGAGGCCATGAGCGCGAGCGGGCCCTACAGCTGATAATATAGAAGCCGCCGCCGCAGTCCCTTCTGCTATCTTTGCTTTTGGATTTCACAGCTGCGCAGCCTTAATGACCACTATTTTCGTCACTGTCGTCTGAGTTTCAACAAATTTTGCATAGGGGAAGGTACTTTAAAATGGGATACTTAGGTAAAATGGGATACCCTAATTATTTTTAAATATACCCAATGCCATCTTTTGTAAAATTCACGAAATACACCTCACTTGATAAGCATTCATCTGTAGTACTTTCAGTACGATAGTGTTACAAGTGTCAAATTTAAGCAAGTTTTTAAGTTTTCAACAGTTTTGTTATAAGAATACTGGTATGATAAGGTAAGCATTTTGCCTAATTGAGTAATGAGATTCTGACGGCGATATTTTTACCAGTTTTAGTGTCAAAATGTGTCACTTTGTATATAAAATTTTCGCGTCAATTTTGTAGATTATAATTATAGTGTAGATACGTTGATAAAATGGGATATGGAGTATATTGCTAAAACGCCGCAAGAAGCAAGTGGTAAAAGAAAAAGCGGTAAAGAAGACGAACGCAAAGACAAACGGTGCAAAAATGAAGAAGAAAATAGAAATAATTACCATTGAAAATAAAAAAACTGATAGTGAAGAAAATCCCGTATGCTTTTATTGCGACATCGATTTTTTTAAAAGTAAGGCAGGAGAATCATGGATTCAGTGCAATTCTTGCCAAAAATGGGTTCATGAAGCATGTAGTGGAGCAAACAGTGGTGATGAACACTTCGACTGTGATCTTTGTTTATAATTACGTACACTAAACGCAATCCCATTTTAGCGACATAATGAATCCCGTTTTAAACACACAGTGTTGCTAAAATGGGAAATAACCATGTGACAAAGAAAAACATTTTTTTTTTTTTAATTTGTAGTCTTTATATCATTTTTGTATTTTTTTTAAATAAAGTTATGTCAAAACTGTCACGTATTAAATTTGCAGTAATTAACTGACTGTAATTTTTTTTTCAGAACTTGTAATACCTTAAGTATCCCATTTTAGAGTACCTTCCCCTACTTATAATTTGTTCAATGACTATCTAATTTGAAAATATCAAGCGTCAAAATAATATATCAAATCTAATTTGGAATTCAGACGTACCTTGATTGCGAAATAACATTTTGATGGACCTGCAGATTTCCAATGTCCGCACCGATCAAAGATGTGTCCGCTCATAGAAAAACACCTTTGATAGAGAGAAACGGAGGGCAGATAGCGTGCTTTTTCTGACTCGAACTTTATTGAGTCGTATCTCTCGCACGTTTTGCATGACGCGTTGACAAACTAGCAACTTTCTAAAAACAAAGGTCCGTCGCTGGCGTCGTCTTCGGCACACACAGTGAAAGATCGACATCAGTCTGTTCTGGCAACTAACGCGGAATATAAATTAACTGTTATGCATTAATGTTGAATAAAATTGTGCGTTAGAACTTCCACAAAACACCTCTGTCCTGGCATCTGCTTTAGGGATATGTATTTCGACAGATATATTTAACTGCCTTTCATTTTACGAAAATCGCCTCTCTCCAACGTGCAATCAGTCTTAATTCGTCTCCAGTTTTAAAGAAAAATGTAGCGTCTTTTCGCATAGTTTTCAATCTTGTTTCTAAAAGTCGTTTTTCAGATAATAAACGGATGATTTTCAATGTTCAAATGTTTTGTTGCGATCCGACGCCCCCGTTCTGGTTAAATAGAAGTTTTTTTTTTGTTTGGCCTGACTTATGTCACTGGTCAGTTTCAGTAACAGTTTTACTAATAATTTAAGTGAGAGTATCTTCTGAAATGATTTATTATTATTAAGTGTATTTGCCATATGGCAACATACACTATTGGCGTCGGTCGGATGGCGGGACCTAGGGGTCGGACCAAAATTTCTCGACGTTTCATAACCTCCTAAACACTTTGGCACCATTTTTGAAAATGTTTATATATATATATATATATATATATATATATATATATATATATATATATGTGTGTGTGTGTGTGTATGTGTGTGTGTGCGGGCAATAACTTTCGAAAGAGTTAATTGATTTCAACTAAATTTGGCCCACGTGTTGAAATCCATCACCGCAAGAAGCCTATTTAAAATGGCCGTAATCGGGGTAGTTTTTAGGGGTTGAAAAATGTTTTTGGGCCCCAAAATACCGAAAAAATTCTCAGAATCGTTTCAAAATTGACAATTAACCCTTTAGTAGTAATTAAAAAGTGTCCCTAAAATTTTAATAAAATCGGCCCGACAGGACCGGACTTACAAATTTTATGAAAACACTAGTTTGCAGATAGTGAATTATTTGATATAGAGGTTCGATTGATAATATTATTGCAATTAAGAAAAAAAATGTTAATTTAAGGGGTGTATTAAGGAGCCAAATTTTTTATTTTGCCCAAAAATTAACTTAAGTTCGCATAATAAAGCCACACTGCCTGTATAAGCAAATACATTATATTGTCGGCAGGGTTTTGGCACTGCGACCCGGGTTTTTTTAAATGAACGTTGCGACTAATATGGTGGCCACTTTCAGGAGTTTGTAATTATTAAATTTATACTGTTTCTAATACGACTTTCAGCTTTAAATATAGATTTAAGAATGTCGTATTTTATCAACTTAAAAGAGGCGTCCATAAATACTGAAAGTTGTAAGAAAATTGGTATCTATTTACTGTCTATCTGTTTATTAGGTCAGAAACTTAATACTATACTAAAACTATATTTAAATATTAATGAAGACAAAAAAACAATAAAAAAAACCCGGGTCGCAGTGCCAAAACCCTGCCGACAATATAGTGTATTTGCTAATACAGGTATTGTGGCTTTATTAAATGAAATTAAGTTTGTTTTTGGACAAAATAAAAAAAAATTGAACCCCTTAATACACCCCTTACAATAATAATTTTATTAGTTGAAATATTGTTATCAATCCAACATCTGCACCAAATTAAATACGACCTTCAGTAAGTAAATTCGTATACGCAAACTAGTGTTTTCATAAATTTTGTAAGTCCGGTCCTGTCGGGCCGATTTGCTTATAATTTTAGGAGCACTTTTTAATTGCTACTAAAGGGTTAAATTTCAATTTTGAAACTATTCTGAGATTTTTTTGGGTATTTTTTCAACCCCTAAAAACCACCCTTAAAATGATCCTATTGAGCCTATTTTAAATAGGCTTCGTGCGGTGATGGATTCCAACATGTGTGCCAAATTTTGTTAAAATAAATTAACTCCTTCGAAAGTTATTGCCCGTACACATATATATATATATATATATATATATATATATATATATATATATAAATATATATATATATATATATATATATATAAACATTTTTAAAAATGGTGCCAAAGTGTTTAGGAGGTTATGAAACGTCGAGAAATGTTGGTCCGACCCCTAGGTCCCGCCATCCGACCGATGCCAATAGTGTATGTTGCCATATGGCAAATACACTAATTAGTCAAATACGGTTGACAAGCATGCTTTGGTTAATGTTTACAGTTGATAGCATATTATGTAACCTGCGTCTCATTACACGCATTAATATAAATTTTATATACACTAGAACCTTGATAAGTTAAACCTCGATAAGTTAAAAACCTCTGTAAGTTAAAATTTTTTTGAATTCCCTTCCCCTGAAAGCATACAACCTCCATTACTTAAATCACAAAACCTCGGCAACTTAAATAACTATTCTGAACATCGCCCTCGATAACTAGATAAATGGAGATTTGAATGAGTTGCCACTAGATCCGCCAATCTCAATCAGTAAGGCAAGGAAGGTTGTGAACGATTTACGCGCTTTTATCGAGCGACGAAATTTTTTCTTCTTTACATAGGTAATATAGAAAACATAGTTAGTGTAGAAAATCAAAATTGCATGAAACAAAACAAAAATTACTGATTTCTTTGATTAAATAACTGATTGTTTAAATAAATAAATAATTGATTCTAAATGAATAAACGGATAAAAAATGTATGTCACCTCTATTGAACTAAATACATCCTCTATAAAATCCACAAACCTCGGTAAGTTAAAAATTTTACTCTGACAACCTCTCTAACTTCAACTCTCGATAAAAAAAACTCGATAACTTAAATTTTTTTAACGTTTCCCTTGGATTTTAACTTATCGAGGTTCTATTGTATATAATTAACATGTCAGTATGTCGTAAACTGAAAGAATCCTGTCGTCTGATTGGCTGGAATTTTATTAGCTATATAAATAAGTAAATATCAGACATGTTTCTGTAAAATCTGTTAATTTTATAATCAACAGTCGCGTAAGCGTAACACATTAAAGTCCTTTTTAATAAAATATTGTCGTAAATATTTATTCTCAAACACGTTATCAGAAAACGTGGACAACAACAACATGTTAAAACAAAAATTCTGTACAAAACTTTTATTGCCAAACATTTAAATGTTTGCAATAAAATATGTGCTTTGGCCACATTGAAAGTTGAAGATAACAGCGTGTGCACGAAAGGGCTGTACAAAATATATCTTTTAGCTTTAAAAATCGACTATTTCAAAAATTAAAAATATATCGTTAGCACTTCAGATTACAGATAAGCTTCTTAAAATAACACTTTGTTTGTTATTTGCAATATTATTATCAATCGAACATTTACACCAAATTAAATACACCTGTCAGTAAATAACTCACTATCTGCAAACTAGTGTTTTATATAGGTTTCATGCGCTGGTAGAGATAGCATAGGTACCAAATTTAGTTAAAATCAATTAAGTGTGTCCAGAGTTATCGTGCTAATATTAAAACATGGTGCCTATTTGCTTAGAACGTTGTGAAACGTCGAGAAATTTTGGTCCGACTCCTAGGTCCCGCCCATCCGACCGACGCCAATAGTGTATGTACCATATTAGGTACCTATGGCAAATACACTAAAAACCTCCGGAAGGAAAAACAAGTCACGGGTTATGTATTACAGATAGCAATATTAGCGTCTCTTGAGCCGCCTACGAGGAAAGAAGGATTATGATTTCAATTCTTAACTCATCCTCAATATGAGTATTACGTATACATGCGCAGCTATGTGGCCGCGTTATACGATATTAGAAATATCGCAGTAGGTAGGGGAGAGTCGGGTAGCCTCGGCCACATAAATAAAACTCATGATCAAAATCAACGGAAATAAACATTTATTTTTAAACTCTAACTTCAACTGAACATATATCTTATAATACTAATTAAGTTACAACCGAGCTGGGTAGAGTAGTGGTACAGCACTAGACTCGCATTCGGGGGGTCCGGGTTCGATTCCCGGCGGGGGCAGATGTGGCTGGGACTTTTTCCTACTGCCTCTCGCCGAGAAACGGTAATTCCTGAACCGGCCATCTTGATTGAGGTTTTCCATGGTTTCCCTCAATTAATTCCAGATAAATATCGAGATGGTTCCTTATTTGAGGCCATGGCCGATTACCTATCAAACTCCTAGTTCAAAAATTACCTACCTTATCCTAATTTCCTGTAATTCCTTCATTCGCCCATTGCTATTATATAAGTTGAAGTTTAAGAAATGTAGAAAAAAACGGGAAGTGGTAAAATGAAAAATAGTAATGGTGCGAATGGCGTCTGTTATGACATAAAGTCGAGAAACGGACGTTAAACGCATTATTATTATTTATTATTATTATTATTAATTAAGTTACAAACTGATAGTTTTATTATCTTAGCTTAAATCAAGTCTCAAAAGCAGTCTTCAATATTTGTTAAAATAATTTTTGGAGGGTAGCCCCGGACATAGAATTACTGATGACCAAATCGTTCTTTAGCCTTGCATACGTCACAATAGTAGTAAGCCAGCGATCCAGTACACATATTATAGCCTGTTTCATTTTATTTTCGTCCCAATTTCCTCTAGGCGTAATCCTTCCTTTGAATTTTGGCATTATCTGCAAAAGACTCAAGATTTTATACACTTGTCTCAACATTGTAATAATAAAAGACTGTAACATAGAGATGGATAGACAAACAGACATGATGAAACTACCACGGTTCTTAATTTCACTATGCAATCCAAGAAACAAAACATTTCGTCATAAAAGTAATGTCCGGGGGTACCCGACAAAAAAGTGTCCGATTGTACCCGACCGCCTCGATCCTATGTTTTTATTTATATCGGCAATATCAATAAAAAAAACCCGGGTCGCAGTGCCAAAACCCTGCCGACAATATACTGTATTTGCTAATACAGGCAGTGTGACTTTATTATGCGAACTTAAGTTGGTTTTTGGGCAAAATAAAAAAAAATTGAACCCCTTAATACACCCCTTACAATAATAATTTTATTAGTTGAAATATTGTTATCAATCCAACATCTGCACCAAATTAAATACGACCTTCAGCAAGTAAATTCGTATACGCAAACTAGTGTTTTCATAAAATTTATAAGTCCGGTCCTTTCGGGCCGATTCGCTTATAATTTTAGGAGCACTTTTTAATTGCTACTAAAGGGTTAAATTTCAATTTTAAAACGATTCTAATAATTTTTTCGGTATTTTTGGGCCCAAAAACTTTTTTCAACCCCTAAAAACCACCCTTAAAATGACCCGATTGGGCCCATTTTAAATAGGCTTCGTGCGGTGATGGATTCAAACAAGTATGCCAAATTTCGTTAAAATTAATTAACTCCTTCGAAAGTTATTGCCCGCACATATAAATATATATATATATATATATATATATATATATATATATATATATATATACGTATATAAATATATATATATATATATATATATATATATATATATATATATATATATATACGTATATAAATATATATATATATATATATATATATATATATATATATATATATATATAAACATTTTCAAAAATGGTGCCAAAGTGTTTAGGAGGTTATGAAACGTCGAGAAATTTTGGTCCGACCCCTAGGTCCCGCCATCCGACCGACGCCAATAGTGTATGTTGCCATATGGCAAATACACTAACAACGTCAAGTATTTACCTAATTTGTTAACTATAATGACTACCTTACAGAATTAATATGTTATGGTGAAATACTTACATTGTATAAACAATAACCGCACTCAAAAAGTAAACGGCGCTCACAAAAGTATAGGTACTGTTAAACAAACGAATGTCACGTGTTGTTCGCACAGCAGTCGCAGCCCGTTTGATATGAATATAGGGCTAAATGGTGCTGCGGTCGAGTTGATGTGACACTTGTGCATGTATGTGTGCGAACTTTCCTGTAACAAACACTGGCCGAGGGTACCCGCCGACCGGGGCTACCCGACTCTCCCCTACTACGTGAAAAGGCCTTTTGAATGAACGTTGTCAAAGTCCCGGCCATTATGAAATAATCTCTCAGTTTCCGAGCCTTCGACTAACGCAGACCACTCTCTACCAATATATTGTCCAACTCGAATGGGTTGTGGTAATTTATTTGATTTCGTCCTGTCGTACATCCCACGCTTCTGGGACACACGTCCGCGGACGTATCTGCAGCGCTGTGCAGTTGGAAATTAATAGAAAACGGGCTTGAATTGATCGGATTATCTAAGTAGGCATTTAATAATAATAATAACAAAATGTTTTTTTTAATAGCGTCGGATACATTACAATTACAATTTACAATTTTTAAAGTTATACTATAACGGAAGTTGCGTAAGCAGCATCTAACGAATATGTCGCGGAGGTTGTTTCTGATGACTTGAAAATAGTTATTTAATAAAAAAAATTTTTTGCGCTTCAGTCGCTTTTCATAGACATGTCCTGAATGAATAACAACTTTTCACAGTCAAATAACCTAAATACTTTTCCTATTTTATTTTTAACGAAAATGTAAATATTAATTATCGCGATCACGCCAAAGAAATAAAACTTCGCCACTCGTTATTGGACATCACAGGTTTCGAAACCGATTCATTATAAGATCGTTGTTTATCTTTCTTAATCGTATTACATATTTGAAAACAGATAGGAATATGGGTTTCTTGTATGATCTGTTCAGAGAGTTAATAATTAATTCCCGTATAAAAGCTTCCGACTAGAGGTGCAAACCGTGCGTGAAATTTCTCGTGACAATGAGCGTCACGACGTGACACGCCGTGAATGTGACTGTTTCAAAAAAATCGTGAGTGAATGTGATTAAATAAAATATATAGATACGTGAGTGGAAAAAACTTTTCGTGAGTGTGAGTTGGCGTGAGTGAAAAGTTAATCACTTAAAAAATTATTCCTGTATGCTGACAGTTAAACCTGGCCCGGGACTCATGATTTTTCTTGTTTAAAGTATGTAGGTACTTACTATTTAGTTTTTTTTGTTTATTGTATTTGTGATGTGTAAACTGTAACGTACTATATTACATAAAACTATAAAAACTCGTTCTTAGTACTTTATAGTTGACAAACACTTAAGGCTGTCGGAACGCTCTGAATTTTGTTTGTGCTGAGACCCAGCGGTAAGGGGTGAGGTAGACAAAAAACATATTGTGGGTGTGGCCTTCTTTAGCTCTGTCTCGCTCAAATCATACGCACGTTTCAATTTTTGGCTGGTGCCAACTACGAGGCTAAAAAATGTTATTGCAAGGGTGCCGCTGTCAATTGATTACTCTAATTTTTGGAAATATTTTGAATATTTAAAACACTTTTCCGAAAAAGGAAGAATCACTTTAGGTTTCTGATGGAACAGTTTTGTGAAATAAGAACGAATAAGGTCGTAGTGTGACATTGAAAACGTGTGTTTTTTTAGCACAATTAATGTCATCTTTTTTCTAGTAAATCGTACAAAAATTACAAAAGTAGTCCATTAGAGACCTAGATTTGTCCTTTATCTTCCTTATAGAGAAAGAATTTTTGCAGAATGTTGACGAATAAGTCTACAATCAGTTGACAGCCGAAGCTCTATTTTTGGCTTAAATTCAGAGCGTTCCGACAGCCTTAACTTGATCCTATTACAATAGGCCATATTATTGTACCATGTTTCGGTAAATGTTATAATATGAATTACAAAGTTACGTAAGTTTTGTGAATGTGGGTGTGACTGAACGTGAGTGAGCGGGCGTGAGTCTCGAAATATAATTATTATCGTGCGTGTACGTGAGTGAGTGTTGAAACCTAGCCGTGAGTGAGATTATAAAAAATAGCAGTGCGAGAACGGGCGTGAGTTAAAAATGATTTTCGTGAGCGTGAGTGATTGCACCTCTACTTCTGACTATACGATCGTCAAATTTAAATGTGACGCTTCCTAATTAGTTTAATGGGGACGCCGTATGTATATTATAATTACACAAATTAGCATTTAATACATCAATGCTAAAGCATATTGCATCAAATTATGTTCGAATGTTTATTAAGTCCCCTAAACATA
This sequence comes from Venustoraphidia nigricollis, assembly GCA_034508555.1. Taxonomy (NCBI): domain Eukaryota; kingdom Metazoa; phylum Arthropoda; class Insecta; order Raphidioptera; family Raphidiidae; genus Venustoraphidia; species Venustoraphidia nigricollis. The sequence continues at coordinate 7,238,780 of JAVRKA010000018.1, read as the reverse complement.
TTATAATCCGTACTTTGTCGTACAGAGTATAGACGTTTGCCGATGACAGTGGTGTTCTCAAATCTTTGACACAAACAAGTTTTTTAGTGACACGACCGTGACGATATTTGACAAAATTAAATTAGTAAAAGAAAAAACTTCGGTCGTTGTGCCAAACCCTGGCGACAATCAAGAACAATTTTTTATGTGAATTTATTTATTTTTGGACAAAATAAAAAAACTTAACCCGTTAATACCTACACCCGTTCAAATAAAACATTTTCTCTTAAGGGGTTAGGCCACTGTAGAGGGTGAAAAAATAGGTTTCTTTACAATTTTTTTTCTAGAGATACTAAAAAATAAATCGAGATTTCAATTAAGAGTATTTATTATATATATTATTAACTATTTAAAAAAAAATTTTCAAAGCTATTAATTTAAAAATGGCGGCTGTACAGCACGTTTCTGATGACGTTTTCGCTCTCTCGAATTCCACGGCCGGACAAACAGCTCTTGTAATTTTGAAATTATAATTGGCCACTTTTTTTCTTTTAATTCTACACAATAACTGCTAGAGAAGTACGTAGGTTTTTTTCGATATTTTAATTTTTGGCAAAATGGCGCACTTCCAAAGTGGAAAGTGAAAAATTGAATTTAAAAATCATCAGATAATTGTTAATAACAAATGAACTATGCGATTAAAAAAAAAACCCTACGTACTTCTATAAAGAATGTATTTTTCAAGATATATTCAAAATTTCAAGTAAATCGGTTGAAAATTGTTTGAGTTATGTTTCCGGCCAACTTAAAAAATACAGTTTTGAGATAAACGCGTTTGAAATTTTGAGTAGTCGCAAAGGACGACTAGGGGGCCTTGTACTATAATTCGAAAATGGTGTACTTAGAAAGTTTTCCCGACTCTAATTTTTTGACACATCGTTTTTAAGGTCTTAAGGAACAGTTTAAAAAAAAGATTTTTCGAAAATTCTAGAGTGGCCTAACCCCTTAATTTCAATATTATTATCAATCCAGCATATGCATCAAATTAAATACACCGCATCTGCAAACTAGCGTTTTCATAAAATTTGGCAGTCCAGTCCTGTCGGGCCGGATCAATTAAAATTTTAACAGCACATTTTAATACTTTCTAAAAGGTTAAATTTCTATTTTGAAGCGATTGGACATATTTTAAAGAGGCGATTATCGATTACAAGTTAATATTTGAACGTTCATCTCAAGGACATAATTCTTTCCGGCAATGAAGCGTTGATGTAATGCCGCTGACCGATTGCAGAATATCCAAATTTAAATGTATAATAATTAATTATTACCATCCATTGCACATAATAATATATACGTTTCATAATGCCTTCACATGGCTACATGCGAACAACAAAAAGGGGATCACGCGGAAGCTTTGAAATTTGAATGTACAAAACAAACAAAAACACGAATTCAATATAGCATTGCTACATTTACACACTAAATACGGTTCTATTGCCATAGAATACCCACAGAATAGTAAACAAAATTATTATGAAAATATTTATAATGTTAAAGAGTTTATCAAGGGGTCCAAAAACAAATTGAAATTAACATAATAAAGCTACAATGCCCTAATCAGCAGGATTTTGGTACTTAGTATACCGAATCGTTTTAATTTATAAACAAAATTGTCGCAAGTTATAATATAAAGCACAGTTTTTTTGTCTTAATTTAATGCAAGTTTCAGTTCTTCTCAATGCAATAACATAATCTCACAGATTAGATTTCCTTCAAATGTGTGAATTTATGACTTTAAAATGCCTCTTATTTCCTACGCAGTGCTAATACCTAATTTCCAACAAATCAGTTCTCTCTATTAGCAAGACGTAAAGGTAACAGTAATTAATTCGTCCATCCCTTGCCGCTATCTACATTTTTAGATAAACATCAACATAATACGGTTCGACAATATGGACAGGATATACAAATAATCCCTTATTACACGAACTGTCATATCGGAGAGAGAAAGAGAGAGAGAGAGAGAGAGAGAGAGAGAAAAACAGATCGCCAAAAGATAGAATCGCCACGATCTCTATAATATATATACGTAAGTATAGAGCGTAGGGGAGAACACGGATATGTATCCAGCAGTTGGCATTATGGATACACGATTCTTCTCTGGTTAGCAAAACCCATCATCGCAACTAAGTAGCTCCCGCCGGGACACACGAAATAAATGCGAAACGCTGTCGTGCCACCGTTTCCATAGAAAACGTAGAAAAATTCAAAGCTGCCTTCGCAACTAGAAGTAAACTTTTCATAAATATATAGTACGTAAGATCTCTACATATGGTGTAGATGCCTAATGATAATTGATAGAAAACATTCATTGTTACAATGCTAAATCAGAAAAATTTATTTTTATCCACCAACTAGGGTTGGGTAACTCAGATCTGAACCGGTTCAAAGAGCCGACTCCGACAGAAGATCCGTGAGAGCCGACTCACTTTTTCTTGAGCCGACGGATCAGCGGATCCGCATAACTCAGTGAAACACTTAACACTCAGAAGCACATTTTACACTTACGTATCAGTTATTGCTTTGATGCACGTCAGCTCAAATGACTCATGCATCACATGTAGGGTTGGGTAACTCAGATCTGAACCGGTTCAAAAAGAGTCGACTCCGACAGAAGATCCATGAGAGCCGACGGATCCGCTTAACACACAGAAGTACATTTTACACTTACGTATCAGTTCTGTCTTTGATGCATGTCAGCTCAAATGACTCATGCATCACATGTTTGGCTATGCATTCTATGCAGGTATACATTATACAATCAACAACTATACAGTGTACACACTACGCACTAGGCGGTACAATTATTAGTGTCTCACTTAAGTCACAACTATTTAGGGTATTGTATTGCATATTGTAATATGCTTTCTGTTTAAAAAATCACTAAATGTAAAAAAAAAAAATAAGTTTTTTCTCATAAACAGTGCCTTTTAATTAAAAATAATTAATACCTTTTTCAAATCATTAAAATGTAAAAATAAAATGCAAATAAGTCATTTAAATACTAATTACCAAATTCTATAAATTTCCATTTAAGAACAAAACTTGAGACACTTTTGAGGTTGACATTCGTGAACGCTTTTCTGTAAATATTTGTTCAGCCTTTGAAAATAGTCTTTCACAGGGGACCGATGTGGCTCTTTTTGAACCGGTTCAGTGAGCCGGCTCACATACAGGATCCAGATGCAAAGATGCAGATCATTAAAAAGATCCGTTTTTCCCATCTCTACCACCAACACCGTCGGGATTCAAACCCGAATCTTTTCACTTTCGCGGCGGAATGAGTTCTCAATTACTCTACGGTGCGCTAGCTTAACAGTTAAATCATCCTAATAAAGCAATTGTAACATTAAATTCACTACATGCGAGAGTCGATTTTTTAGCTAGGTAACGCTAGACACGAATCCTCTCAGTAGTGAGAGTTGAATGAAACAAGTGAAATTTTCCAATCTATATTATTAAACCAACCTAAGTATAAGGTACTTGTAATTCGTAGGTGGATACAGGGGGGCAAATGATTTAATGGTAATCAGGTTGTTTATGTTTTGTGTGAAAATTTAAAAGGACTGTTTTGTCAACACTGAGTACCAGACCATTTTAATTACACCATGTGTTCATAGTTGATGCAGCATCAGAAACTAGTTAATTTAATATATCAATACAGTCAGAGGTAATCAACTGACTTGTATCATCAGCATAAAGGGTTACATTGCTATTAGGTAAGTATGTTGTCAGGTCATTGATGAAGACCAGAAAAAGCAATGGGCCTAAAATTGACCCCCGAGGCACACCGCAGTTATTGACACTAACATTTGAAGAATATTCCTGTACGTTATTTTCTACTTCATATTTAATGCTGACGTACTGCTTCCGATTATGTTTTTGACATCCTATAAAACTTCTATTGTATATTAAGTTCGGCTTTACAAATCCTCTTCAAATCAAACAGTAAGTTCGTCTCTGGATGACTTTCTAATACAAGCCGTATTTACAACTTCGACCGTTCGATAATAAAATACAGATTGCACCAATGAAATCGTAACTTACACTTCCTTTATTTTTAAACATGCAACATTGTAATTATTTTGTATTATTGAAAATTGCTGCTGTTTATATATATTTCATTTTCAAATTCATTACCGCACCGGAAGTTGCAAATACTCGAGAAAGAATTAATATAATCAGTCGTCTAAACTGAAACCTAAGATTAAGTGAATTCTATAAAAGGACGTCGCTTTGAGAGCTTTGAGGTTGATATGATGTTTAATGTAAAGTTTCGATGACGCGTTTGAAAAATAAATTAGGAAAGCAGGAAATCGCGCGACTTTGAAATGTCGCGACATAACATTAAAATATATATATTGTAGAAGATAAAACTTTGTTTTTATAACGAAATAACACGGATTTTCTGGATGAAACTGCCCTTATAAATACTCAGTTAAACTATGCATCTTGAATTTCGTGTTCATGGCAGTAGAAAAGGACACATGGTTGTTGTTCAAATAAAATAATTGCAAGGATAAGACAGGACTTTCATTTCTGTCGAAAAATCAGCTCCCATGTTCGAGTCCGAATATTACCAAAGATGGATGCCGCGTTCAGATTAATACAATTTCGTTGACTTGAAAAAGGATAACTAATCCGCCTATCAAAATATATAATTAATATAAAACTGGTCTACCACAGATTAGTTGGTGGTACGATTAAATTACGGTGGAAGTAGCGGTCGACATGGTGGGTGGGACGGGTCGACTTGGATGTTATCTCCTATGTAATTTAGAAAACCGTCGTAATTACGTAGGTATGTTAAATAACAATTTTTCATTTATAGAAACGATTTTCATTGTCCTTTGGTAGTAATTTAATGTTACTAGAATTATTATATCAATTTTGTTTGCTGTTGGACAAAACATTTGTGAAAACAAGAGGAATTTAATACATGTACATTGTCAGTACCGAGAAAATGAACGCGGCCTCTTCAAATAGGAGTCGAAATTCCGTCATTTCTCAACCGACCTTGCAGATTAAATTTAAAAGCTTAGTTGCATGTCGACCTAACCAAAACGAGACCGACGAGCGAATTCCGGTTCAGCAGAGTCGCATTCTTTCATTTCACAGCGTTTATAAGATTGTTGTGCTCTACAATGTTATTATAGAATATATTATAGCAGGGGTGGCCAACTTTTCTGTATATAAGATCTACTTTTTATCTTAAAAGTGTGACGCGATCGACTTGTTGTCATTACTGATGGGCAGAATCGAATCCTTTTAAGAATCGAAAACCCGGTATTCGAACACTTTTAAGAATCGAATGAGTATTCGAGAACCGAGAACTTGAGAATATTATGAATAATACAATACCTATATTATTCCATAATATCTCGGTTCTCGCTTCTCATATTGTGATATTCTTATTTCTTTGCACCGCGACAATGTCATAATACCATAGTCTGTACGGACTCTACCGATTAGTACCGATTGCACTCATTCAGAGTGAGTTGTGCTACACTGACCTTTAGACCTATATACAGTGCAATCTTGATAATGTGAACACAAAAATCCCGGCGGCCGTTCACATTATCGAGATTGTTCAAAGTAAAGAGGGTGTTTATAATAAGTTATAAAACTGTCGTTTGCAATATATTTAATTGAAAAAATAAAGAAACAAATATGCACATTCATATTTTCATAAAAAAAAAATCGAGTAGAAAAAATTACTCATTTATTTTTATAAAAAAAGAAGAGTTTATTTTTTTAAGTTGTTAATTTTTGAGAAATATTTTTTTTTATTATTATTATTTTTTTTTAAATATTTATATTGGTTTTTATTGTTTTTTGAATATCGCATTTTTGTTATTCTTGAGTATACCTATTCTGTTATTAATTTTGAACAATATTTTTTATTTATTTAAACCATATTTATTTTTGTTATGTTTAATTAGATATTACAATTAAATTAAATTATTAAATATATTTGGAAAATATTATTAATTTCCGCAGCCGTCCCTGTCTACACAAGTTAGAAATCACGGCAATAAAAACAATGTTGGGCGTTCACCGTCGTGTCACGTGTGTGCTTATATGTGTGGGAAATAGTTTGACTTTGACTGGATGAGTGCCGGAATCGAGTACCGAGAACGCCGAATCTTCGATTGCAGTTTATTTGCAATTCTTCTTACGAGAAAATTGTAACGTACAATATTTATAGTGAAAGTGAAAAAAATATACAAAATTATTAATATTTTATACAAAAATACACAAAATTAATTAATACAATTCATATTATCAATAAATAATCGTACTGAATATAAATACGACTCTTTCATTTGTCACGCTATAAGTGGGTACCCGGGTACCCGGTTATTGAACGAAAGGTAAAAGTTTGGTTACTGACCGGACGGTTAAGCGATTTCCAATACTTGCAAAATTCGTATCAGTCAAGAAATTAGATGATGAATGGCGAGCTCACGCTATGCTGGATTTCGCTCAGCACGGACTCGACACGGGCGACGTCGCCGAAAGCTACTGGCGAAAAATATTCAATTGTAAAAACGACGCAGGACAAGATTTGTTTCCAAATTTAAAAGTAGTGAGCCTGGTGTTACTCGTACTTCCATTCGCCAACGCATCAGTCGAGAAGTGGTTCAGTGATTTAAAAAATGTTAAAACAGAAACAGATTACACACAGTCACGATAGTCTCCTTAATCATTAATATGTCTACTAGAGACACATTAAAAAAACAGGGTGGTACTGTCAAATTTATAGGTACCACCCAAAAAAATGTTAAATTGCAAGTCAGGCAAAAGCCGTAATAGATATAAATAAAAAAATTATAATGAGCCTCATCCTCATAAGCTCAGATAATAAGTCTAACTTCATTAGTTTTAAATATTAATCTCAAGTTTAATTTATTTTACGTGAAACTAATTAATAATATTTACACATACTTAGCAACACACTATAAACTACTGTACTTGTCAGTTTCATGTAATATAGGAGAAAAACTAACATCCCCTTTATGTGGCAGTTCTACTTCCCCTCGATTTTTTGCTTTTTTCAAATAGATACGTCGCTAAATTTGGAGAATTTCGCTTTGATTTTTGGGGAACTATGAAAATATGCATTGGCAACGCTGAGTCTAAGAGTGATTCAGTATATCGTATTTTTAATAGGTTTCTGGTGTGTCGAAAATAAGTAGTTCTTTTAAAAAAATATGAAGGAAATATCGATAAAATGTCACGGCTTAAGTCCGATGTGCCGATTGTGTTTATCAGCGGGCGTTAGATTATTAGATATATTTTCGTATTCAGTCCAAATGAGAAATAAACGTGCAGATATTATTATGAAGTGTGCTCCCGTTCAAGTAAGTTTTTTTAATTCAGTATCATATTGATGAACTAATCTATACTTTATTTTCCATAATAAACCTGCAAACTTGATTAATGATTAAATCTCTGCTAAAAACTTAATTTAGGTAATTAAGATAAAAAAAAAAACGAAATTTTGATGATTTTCAAATCGTTCTACTTTCGCAAACAACGATTGTATTTTAAAAAACGAAAGCCCGCCTATACAGATGATATGCGAGTAATTCCTGCAGTGCATGAATGCTAGACTTTCTGCCTTAAAATCGAATCAGAAAGTACGTCCTTTCGGCATGGTATGAAGAAAATGTATTTTAGCTCTAGTTTTATATTTGAAGCTCAATTATTCATGTCAGCCGATCTGCCATTGTTATTTACTGATGTTTTAATTTAATTAAATGCTTTTTAAGGGTACCCATTTATTTAAATTCTCAGACGTGATTGTAATTTTCTTTGCTCTGTTATTTTTTTTTTCGAAATGCTATTAAATATAAATGTACTGTCCTCAGATAACGAAAAGCGATGAAATGCCGAATTTTATCTGTCTATTATGCAACTCTCAACTGGAAAACTTTCAACAGTTTCAGACGCAAATAGTGCAATCTGAGAAAACACTGCAATGTTATCTGAAACGACTACACACTTTTGATAGACAAATCAAACGTAAATTTTCTGTTGAGAAGCCTTCTGAAGGTCATTTGATCGGGACTACTCATGCAGATATTAGTGTAAAACGTGAATCTTTAGAGGAATACGACGCGTTTGATATGGCTGACCAATTGAAATGGAAGACACCCGAGAATTATAATGCAGCAAATAAAATTAAAGAAGAAATGCCTTTAAAATCCGAAATTGAAACATTGGATGAAAATTTATTAAATCTTCCACAATCTACTGATGACGCAGTGGAAAATTGTTCTGAGAATGATATCAGCTTCGAAGATACAAAGATTGGTCTTGGTCACATTTTAAAATCTGAAATCAAAGATGAAAAACCATTGAATGAAAAGTCATTAATTTTAACAGCACCTCCTATTGACACCGCCTCGCGGTCAAGTTATTTAAAAAGTCACAAACGGACACCCGCCCGTAAGAAAACTTATCAATGTGACATTTGTAATAAGTGTTTTGCACAGTCATCGAGTTTAAATACACACAAACGGACACATACTGGTGAGAAACCGTATCAATGTGACATTTGTAATGAGTGGTTTGCATGGCCAACGACTTTAAATTTGCACAAACGAACACATACTGGTGAGAAACCATATCAATGTGACATTTGTAATAAGTGTTTTGCACAGTCAGGGCATTTAAATACACACAAACGGACACATACTGGTGAGAAACCGTATCAATGTGACATTTGTAATAGGTGTTTCTCAGTGTCACAAAATTTAAAAGTCCACAAACGGACACATACGGGTGAGAAACCGTATAAATGTAACATTTGTAATAAGTGTTTCTCACTGATACAAAATTTAAAAGCCCACAAATGGACACATTCTCGTGAGAAACCGTGCCAATAACTTTTGTAATATGTGTTTTGCACGGTCAGAGAGTTTAAGTAGACACAAACGGACACATACTGGTGAGAAACCTCATCAAAGTAACATTTATATAGTGGCACCTTAATATAACGATTTCCTCGATCTTAACGAATTTTTCGAAATCCCCTGGAACTGCCCGTAACAGTTAATGCAAAATATACCTTTATATTACGAATACTTTTTGTCAAAAACCTCTTTATAATGAATTTTCAATCATTGAAGAATAAAAATAACGAGTATAATTTACCCCTATTTACCGATTTTTGTCAACTTATAAACTTTACATAACGTATCCTACCAATCACACACAATTCCACAATAACAACAATTCATGTCTCGACAGATTCAGTCACCTTAAATTTATTTAAGCATTGTTAGTTGATGTAAAGTAATGTTAACACTGCTGTTAACACTGTTGTTAGTTAATTTAAAGTTGCAGCGGCTGAGAAACGAAAAATCATTAATGTTACGGATGGTGGAAAATATATTTAAAGAAAATAATGAAAATCAGTAAGTACTTCATACAAATTTATTTATAACTTCTTATTCGTTACGCAGTTTATAACAGAGTGCATTTCGTATGACCGTTTTTAACATCCCATCTTTGTATCTTCCCTGTCCATACACTTTAACCTTATCTATTTATTTGTTTACACTGGGCCAAATGGCCTGTTTACAAATATGCTTCTATATAATACTAATAACTATTGCCTATGTGTTATCCAGACTCCAGGAGAGTGGCGTACCCTAACATTAAGTATGTAGACGAGAATCCTACAAAGAAAAAATTAGACATCGCTAAAGAGTTCGAAATTCCCGCAAGTACATTAGCCACAATTTTAAAGTTTACAGATAATTTTTCAGAACAAAATGGGGTTTCTTACCTTGTTAAGATGAATCTAAGGCCAACCTTATCTCTATATAACTAACCTCATTAAAACGAATTACTTTGTATAACAAATATTTTCTAATCCCCTTCAGTAATGTTATATCTAGGTTGTACTGTATTTAATTGTTTTGTTGTATGGGTTTTTTTCCTATATTTTTCCTAATTGCACAATTCTGTTTTTATTTTTACTGTTTTTTTTTCTATTTTCATTATTATTAGATAGCAGGTCACTCGGAACGCTTTTTTAATGTTTTAATGCTGTCTTATAATGTACAAAATTGTATTTTAGTTAATAAATATTTTATTTTATTTTAAGTTTTCAGCGATTTTTTTTTTATTTATTATTTTTTATCACATTAAATCTGCTTGGAATATACAAATAATGTTGAACCTAACATATATAAGATGAATACAAAATAGTTTTAATTATTTTCGCTAAGAAAATAATGCAAAAAGTATACATTTAAATAGAAACAGTGTTTTTGTTCCTTACATAAATAAATAAAACTACTAACAGAACCTCCTATTGACACCGCCTCGCGGTCAAGTTGTTTAAAAAGTCACAAATGGACACCCGCTCGTAAGAAAACATATAAATGTGCCGTTTGTGATAAATATTGGTCGTGCTTAACTGATGTAAATAGACTCAAACGGACACATACTGGTGAGAAACCGTATCAATGTAACATCTGTAATAAGTGTTTTGCATGGTCAGATAGTTAATATAGACCCAAACGGACACATACTCCTGAGAAACCGTACTAATGCAATATTTGTAATGAGTGTTTTGCATAGTTAACGTATTTAAATCAACACAAAGTGATGCACATTGGTGAAAAAATCGTAACATTTGTAAAAAAAACGTGTATTAGTGAATTTAAATATATATTATCTTATATGTGCATGGTCTATTATTCGACAGGGCGGAATTCTCCGAACATGTCTATTCATCAGGTGGTTTGCGATAAAAAATCGATGCGTGTTGTCCCCGTAAGCTCTAAATACTTTGGTTAATAGTAGGAGAGCCCGTGACACTAAAACCCTATGGATCGCCGAAAAGGCCAGTTCACGGGTATTTGGGAAATTTAAGCCCTGCTTAAAATTCTGCTGGTCCGGTGTCCCCGCCATCCACGTAAAAAGTTGATAATTTTTTCCTATATAACGTATAAGAAAAAATCTAACGTCAATTTTTTTTTAGTAAAACCATGGCAACGTTTTAAGGTTGGCGTATTAAAAAAGTAAATTATTTAAAATAACATAAAAATTATGGAAGTGTCAGCTTGATCGTAATATGTCCCACGACAACGCCTTTTATCATTTTTGTTCATATCAGAAAAAATAATATTTTTAAATTTAATTAAACTGCCAAAAAATTTATTTTCTGATTTTTTTCAGATATTAACAAAAATGAGAAAAGGCATTATCGTGGGACATATTATGACCAAGGTGAAACTTCCATAATTTTTATGTTATTTTAAACAATTTATTTTTTTAATACGCCAACAATGAATTTTGACCTAAACTAGTACCATTCCCCTCTAGTGGGCTGGAATGGTAAAATTGTATAAATTCGATTTTACCTAAAAAATCCCGCACTTGTTTCGGTTGTCTTTGTCTGTTGCACGGTATACTATGGACGAAAACGTATGCCTTGTCTATGGACGATATAAATTTAGCTGTGCTTGATCAATCCATAAGTGTATGCAGCGTTGCCAATTTGTGGGGAAATTCCCGAATTGCGGGGAAATCCAACTCGATTGGGGATTGGTTCTATGCAGGGAAAATGTGGGGATTTTTTCAAATCTACATCTGCATCTACATTTATATTAACCAACCGGTAAATGACGCTTCAGACAGAAGCCCGAAAATTAACAGTTAAAGCTCTGACGCCTGTACTTAAGCGATTTCCAATACTTGGAAAATTCTTATACGTCCAGAAATCAGATTATAAATAGCGAGCTCACGCTATCCTGGATTTCGCTCAGCACGGACTAGACACGGGCGTCGCCGCCGAAAGCTACTGGCGAAAAGTATTCAATTGTAAAAACGCCGCAGGACAAGATTTGTTTCCAAATTTAAAAGTAGTGAGCCGGTTATTACTTGTGCTTCTATTCGCCAACGCATCAGTAGAGGAAAAGTTCAGTGATTTAAAAAATATTAAAACAGCGAACAGAGACAGACTACACACAGACACGATAGTCGCCTTAATGTCTACCAAAGACACAATAAAAAGCAGGACGGTACTGTCAAATTTACAGGTACCACCCAAAAAAATGTTAAATTGCAAGATAGGCAAAAGCCGTAATAGATATAAATAAAAAAATTATAATGAGCCTCATCCTCATAAGCTCACATAATAAGTTTAACTTCTTTAGTTTTAAATATTAACCTCAAGTTTAATTTATTTTACGTGAAACTAATTAATAATTCTCAATATTGTTCACGTCCATTATAATTAATAAGTTTTTTTTATATTTTTTAACGGGAAATTGGACAATTCAAATTTAATATAGTTAAACTAAATTAAAAAATTGCGACGTTTCGTTAAAGAAGTTGAAATCTTTTAACGAAACGTCGCAATTTTTTAATTTAGTTTAACTATATTAAATTTGAATTGTCCAATTTTCCGTTAAAAAATAAAAAAAAACTAATTCATAATATTTACATATACTTTAGCACACACTATAAACTACCGTCCTTGTCAGTTTCATGTAGTTTAGGAGACAAACTAACTTCTCCTTTATGTGGCAGTTCTACTTCCCCTCGATTTTTGCTTTTTTCAAAAAGATAAGTCGCTTTGATTTTTGGGGAATTATGAAAATAGTCATTGGCGACGCTGAATGTATGAGTGATTCAGTGTATCGTAATTTTGATAGGTTTCTGGTGTTTCGAAAATAAGTAGTTCTTTTAAAAAAATATGAAGGAAATATCAATAGAATGTCACGGCTTAAGTCCGATGTGCCGATTGTGTTTATCAAAGGGCGTTAGATTATTAGATATATTTTCGTATTCAGTCGAAATGAGAAATAAACGTGCAGATATAATTATGAAGTGTGCTCCCGTTCAAGTAAGTTTTTTGAATTCAGTTTCATATTGATGAACTAATCTATGCTTTATTTTCCATAATAAACCTACAATCTTGATTAGTGGTTAAATCTCTGCTAAATACTTAATTAAGACAAAAAAAATTCGAAATTTTGATGATTTTCAAATGGTTCTATTTTCGTGAAAAATGAAAAAACGAAAGCTCATTTTAAGCTTGTACATTCTAGTTTAAGAACTAAAAATTCAAAATGTTTTATCAAACCTTAGCGGACCGTGATAATTGAAAAAAAAGAAAAAATCATTTTTTCAGGAGTTATGAGCATTTAAAGTCAAAAGTAGCGTTTTTGCTTTGCCAGCTGATAATTCGATTAAAAAAATTGTAGATAATTAAAAAAAAAAAAATTTTACAGAGGAAAGTACCAGCTTTAAGTTGCTTCACTCGAAATTTATCTGGATTTTTTTGAGCAATTTTATAAAAAAATTTAGGGACATTTTTCTTTTTTCAATTCTCCCCATTTCGCGTCTCAATAATCAAAATATCTTGCCCAACGAGAATATTTATTTTTCAATTCAGTAAGAATATCATATTAAAAATGTTTTTCTGTAGATTATACATAGTATGTAAATAAAACTATGGTATAAATGTGACGATCTGTCCATGTGGGAATTTTCACATGGCATAAACATCAAAATGCCCTCTTAAAATGTGTAATAATTTCGCCGTAAATATAATATTAAAAACTACAAAAGTTAAACTTCTTATGTGAGCTTATGAGGGTGAGGCTTATTATAATTTTTTTTTTATCTGACCCCTTAATTAAGATGCGTAGTGTATATAAAATCCTTTTGCTCCCTCAATCATGAATTATAACTTCTTCATGAAAACGTGTCTTTATTCTATTATAAAATAGTATATTAGATATTATGATGCCCGAAGCGATGTCGAGGGTTTCATGTGTCGCGCAGTGCAGAACTTTCAGCTGTCTGCCCGTGTGGTGTATACTATTTTTCTTCATACCCGGTCGAAAGTACGCACTTTCAGCGATATATAAAAAGGCTAATTACTTTCAAGTGAGCAATGTTGAAGTTATACGTAATAACAGTAGTTGGCTACCTACTACCGGCGAACATGTGTTCCATGCTGGCAAACGGCAGTCTCATGTATCAGTGCGCATGACAAAACTGTTTCGGCCCGCCTATACAGATGATATGCGAGTAGTTCGAGCAGTGCATAAATGTTAAACTTTCTACTTTAAAATCCAATCAGAAAGTATGTATTTTCAACATGGTATGAAGAAAATGTATTTTACCACCAGTTTTATATTTGAAGTTCAATTATTCATGTCAGCCTATCTGCCATTGTTATTTACTGATGTTTTAATTTAATTAAATACTTTTTAAGGGCACCCATTTATTCTTTGTATTAAATAAATTCTCAGACGCGATTGTAATTTTCTTTGCTTTGTTATTTTTTTTTTTTTCGAAATGCTATTAAATATAAATGTACTGTCCTCAGATAACGAAAAGCGATGAAATGCCGAATTTTATCTGTCTATTATGCAACTCTCAACTGGAAAACTTTCAACAGTTTCAGACGCAAATAATGCAGTCTGAGAAAACACTGCAATGTTATCTGAAACAACTACACACTTCTGAAAGACAAATCAAACCTGAATTTTCTGTTGATAAGCCTTCTGAAGATCATTTGATCAGGACTACTGATGCAGATATTAGTGTAAAGCGTGAATCTTTAGAGGAATACGACGCGTTTGATATGGCTGACCAATTGAAATGGAAGACACCCGAGAATTATTATGCAGCAAATAAAATTAAAGAAGAAATGCCTTTAAAATCCGAAATTGAAACATTGAATGAAAATGTATTTAATCTTCCAGAATCTACTGATGACGCAGTGGAAAATTGTTCTGAGAATGATATCAGCTTCGAAGATACAAAGATCGGTCTTGGTCACACTTTAAAATCTGAAATCGAAGATGAAAAACCGTTGAATGAAAAGTCATTAATTTTAACAGAACTTCCTATTGACACCGCCTCGCGGTCAAGTTATTTAAAAAGTCACAAAAGAACACCCGCCTGTAAGAAAACATATCAATGTGCCGTTTGTGATAAGTATTGCTCGTGCTTAACCGCTTTAAATAGCCACAAACGGACACATACTGGTGAGAAACCGTATCAATGTGACGTTTGTAATATGTGTTTTGCACTGTCAGAGAATTTAAATAAACACAAACGGACACATACTGGTGAGAAACCGTATCAATGTGACATTTGTAAAAGGTGTTTTGCACAGTCAACGCATTTAAAGACACACAAACTGACCCATACTGGTGAGAAACCGTATCAATGTGACGTTTGTAATATGTGTTTTGCACTGTCAGAGAATTTAAATAGACACAAACGGACACATACTGGTGAGAAACCGTATCAATGTGACATTTGTAAAAGGTGTTTTGCACAGTCAGCGTATTTAAAGACACACAAACTGACCCATACTGGTGAGAAACCGTATCAATGTGACATTTGTAATAGGTGTTTTGCACAGTCACAAACTTTAAATATCCACAAACTGACCCATACTGGTGAGAAACCGTATCAATGTAACATTTGTAAAAAGTGTTTCTCACAGTCACAAACTTTAAAAACCCACAAACGGACACATACTGGTGAGAAACCGTATCAATGTGGCATTTGTAATGAGTGTTTTCCACAGTCAAGGAATTTAAATAGACACAAACGGACACATACTGGTGAGAAACCGTACCAATGTGACATTTGTAATAGGTGTTTTGCACAGTCAACGCATTTAAAGACACACAAACTGACCCATACTGGTGAGAAACCGTATCAATGTGACCTTTGTAATGAGTGTTTTGCACGGTCAGAGAGTTTAAAAAAACACAAACGGACTCATACTGATGAGAAACCGTACTAATGTAACATTTGTAATAAGTGTTGACATAGTTAACGCATTTAAATCAACACAAAAGGGATACACATACTCGTGAGAAACCGTATGTAACATTTGAAAAGTGTTTTCTCTGCCGCATAATTTAAATATCCTCAGACGGCCACATACTGTTGAGAAACCTTATCAATGTAACATTTATACAGCGGAACCTTAATATAACGATTTCCTGGATTTAACGAATTTTTCGAAATCTCCTAGAACTGCCCGTAAGAGTAAATGCAAAATATACCTTTATATTTCGAATTCTTTTTGTCGAAAACCTCTTTATAACGAATTTTCAATCATTTAAGAATAAATAGAAAGTATAATTTACCTCTATTTAACGATTTTTGTCAACTTATAACCTTTACATAACGTATCCTACCAATCAATCAACAATTCATGTCTTGACAGGTTCAGACACGTTAAATTTAACGTAAGACAAGCATTGTTGTTTGATGTAAAGTAATGTAAACACTACTGTTGGTCAGTGTTAGTAAATTTGAAGTTGCAGCGGCTGAGAAACGAAAAAGGCGTTTCTTAACCGTCGCAGAGAAACGAAAAATCATTAAGTATGTGGACGGGAATCCTACAAAGAAAAAACTAGATATCGCTAAAGAGTTCCCGCAAGTACATTGGCCACAATTTTAAAGTTTAAAGATAATTTTTCAGAAGAAAGAGGGGTTTCTTACCTTATTAAAACGAATCTTAGACCAACCTAACCTCTATATAAGTACTTGGTATAACAAATACTTTCTAATCCCCTTCAGCTTTGTTATAGCGAGGTTGTACTGTATTTAACTGTTTTGTTGTTTGGTTTTTTTTTCCTATATTTTTCCCAGTTGCACAATTTTGTTTTTATTTTTACTGTTTTTTCTATTTTCATTATTATTAGATAGCTTTTTTAATATTTTAATGCTGTCTTATAATGTACAAAATTGTATTTTAGTTAATAAATATTTTATTTTATATTAACTGTTTCAGCGATTTTTTTTTTATTTATTATTTTTTATCACATTAAATCTGCTTGGAATATACAAATAATGTTGAACCTAACATATATAAGATGAATACAAAATAGTTTTAATTATTTTCGCTAAGAAAATAATGCAAAAAGTAGACATTTAAATAGAAACAGTGTTTTTGTTCCTTACATAAATAAATAAAACTACTAACAGAACCTCCTATTGACACCGCCTCGCGGTCAAGTTGTTTAAAAAGTCACAAATGGACACCCGCTCGTAAGAAAACATATAAATGTGCCGTTTGTGATAAATATTGGTCGTGCTTAACTGATTTAAATAGATTCAAACGGACACACATTGGTGCGAAACTGTATCATTGTAACATCTGTAATAAGTGTTTTGCATGGTCAGATAGTTAATATAGACCCAAACGGACACATACTCCTGAGAAACCGTACTAATGCAATATTTGTAATGAGTGTTTTGCATAGTTAACGTATTTAAATCAACACAAAGTGATGCACATTGGTGAAAAAATCGTAACATTTGTAAAAAAAACGTGTATTAGTGAATTTAAATATATATTATCTTATATGTGCATGGTCTATTATTCGACAGGGCGGAATTCTCCGAACATGTCTATATTCATCAGGTGGTTTGCGATAAAAAATCGATGCGTGTTGTCCCCGTAAGCTCTAAATACTTTGGTTAATAGTAGGAGAGCCCGTGACACTAAAACCCTATGGATCGCCGAAAAGGCCAGTTCACGGGTATTTGGGAAATTTAAGCCCTGCTTAAAATTCTGCTGGTCCGGTGTCCCCGCCATCCACGTAAAAAGTTGATAATTTTTTCCTATATAACGTTTAAGAAAAAATCTAACGTCAATTTTTTTTTAGTAAAACCATGGCAACGTTTTAAAGTTGGCGTATTAAAAAAGTAAATTATTTAAAATAACATAAAAATTATGGAAGTGTCAGCTTGATCGTAATATGTCCCACGACAACGCCTTTTATCATTTTTGTTCATATCAGAAAAAATAATATTTTTAAATTTAATTAAACTGCCAAAAAATTTATTTTTCTGATTTTTTTCAGATATTAACAAAAATGAGAAAAGGCATTATCGTGGGATATATTATGACCAAGGTGAAACTTCCATAATTTTTATGTTATTTTAAACAATTTATTTTTTTAATACGCCAACAATGAATTTTGACCTAAACTAGTACCATTCCCCACTAGTGGGCTGGACTGGTAAAATTGTATAAATTCGATTTTACCTAAAAAATCCCGCACTTGTTTCGGTTGTCTTTGTCTGTTGCACGGTATACTATGGACGAAAACGTATGCCTTGTCTATGGACGATATAAATTTAGCTGTGCTTGATCAATCCGTAAGTGTATGCAGCGTTGCCAATTTGTGGGGAAATCCCCGAATTGAAGGGAAATCCAACTCGATTGGGGATTGGTTCTATGCAGGGAAAATGTGCGGATTTTTTCAAATCTACATCTGCATCTACATTTATATTAACCAACCGGTAAATGACGCTTCAGACAGAAGCCCGAAAATTAACAGTTAAAGCTCTGACGCCTGTACTTAAGCGATTTCCAATACTTGGAAAATTCGTATACGTCCAGAAATCAGATTATAAATAGCGAGCTCACGCTATCCTGGATTTCGCTCAGCACGGACTAGACACGGGCGTCGCCGCCGAAAGCTACTGGCGAAAAGTATCCAATTGTAAAAACGCCGCAGGACAAGATTTGTTTCCAAATTTAAAAGTAGTGAGCCGGTTATTACTTGTGCTTCTATTCGCCAACGCATCAGTAGAGGAAAAGTTCAGTGATTTAAAAAATATTAAAACAGCGAACAGAGACAGATTACACACAGACACGATAGTCTCCTTAATGTCTACCAAAGACACAATAAAAAACAGGGTGGTACTGTCAAATTTATAGGTACCACCCAAAAAAAAGTTAAATTGCAAGTCAGGCAAAAGCCGTAATAGATATAAATAAAAAAATTATAATGAGCCTCATCCTCATAAGCTCAGATAATAAGTCTAACTTCATTAGTTTTAAATATTAATCTCAAGTTTAATTTATTTTACGTGAAACTAATTAATAATATTTACACATACTTAGCAACACACTATAAACTACTGTACTTGTCAGTTTCATGTAATATAGGAGAAAAACTAACATCCCCTTTATGTGGCAGTTCTACTTCCCCTCGATTTTTTGCTTTTTTCAAATAGATACGTCGCTAAATTTGGAGAATTTCGCTTTGATTTTTGGGGAACTATGAAAATATGCATTGGCAACGCTGAGTCTAAAAGTGATTCAGTATATCGTATTTTTAATAGGTTTCTGGTGTGTCGAAATAGTTCTTTTAAAAAAATATGAAGGAAATATCGATAAAATGTCACGGCTTAAGTCCGATGTGCCGATTGTGTTTATCAACGGGCGTTAGATTATTAGATATATTTTCGTATTCAGTCCAAATGAGAAATAAACGTGCAGATATAATTATGAAGTGTGCTCCCGTTCAAGTAAGTTTTTTAATTCAGTTTCATATTGATGAACTAATCTATACTTTATTTTCCATAATAAACCTGCAATCTTGATTAATGATTAAATCTCTGCTAAAAACTTAATTTAGGTAATTAAGATAAAAAAAAAACGAAATTTTGATGATTTTCAAATCGTTCTACTTTCGCAAACAACGATTGTATTTTAAAAAACGAAAGCTCACTTTTAAACTTTGTACATTCTAGTTTACGAATTAAAAATTCAAATTTTTTTAATATCCCTTAGCGAACCGTGAGAATTAAAAAAAAGATCATTTTTTCAGGAGTTATGAGCATTTAAAGTCAAAAGTAGCATTTTTGGTTTGACAGCTGATAACTCGATTAAAAAAATTGTAGGTTATTTGAAAAAAAAACATTTTAAAGAGGAAAGTACCAGCTTTAAGATGCTTCACTCAAAATTTATCTGTATTTTTTTTTGGAATCTATAAACATGATACAATTTTATAAAAAATTATGAGATCATTTTTCTTTTTCTTTTTTCAATACTCACGCTTCGCGTTTGAATAACCTAAATTTCTTGCCCAAAGAGAATATTTAGTATTCAACTCAATAAGAATGATTTCATATTAAAGAATGTTTTTCTGTAGTTTATACATAGTATGTAAATAAAACTATGGTATGAATGTGACGATCTGTTCATGTGAGAATTTTCACATGGCAAAACCATCAAAGTGCCCTCTTAAAATATGTGGTAATTTCGCCGTAATTATAATATTAAAAACTAAAGAAGTTGTCCTTTTTACGTGCGCTTATGAGGGTGTGGTTCATTATATTTTTTTTTTTTTTGCTCACTCAATCATGAATTATAACTTCTTTATGAAACCGTGTCTTCATTGATCATTCTATTATAAAATAGTATATTACACACAAGAGCAGAAAGTTGAAATTCCTGCACTGTGCGTTATGATGCCCGAAGCGAAGTCGAGGGCATCATGTGTCGCGCAGTGCAGAACTTTCAGCTTTCTGCCCGTGTGGTGTATACTATTTTTCTTCATACCCGGTCGAAAGTACGTACTTTCAGCGATATATAAAAAGACTAATTACTTTCAAGTGAGCAATGTTGAGGTTATACGTAATAACAGTAGTTGGCTACCTACTACTGACGAATACGTGTTCCATGCTGGCAATCGGCGTCTCACGTATCACTGCGCATGACTAAACTGTTTCGGCTCTCCTATACAGACGATATGCGAGTAATTCCAGCAGTGCATAAATGTTAATCTTGCTGCTTTAAAATCGAATCAGAAAGTACGTAGTTTCGGCATGGTATGAAGAAAATGTATTTTAGCACTAGTTTTATATTTGAAGCTCAATTATTCATGTCAGCCTATTTTCTATTGTTATTTACTGATGTTTTAATTTTATTAAATGCTTTTTAAGGGTGCCCATTTATTATCTGTAATTAAATAAATTCTCAGAACGTGATAGTATTTTTCTTTGCTCTGTTTTTTTTTCGAAATGCTCTCATTAAATATAAATATATTGTCCTCAGATAACGAAAAGCGATGAAATGCCTAATTTTATCTGTCTATTATGCAACTCTCAACTGGAATACTTTCAACAGTTTCAGACGCAAATAGTGCAATCTGAGAAAACACTGCAATGTTATCTGAAACGACTACACACTTTTGATAGACAAATCAAACGTGAATTTTCTGTTGAGAAGCCTTCTGAAGGTCATTTGATCGGGACTACTCATGCAGATATTAGTGTAAAGCGTGAATCTTTAGAGGAATACGACGCGTTTGATATGGCTGACCAATTGAAATGGAAGACACCCGAGAATTATAATGCAGCAAATAAATTTAAAGAAGAAATGCCTTTAAAATCCGAAATTGAAACATTGAATGAAAATTTATTTAATCTTCCAGAATCTACTGATGACGCAGTGGAAAATTGTTCTGAGAATGATATCAGCTTCGAAGATACAAAGATCGGTCTTGGTCACACTTTAAAATCTGAAATCGAAGATGAAAAACCGTTGAATGAAAAGTCATTAATTTTAACAGAACTTCCTATTGACACCGCCTCGCGGTCAAGTTATTTAAAAAGTCACAAAAGAACACCCGCCTGTAAGAAAACATATCAATGTGCCGTTTGTGATAAGTATTGCTCGTGCTTAACCGCTTTAAATAGCCACAAACGGACACATACTGGTGAGAAACCGTATCAATGTGACATTTGTAATGAGTGTTTTGCACAGTCAACGAATTTAAATAGCCACAAACGAACACATACTGGTGAGAAACCGTATCAATGTGACATTTGTAATAGGTGTTTTGCACAGTCAGCGCATTTAAAGACACACAAACTGACCCATACTGGTGAGAAACCGTATCAATGTGACGTTTGTAATAAGTGTTTTGCACTGTCAGAGAATTTAAATAAACACAAACGGACACATACTGGTGAGAAACCGTATCAATGTGACATTTGTAATAGGTGTTTTGCACAGTCAGCGCATTTAAAGACACACAAACTGACCCATACTGGTGAGAAACCGTATCAATGTGACGTTTGTAATATGTGTTATGCACTGTCAAAGAATTTAAATAGACACAAACGGACACATACTGGTGAGAAACCGTACCAATGTGACATTTGTAATAGGTGTTTTGCACAGTCAACGAATTTAAAGACACACAAACGGACACATACTGGTGAGAAACCGTATCAATGTGACGTTTGTAATAAGTGTTTTGCATGGTCAACGGATTTAAATAGCCACAAACGGACACATACTGGTGAGAAACCGTATCAATGTAACATTTGTAATAAGTGTTTTGCACGGTCAACGGATTTAAATAGACACAAACGGACACATACTGGTGAGAAACCGTATCAATGTAACATTTGTAGTAAGTGTTTCTTACAATCAGCTGACTTAAATACACACAAGCGGACACATACTGGTGAGAAACCGTATCAATGTGACATTTGTAATGAGTGGTTTGCACAGTCAACGAATTTAAATAGCCACAAACGAACACATACTGGTGAGAAACCGTATCAATGTGACGTTTGTAATAAGTGTTTTGCACGGTCAACGGATTTAAATACACACAAACGGACACATACTGGTGAGAAACCGTATCAATGTAACATTTGTAGTAAGTGTTTCTCACTGTCACAAAATTTAAAAGCCCACAAACTGATACATACTCGTGAGAAACCGTACTAACGTAACATTTGTAATGAGTGTTTTTCATAGTTAACGCATTTAAATCAACACAAATGGACTCATACTCGTGAGTAACCGTACCAATGTTTACATTTGTAATAAGTGTTTCTCAAAGTCAACTCATTTAAATCAACACAAAGTGATGCACATTGGTGAAAAAATCGTAACATTTGTAAAAAAACGTGTATTAGTGAATTTAAATATATATTTTCTTATATTATGTGCATGGTCTATTATTCGACAGGGCGGAATTCTCCGAACATGATGATCTTCATCAGGTGGTTCGCGATAAAAAATCGATGCGTAGTTGTCCCCGTGAACTTTAAATACTTTGGTTAATAGTAGGAGAGCCCGTGACACTAAAACCCTATGGATCGCCGAAGAGGCTAGCTCACGGGTATTTGGGAAATTTAAGCCCTGCTTAAAATTCTGCTAGTCCGGTGTCCCCGCCTTCCGTGTAAAAAGTTGATTATTACAAGCTTTTATTTAACTTGCAATGTATGTAATATGTAATACTAGCGGTACCTGTGCGAATAATTCGCACTAATTTCGTTTCTAATTTCTCACACTCTTTATAACTTTCTTCTTTTTGTTGTATTACACTACGAAACTCAGTGACGGTTCAAGAAAATATTTTTCTAAAACTGTCATATAGAGGCGCAAGTATTGAAAACGTTGAGCTGAAGCGCCGACATACGAAAAGTATTTATACGTGAATTTTGATTAAAAATTAAACAAAAAACATTTACCGACCGTCAATCATGTTGACGTTGTTTCCAAGTTAGAACCGTCAGATGGCAGCATTGCTGTATTGTGTCTTAATGTATATCGTATGTAAATTCGTAAGGTGCATATATGGAAATTAGCATTGGGAAAAAACGAATGGATCAGAGTTAGCCTTGACTGCATTACTTTTTGTTGTACGGTGGGAAACTTCGCTGGTCGTGCATTTTGGCTTTTCTAACTATTTTCATTTACAATTATTTAGGACGTGAGCATAGCCCAAAGCTAGTAGAGTTCTCGAGATTGGGTGTAGTGCTTGAAAAGTGGTCACGTCTGTGATTGATTGAATCGATTGCTTACGTCATTCGAAACTCTTGGTTTGATTTTTCAATTATAATGGACGTTTGACCATCGGGAAGGTTTCATGTGACATCACAAGCCCACTTCCCCCGCCCTCTCTTCCGTCTCGCCATGTTACACGTTCAACAATGTTAATGCCCGACTTCAAGTATTCTAATATCCTTGAGTATAGTCGAGCGAGTAGCGATGCTTTGGCAATTGTTTATATGGCGTTTCCATGGTTGCTTTTTATATAAAGTAAGGATGGTATATATAAATATTGAAAAATTTTAAAAAGTGAATTTTGACCTAAACTAGTACCATTCCCCATTAGTGCGTTGGAATGGTAAAATTGTATAAATTCGATTTTACCTAATAAATCGCGCACTTGTTTTGGTTGTCTTTGTCTGTTGCACGGTATGCAATGGACGAAAACGTATACCTTGTCTATGGACGATATAAAGGTTACTGGACTTGATCAATCCATATGTGCATGCAGCGTTGCCAATTTGTGGGGATTTCCCCGAATTGCGGGGAAATTCAACTCGATTGGGGATTGGTTCTATGCGAGGAAAACGTGGGGATTTTTTCAAATCTGCATCTGCATCTACACTTATATAATCCACCGGTAGATGACGCTTCGGACAGAAGCCCAAAAATTAACTGTTAAATCTCTGACGCCTGTACTTAAGGAGGTTCCAGACCGATTATCTACCTGGGGATCTTATAAATAATCCGTTGTCTTTTTGCAAAGTGACAACTCCTACCCATGAAATTCTCAGATAAAAAATATTGATGACCTGTTTAGTTTTCAATAAATATTATATTTTACTTTATATCAAATCTTAATTCTTAATAAACCCTAAAAAAATGTTCTTAACAAAACTAATAATTAAATTATTTACACGAAAACATGGCAAGACCGCTTGACCGTTTATTGTAACTTTTTCGTATACTATGTTGGTTGCAAATGCTGCTATATCTGTCACTAGTTAGATGTTGAGCATTGCAGAAATAATAAAAAATGATACACGAAGTTTTGATCAAATATTACAAAAGTTAAATTAAAATGAGATTGCCAATTCTATTATTCCACCCTTAAAGCCCTTAGAAAGCATAGTTTTTCCAAACATAATTAAAAGATTAGCAATGTTTGGGATTGATTACGACTTAATTTTAAAAACATTAAAGGAGCGTGGAGTTGATGGTACTATCAAATGTCTTCATAATGAAGAAAACGATGTACCTAAAGTAATAAAAACTAAAAAAATTATGTGCAATATTTTAAATTATTGTCAAAAAGTTATTTCTGCCAAATAATTTTATAACTTTCCGCTAAAGAAATTTAAAATTTTTAAAAATTAGGAAGTTATTGGTTTTACTCTGATTTTCGAAATTCGAGTTTTCGTCCCATCTCGACGTTTTGAGATCCTAGGAAGCTATTCTGAAAGCTTTCACGATAATGTCCGTATGTATGTGTGTGTGTATGTAAACCCCTCATAATTTTTGAACGAATGGACCATTCTAAACGCGGTTTGAGGCATCTGAAAGGGTCTTTTGAAAATTAGCACTGATTCGGTCAAGTAGATTTGGAGAAAACTCAAAACAGTTTTTTTGAAATATTAAAAAATATCTTCGAAATTGCTGCACTGATTAATTTCAAAATCTCATCAGTTCTATTCTTCATAAAACAACATCGACTGCCGCAAATCGCATCAAAATCGGTTAATCCGTTCGAGAGACATCGCAGGGGAAAAATTTTTGAAATAAAAGTTCTTTCGTTATTATTCGTGTTTCCATTCGCTAACGCATCGGTGGAAAGGAAGCTCAGTGATTTAAAAAATATTAAACCAGCGAACAGAAACAGACCACACACAGACACGATAGTCTCCTTAATCATTAATGTCTACTAGGGACACAATAAAAAAACAGGGTGGTACTGTCAAATTTATAGGTACCACCCAAACAAATATTTAATTGTAAAATATATAAACGAAAAAAATATAATGAGCCACATCTTCATAAGCTCACATCAGAAGTATACCTTCTTTAGTTTTTAATATTATTCTCAAGTTAAATTTTTTTTTTTATGTCAAACTAATTAATAATATTTACACATACTTAGCGACACACCATAATTTTCTGTCGTTGTCAGTTTTATGTAATTTAGGAGACAAACTAACTTCCCTCTTTATGCGGCCGTTCTACTTCCCCTTGATTTTTTGTCTTTTTTCAAATAGATACGTCGCTAAATTTGGGGAATTTCGCTTTGATTTTTGGGGAATTATGAAAATATGCATTGGCAACGCTAAGTGTATGAGTGATTCAGTATAAAGAGTTATTTTAAATAAATATGAATGAAATATCGATAAAATGTCACGGCTTAAGTCCGATGTGCCGATTGTGTTTATCAGCGGGCGTTAGATTATTAGATATATTTTCGTATTCAGTCCAAATGAGAAATAAACGTGCAGATATTATTATGAAGTGTGCTCCCGTTCAAGTAAGTTTTTTTAATTCAGTATCATATTGATGAACTAATCTATACTTTATTTTCCATAATAAACCTGCAATCTTGATTAATGATTAAATCTCTGCTAAATATTTAATTTAGGTAATTAAGATAAAAACAAATTGAAATTTTGATGATTTTCAAATCGTTCTATTTTCGCAAACGATTGTTTTTTAAAAAACGAAAGCTCACTTTTTGTACATTGTAGTTTATGAATTAAAAATTCAAAATTTTAACGTGAGAACAGAATACAGAAAAAGATCATTTTTTCAGGAGTTATGAGCATTTAAAGTCAAAAGTAGGATTTTTGGTTTGACAGCTGATAACTCTGTTAAAAAAATTGTAGGTAATTTGAAAAAAAAACATTTTAAAGAGGAAAGTACCAACTTTAAGATGCTTCACTCAAAATTTATCTGTATTTTTTTTTTTTGGAATCTATAAACATGATACAATTTTATAAAAAATTAAGAGATCATTTTTCTTTTTCTTTTTTCAATACTCACGCTTCGCGTTTGAATAACCTAAATTTCTTGCCCAAAGAGAATATTTAGTATTCAACTCAATTAGAATGATTTCATATTAAAAATGTTTTTCTGTAGTTTATTAATAGTATGTAAATAAAACTATGGTATGAATGTGGCGATCTGTCCATGTGAGAATTTTCACATGGCATAAACATCAAAGTGCCCTCTTAAAATATGTGGTAATTTCGCCGTAATTATAATATTAAAAACTAAAGAAGTTGTCCTTTTTACGTGCGCTTATGAGGGTGTGGTTCATTATATTTTTTTTTTTTTTTGCTCACTCAATCATGAATTATAACTTCTTTATGAAACCGTGTCTTCATTGATCATTCTATTATAAAATAGTATATTACACACAAGAGCAGAAAGTTGAAATTCCTGCACTGTGCGTTATGATGCCCGAAGCGAAGTCGAGGGCATCATGTGTCGCGCAGTGCAGAACTTTCAGCTTTCTGCCCGTGTGGTGTATACTATTTTTCTTCATACCCGGTCGAAAGTACGTACTTTCAGCGATATATAAAAAGACTAATTACTTTCAAGTGAGCAATGTTGAGGTTATACGTAATAACAGTAGTTGGCTACCTACTACTGACGAATACGTGTTCCATGCTGGCAATCGGCGTCTCACGTATCACTGCGCATGACTAAACTGTTTCGGCTCTCCTATACAGACGATATGCGAGTAATTCCAGCAGTGCATAAATGTTAATCTTGCTGCTTTAAAATCGAATCAGAAAGTACGTAGTTTCGGCATGGTATGAAGAAAATGTATTTTAGCACTAGTTTTATATTTGAAGCTCAATTATTCATGTCAGCCTATTTTCTATTGTTATTTACTGATGTTTTAATTTTATTAAATGCTTTTTAAGGGTGCCCATTTATTATCTGTAATTAAATAAATTTTCAGAACGTGATAGTATTTTTCTTTGCTCTGTTTTTTTTTCGAAATGCTATCATTAAATATAAGTATATTGTCCTCAGATAACGAAAAGCGATGAAATGCCTAATTTTATCTGTCTATTATGCAACTCTCAACTGGAAAACTTTCAACAGTTTCAGACGCAAATAGTGCAATCTGAGAAAACACTGCAATGTTATCTGAAACGACTACACACTTTTGATAGACAAATCAAACGTGAATTTTCTGTTGAGAAGCCTTTTGAAGGTCATTTGATCGGGACTACTCATGCAGATATTAGTGTAAAGCGTGAATCTTTAGAGGACTACGACACGTTTGATATGGCTGACCAATTGAAATGGAAGACACCCGAGTATTATAATGCAGCAAATAAATTTAAAGAAGAAATGCCTTTAAAATCCGAAATTGAAACATTGAATGAAAATTTATTTAATCTTCCAGAATCTACTGATGACGCAGTGGAAAATTGTTCTGAGAATGATATCAGCTTCGAAGATACAAAGATCGGTCTTGGTCACACTTTAAAATCTGAAATCGAAGATGAAAAACCGTTGAATGAAAAGTCAATAATTTTAACAGAACTTCCTATTGACACCGCCTCGCGGTCAAGTTATTTAAAAAGTCACAAAAGAACACCCGCCTGTAAGAAAACATATCAATGTGCCGTTTGTGATAAGTATTGCTCGTGCTTAACCGCTTTAAATAGCCACAAACGGACACATACTGGTGAGAAACCGTATCAATGTGACGTTTGTAATAGGTGTTTTGCACAGTCAGCGCATTTAAAGACACACAAACTGACCCATACTGGTGAGAAACCGTATCAATGTGACGTTTGTAATAAGTGTTTTGCACTGTCAGAGAATTTAAATAAACACAAACGGACACATACTGGTGAGAAACCGTATCTATGTGACATTTGTAATAGGTGTTTTGCACAGTCAGCGCATTTAAAGACACACAAACTGACCCATAATGGTGAGAAACCGTATCAATGTGACGTTTGTAATATGTGTTATGCACTGTCAGAGAATTTAAATAAACACAAACGGACACATACTGGTGAGAAACCGTATCAATGTGACATTTGTAATAGGTGTTTTGCACATTCGCATACTTTAAAAACCCACAAACGGACACATACTGGTGAGAAACCGTATCAATGTAACATTTGTAAGAAGTGTTTTGCACAGTTAGTGACTTTAAATAAACACAAGCGGACACATACTGGTGAGAAACCGTACCAATGTGACGTTTGTAATAAGTGTTTTGCACTGTCAGAGAATTTAAATAAACACAAACGGACACATACTGGTGAGAAACCGTATCAATGTGGCATTTGTAATGAGTGTTTTGCACAGTCAAAGAATTTAAGTAGACACAAACTGACCCATACCGGTGAGAAACCGTATCAATGTGACCTTTGTAATGAGTGTTTTGCACAGTCAGGGAGTTTAAATAGACACAAACGGACTCATACTGGTGAGAAACCGTATCAATGTGACGTTTGTAATATGTGTTTTGCACTGTCAGAGAATTTAAATAAACACTTACGGACACATACTGGTGAGAAACCGTATCAATGTGACGTTTGTAATAAGTGTTTTGCACGGTCAACGGATTTAAATAGACACAAACGGATACATACTGGTGAGAAACCGTACCAATGTGACATTTGTAATAGGTGTTTTGCACAGTCAACGCATTTAAAGACACACAAACTGACCCATACCGATGAGAAACCGTATCAATGTGACCTTTGTAATGAGTGTTTTGCACAGTCAGGGAGTTTAAATAGACACAAACGGACTCATACTGATGAGAAACCGTACTAATGTAACATTTGTAATAAGTGTTGGCATAGTTAACGCATTTAAATCAACACAAAAGGGATACACATACTCGTGAGAAACCGTATGTAACATTTGAATAATGTTTTCTCTGCCGCATAATTTAAATATCCTCAAACGGCCACATACTGTTGAGAAACCTTATCAATGTAACATTTATATAGCGGAACCTTAATATAACGATTTCCTGGATTTAACGAATTTTTCGAAATCTCCTAGAACTGCCCGTAAGAGTAAATGCAAAATATACCTTTATATTTCGAATTCTTTTTGTCGAAAACCTCTTTATAACGAATTTTCAATCATTTAAGAATAAATAGAAAGTATAATTTACCTCTATTTAACGATTTTTGTCAACTTATAACCTTTACATAACGTATCCTACCAATCAATCAACAATTGATGTCTTGACAGGTTCAGACACGTTAAATTTAACGTAAGACAAGCATTGTTGTTTGATGTAAAGTAATGTAAACACTACTGTTGGTCAGTGTTAGTAAATTTGAAGTTGCAGCGGCTGAGAAACGAAAAAGGCGTTTCTTAACCGTCGCAGAGAAACGAAAAATCATTAAGTATGTGGACGGGAATCCTACAAAGAAAAAACTAGATATCGCTAAAGAGTTCCCGCAAGTACATTGGCCACAATTTTAAAGTTTAAAGATAATTTTTCAGAAGAAAGTGGGGTTTCTTACCTTATTAAAACGAATCTTAGACCAACCTAACCTCTATATAAGTACTTGGTATAACAAATACTTTCTAATCCCCTTCAGCTTTGTTATATCGAGGTTGTACTGTATTTAACTGTTTTGTTGTTTGGTTTTTTTTTTCCTATATTTTTCCCAGTTGCACAATTTTGTTTTTATTTTTACTGTTTTTTCTATTTTCATTATTATTAGATAGCTTTTTTAATATTTTAATGCTGTCTTATAATGTACAAAATTGTATTTTAGTTAATAAATATTTTATTTTATATTAACTGTTTCAGCGATTTTTTTTTTATTTATTATTTTTTATCACATTAAATCTGCTTGGAATATACAAATAATGTTGAACCTAACATATATAATAATAATAATAATAATAATAATATATCTTTATTCCATCATACTGAGCACAGTGTAGAATGAGTCAATTAACAATTTCCATGTAAAAATACAATAAAATGTAAAAATACAATAAAATATAAATATAATATCAATAAAATATAAATATAACATCAATAAAATATCAATATGGCTGACAGAAATATTCGTTCATAGAATAAAACGTGTTCTTTTTTAAGTAACTTTTGAGCTCTTGCTTAAACTTTTTTATGGGTAGCTCTTTTACTTTAGGTGGTAATTTATTAAAAACCTTTAACATTTTGTTTGTTACGCCGACGTTAACATTAGCTTGGTTTAGCACGTAATTTTCTTTATCTCGCGTGTTATGCTCATGAGCTTTTACATTTCTTTCAAAATTATTGGTTTTATTGGTTTTAACAAAAACAGCGCATTCTAATATGTAAAGATCATAAATTGTTAACAGCCCATGCTTCCTAAATATTGGTTTGCAGGATTGTCTTGTACAAACATTTTCAATGGCTCTGAGACACCTCTTTTGAATTTTAAACAAGTCCACTATCTTCGTTGATGAACCCCAAAATATCAGGCAAAAACGGAGATTTGACTCCACAAAGCCATGATAAATATTTAAAAGAATAACTGGTGGTACAATTTTATTGATTGCGCGTATCATATAAATGTACTTATTTATTTTTTTACCTACGTGCTCGATATGTGTATTCCATTTTAAATCTTTGTCAATGTGCAGCCCTAATAGTTTTACACAATCTTTTAGGGCTACACATTCGCCATTTGTAAGAGTCATCCTTGACGGAAAGTCGCCATAGTTGCCGAACCTTATGAGGTTGGTCTTGTTTAAATTCAGTGTTAAGCTGTTTTCAGTAAACCATTCTTTAATATCAGTCACTGAACTATTAATCTGCTGAATTAATGGTGCTGTATTTTTGTGCTCATAAACTACCGCCGTATCGTCCGCGTAAAGTATAGTTCTATTATTTGCAAAGGCTTTAGCGAAATCATTCGTGTACAGAATGAAAAGAAGTGGACCCAATATGGAACCTTGGGGCACACCTCGTACTACAGGTAATTCCGAGGATGTAGCGGAACGTTGGGCGCTATTTTCAATATTTTCTATTCGAACAACTTGAGTTCGTTTGCCTAAATAAGATTTAATTAGATCTAGTGCCGTACCTCTGACCCCATATTCGTAAAGCTTTGCACATAATAGACCGTGATGTACGCTGTCAAAGGCTTTCGACAAATCGAAGAGTGCTGCTACACAAAGTTGCTTATTATTCCAAGCTTCCGCAGCAGCCTCAACCGCCTTAAAGATAGCTACTTGCACCGAGCTTCCGGAACTAAACCCATGCTGATTTTCCATTATGAATTTATTTTTTTGTACGTAATCCTGAAAGCGCGCCAAAATTATTTTCTCAAATATTTTTGATATATTACTTAAGAGTGAAATAGGACGATAATTATTTTTATTTGCAACATCCCCTTTTTTGTGTATAGGTTTCACTACGGCCAGTTTAAGCAGAGAAGGGAACACTCCTTGTGTAAGACACTGATTAATAATATAACACAATGGTTTAGCTATATATTGGACGCTCAATTTAATGATTTTTATAGGTATTTGATCCCAACCTACCGAATTTTTATTTTTTAGTGCGAGACAAACATTATAAACCTCATTTTCATCACAAGGTCTAAGAAATAGACTGGTACAATTTTTTGCTAGCTTAAATTTTATATCCGTTGTAGGTTCATTTAAATTAAGATTCTTTGTAATATTCACAAAATATTTATTGAAATCATCCGCGATTTCTTTATGGTCTGAAGCTGGTGCTCCATCGTCACGAATAGTTGTGATCGAGTTTGCTTTTCTGTCCTGATCGTTATGTACCTGCTTAATTACATCCCATGCCGCCTTAGATTTGTTATCAGCCTTTTCAATTTTATCACTATAGTATCTTTTTTTTGCATTGTTTACTTCCTTCGACACTTGCTTGCAGATTTCTTTGTAATGATTTTTGAGCATATTAACATCATTATTTGATTTCGACACGTTTAGCATCTGCAAGTATATTTCGCGTTTGTATTCACACAGACGTTTAATATCATTGGTAATCCATTTACTTTTATCCTTTGTGTTACCGCCTGTAAGCTTAATTTTCTTTCTAGGAAAGGAAACATTGTAATAGTAGGTTAGCAGGTTGTGAAACTCTTCATAACTATGGTTTGCTTCTTCTTGATTGAAGACCGATTGCCAGTTCTCCCTTGATAATGACTGCAGAAACATAAAACAGTTATCATCTGAAAGATCATTGATAGTTTTATATATTACGTCCGATTTATTTGAAACATTAGGTTCGTTTATAACACATTCAATAGCCATATGATCTGAAATACCATTTGCTAAATTTTTAGTTGTTAATTGTTCGACTTTAATATTAGACATTATATTGTCGATCAGTGATATTGAATTTGTTGTAATACGTGTCGCGTCTTTAACAAAGCAAGTCATGTTGTATGTGGAAATAAGGCTAGACAGTTGTTTACACCTTTTGTCAGCGGCATTCAACCAGTTTATGTTGAAATCGCCATAGATAATTACGTTGCACTTGTGTTTATCAGTTATATGCAGAGCACTTTCAAACCTATCCAGGAATAAGTTAAAATTGGCCGTTGGTGAACGATAGACGGACATCACCACGTATCTTTTTTTTGTTAATTTTACTGCGCAGCACTCTATTTCCATTTCTATGGATAATTCCTGGACTTCTGGTATATTTAAGTAATCAATATTTTGTCTACCATAAATACTGACCCCACCATGGATATGTTCAGTTCTGCAGAAGGATGCAAGCAATTTAAAACCACTAATTTGCATAAATTGTATCTCCACTTCTTTGAGCCAGTGTTCCGAAAAGCACAGTATGTCCACATCAATGTTTTTTAAGAAAAACCTCTAGTTCCCCGATCTTATTTCTTATACACTGTATATTTTGCGCTAAGATTTTTAATGTTTTATTACGTTGATTTGTATCATTTATTTCAAACTGCACTTCACTTTTCTTTATTAAAGTTTGCTCCTTTGGAACGAAAAAAAAATCTTTTGATAACAATTCCTTCTGGCCACGTTTCTGCACTATATAAACTATCTTGCAGTGTTGAATCTGCTTCTATCCTGAAACTCGAGCAGTATCCTTTCGTCTGCAGTTTTTCGCAATCGAAATTAAACGTGGGAAACTTTGATGTAAGATAATTTAAAATACTTTCACATGTGACTTCCGGGTCTAATCGTCCAGCGTATAACCATATACGTTTTTCGGCTGCTTTTATAAGATCCCTTTGTCCTGAAGTTCCAACAATTATTTGCTTTTTTCTTCTATTTTTCCTATCTACAGTCACAAGATCGTCGTCTATATTATTTTCAGCTTGCTGGGTGTCTTCTGGACTGGAGTCAACACTTCTAAAGGTTCCATTGTTTGGTATTGGATTGTCAATATGATTGTCAAGCTCTTGTGTGCTTAGCTTATTAGCTCCTTCATCTCTAAAATCTCTCGCTTCATTCTTCACTTCACTTCTTATAGATTTACTGTTTTTATTTTTATTTTTTTCAGTGCTATTCAGCTCTTTTTGAGCAGTCAGTTTATTACCAATATTCTCCTTCCCAACTGTAGACGCACTACGGAATGATTGTTTTGGAGTCTCTGGTTTGAACTTTATCAATTCTAACTTTAGGTCGCTAATTTCATTAACTAATTTAATAAGATTTAATAAGATGAATACAAAATAGTTTTAATTATTTTCGCTAAGAAAATAATGCAAAAAGTATACATTTAAATAGAAACAGTGTTTTTGTTCCTTACATAAATAAATAAAACTACTAACAGAACCTCCTATTGACACCGCCTCGCGGTCAAGTTGTTTAAAAAGTCACAAATGGACACCCGCTCGTAAGAAAACATATAAATGTGCCGTTTGTGATAAATATTGGTCGTGCTTAACTGATTTAAATAGATTCAAACGGACACACATTGGTGAGAAACTGTATCAATGTAACATCTGTAATAAGTGTTTTGCATGGTCAGATAGTTAATATAGACCCAAACGGACACATACTCCTGAGAAACCGTACTAATGCATTATTTGTAATGAGTGTTTTGCATAGTTAACGTATTTAAATCAACACAAAGTGATGCACATTGGTGAAAAAATCGTAACATTTGTAAAAAAAACGTGTATTAGTGAATTTAAATATATATTATCTTATATGTGCATGGTCTATTATTCGACAGGGCGGAATTCTCCGAACATGTCTATATTCATCAGGTGGTTTGCGATAAAAAATCGATGCGTGTTGTCCCCGTAAGCTCTAAATACTTTGGTTAATAGTAGGAGAGCCCGTGACACTAAAACCCTATGGATCGCCGAAAAGGCCAGTTCACGGGTATTTGGGAAATTTAAGCCCTGCTTAAAATTCTGCTGGTCCGGTGTCCCCGCCATCCACGTAAAAAGTTGATAATTTTTTCCTATATAACGTTTAAGAAAAAATCTAACGTCAATTTTTTTTTAGTAAAACCATGGCAACGTTTTAAAGTTGGCGTATTAAAAAAGTAAATTATTTAAAATAACATAAAAATTATGGAAGTGTCAGCTTGATCGTAATATGTCCCACGACAACGCCTTTTTTCATTTTTGTTCATATCAGAAAAAATAATATTTTTAAATTTAATTAAACTGCCAAAAAATTTATTTTTCTGATTTTTTTCAGATATTAACAAAAATGAGAAAAGGCATTATCGTGGGACATATTATGACCAAGGTGAATTTTCCATAATTTTTATGTTATTTTAAACAATTTATTTTTTTAATACGCCAACAATGAATTTTGACCTAAACTAGTACCATTCCCCACTAGTGGGCTGGACTGGTAAAATTGTATAAATTCGATTTTACCTAAAAAATCCTGCACTTGTTTCGGTTGTCTTTGTCTGTTGCACGGTATACTATGGACGAAAACGTATGCCTTGTCTATGGACGATATAAATTTAGCTGTGCTTGATCAATCCATAAGTGTATGCAGCGTTGCCAATTTGTGGGGAAATTCTCGAATTGCGGGGAAATCCAACTCGATTGGGGATTGGTTCTATGCAGGGAAAATGTGGGGATTTTTTCAAATCTACATCTGCATCTACATTTATATTAACCAACCGGTAAATGACGCTTCAGACAGAAGCCCGAAAATTAACAGTTAAAGCTCTGACGCCTGTACTTAAGCGATTTCCAATACTTGGAAAATTCGTATACGTCCAGAAATCAGATTATAAATAGCGAGCTCACGCTATCCTGGATTTCGCTCAGCACGGACTAGACACGGGCGTCGCCGCCGAAAGCTACTGGCGAAAAGTATCCAATTGTAAAAACGCCGCAGGACAAGATTTGTTTCCAAATTTAAAAGTAGTGAGCCGGTTATTACTTGTGCTTCTATTCGCCAACGCATCAGTAGAGGAAAAGTTCAGTGATTTAAAAAATATTAAAACAGCGAACAGAGACAGATTACACACAGACACGATAGTCTCCTTAATGTCTACCAAAGACACAATAAAAAACAGGGTGGTACTGTCAAATTTATAGGTACCACCCAAAAAAAAGTTAAATTGCAAGTCAGGCAAAAGCCGTAATAGATATAAATAAAAAAATTATAATGAGCCTCATCCTCATAAGCTCAGATAATAAGTCTAACTTCATTAGTTTTAAATATTAATCTCAAGTTTAATTTATTTTACGTGAAACTAATTAATAATATTTACACATACTTAGCAACACACTATAAACTACTGTACTTGTCAGTTTCATGTAATATAGGAGAAAAACTAACATCCCCTTTATGTGGCAGTTCTACTTCCCCTCGATTTTTTGCTTTTTTCAAATAGATACGTCGCTAAATTTGGAGAATTTCGCTTTGATTTTTGGGGAACTATGAAAATATGCATTGGCAACGCTGAGTCTAAGAGTGATTCAGTATATCGTATTTTTAATAGGTTTCTGGTGTGTCGTAATAGTTCTTTTAAAAAAATATGAAGGAAATATCGATAAAATGTCACGGCTTAAGTCCAATGTGCCGATTGTGTTTATCAACGGGCGTTAGATTATTAGATATATTTTCGTATTCAGTCCAAATGAGAAATAAACGTGCAAATATAATTATGAAGTGTGCTCCCGTTCAAGTAAGTTTTTTAATTCAGTTTCATATTGATGAACTAATCTATACTTTATTTTCCATAATAAACCTGCAATCTTGATTAATGATTAAATCTCTGCTAAAAACTTAATTTAGGTAATTAAGATAAAAAAAAAACGAAATTTTGATGATTTTCAAATCGTTCTACTTTCGCAAACAACGATTGTATTTTAAAAAACGAAAGCTCACTTTTAAACTTTGTACATTCTAATTTACGAATTAAAAATTCAAATTTTTTTAATATCCCTTAGCGAACCGTGAGAATTAAAAAAAAGATCATTTTTTCAGGAGTTATGAGCATTTAAAGTCAAAAGTAGCATTTTTGGTTTGACAGCTGATAACTCGGTTAAAAAAATTGTAGGTTATTTGAAAAAAACATTTTAAAGAGGAAAGTACCAGCTTTAAGATGCTTCACTCAAAATTTATCTGTATTTTTTTTTTGGAATCTATAAACATGATACAATTTTATAAAAAATTAAGAGATCATTTTTCTTTTTCTTTTTTCAATACTCACGCTTCGCGTTTGAATAACCTAAATTTCTTGCCCAAAGAGAATATTTAGTATTCAACTCAATAAGAATGATTTCATATTAAAGAATGTTTTTCTGTAGTTTATACATAGTATGTAAATAAAACTATGGTATGAATGTGGCGATCTGTCCATGTGAGAATTTTCACATGGCATAACCATCAAAGTGCCCTCTTAAAATATGTGGTAATTTCGCCGTAATTATAATATTAAAAACTAAAGAAATTGTCCTTTTTACGTGCGCTTATGAGGGTGTGGTTCATTATATTTTTTTTTTTTTTTTTTGCTCACTCAATCATGAATTATAACTTCTTTATGAAACCGTGTCTTCATTGATCATTCTATTATAAAATAGTATATTACACACAAGAGCAGAAAGTTGAAATTCCTGCACTGTGCGTTATGATGCCCGAAGCGAAGTCGAGGGCATCATGTGTCGCGCAGTGCAGAACTTTCAGCTTTCTGCCCGTGTGGTGTATACTATTTTTCTTCATACCCGGTCGAAAGTACGTACTTTCAGCGATATATAAAAAGACTAATTACTTTCAAGTGAGCAATGTTGAGGTTATACGTAATAACAGTAGTTGGCTACCTACTACTGGCGAATACGTGTTCCATGCTGGCAAACGGCGTCTCACGTATCACTGCGCATGACAAAACTGTTTCGGCTCTCCTATACAGACGATATGCGAGTAATTCCAGCAGTGCATAAATGTTAATCTTGCTGCTTTAAAATCGAATCAGAAAGTACGTAGTTTCGGCATGGTATGAAGAAAATGTATTTTAGCACTAGTTTTATATTTGAAGCTCAATTATTCATGTCAGCCTATTTTCTATTGTTATTTACTGATGTTTTAATTTTATTAAATGCTTTTTAAGGGTGCCCATTTATTATCTGTAATTAAATAAATTCTCAGAACGTGATAGTATTTTTCTTTGCTCTGTTTTTTTTTTCGAAATGCTATCATTAAATATAAATATATTGTCCTCAGATAACGAAAAGCGATGAAATGCCTAATTTTATCTGTCAATTATGCAACTCTCAACTGGAAAACTTTCAACAGTTTCAGACGCAAATAGTGCAATCTGAGAAAACACTGCAATGTTATCTGAAACGACTACACACTTTTGATAGACAAATCAAACGTGAATTTTCTGTTGAGAAGCCTTCTGAAGGTCATTTGATCGGGACTACTCATGCAGATATTAGTGTAAAGCGTGAATCTTTAGAGGAATACGACGCGTTTGATATGGCTGACCAATTGAAATGGAAGACACCCGAGTATTATAATGCAGCAAATAAATTTAAAGAAGAAATGCCTTTAAAATCCGAAATTGAAACATTGAATGAAAATTTATTTAATCTTCCAGAATCTACTGATGACGCAGTGGAAAATTGTTCTGAGAATGATATCAGCTTCGAAGATACAAAGATCGGTCTTGGTCACACTTTAAAATCTGAAATCGAAGATGAAAAACCGTTGAATGAAAAGTCATTAATTTTAACAGAACTTCCTATTGACACCGCCTCGCGGTCAAGTTATTTAAAAAGTCACAAAAGAACACCCGCCTGTAAGAAAACATATCAATGTGCCGTTTGTGATAAGTATTGCTCGTGCTTAACCGCTTTAAATAGCCACAAACGGACACATACTGGTGAGAAACCGTATCAATGTGACGTTTGTAATAGGTGTTTTGCACAGTCAGCGTATTTAAAGGCACACAAACTGACCCATACTGGTGAGAAACCGTATCAATGTGAGGTTTGTAATAAGTGTTTTGCACTGTCAGGGAATTTAAATAAACACAAACGGACACATACTGGTGAGAAACCGTATCAATGTGACATTTGTAATAGGTGTTTTGCACAGTCAACGCATTTAAAGACACACAAACTGACCCATACTGGTGAGAAACCGTATCAATGTGACGTTGGTAATATGTGTCTTGCACTGTCAGAGAATTTAAATAAACACAAACGGACACATACTGGTGAGAAACCGTATCAATGTGACATTTGTAATAGGTGTTTTGTACAGTCAGCGCATTTAAAGACACACAAACTGACCCATACTGGTGAGAAACCGTATCAATGTAACATTTGTAAAAAGTGTTTCTCACAGTCACAAACTTTAAATACCCACAAACTGACCCATACTGGTGAGAAACCGTATCAATGTGACCTTTGTAATGAGTGTTTTGCACAGTCAAGGAATTTAAATAGACACAAACGGACACATACTGGTGAGAAACCGTACCTATGTGACATTTGTAATAGGTGTTTTGCACAGTCAACGCATTTAAAGACACACAAACTGACCCATACCGATGAGAAACCGTATCAATGTGACCTTTGTAATGAGTGTTTTGCACAGTCAAGGAATTTAAATAGACACAAACGGACACATACTGGTGAGAAACCGTACCAATGTGACATTTGTAATAGGTGTTTTGCACAGTCAACGCATTTAAAGACACACAAACTGACCCATACCGGTGAGAAACCGTATCAATGTGACCTTTGTAATGAGTGTTTTGCACGGTCAGAGAGTTTAAAAAGACACAAACGGACTCATACTGATGAGAAACCGTACTAATGTAACATTTGTAATAAGTGTTGGCATAGTTAACGCATTTAAATCAACACAAAAGGGATACACATACTCGTGAGAAACCGTATGTAACATTTGAAAAGTGTTTTCTCTGCCGCATAATTTAAATATCCTCAAACGGCCACATACTGTTGAGTAACCTTATCAATTTAACATTTATACAGCGGAACCTTAATATAACGATTTCCTGGATTTAACGAATTTTTCGAAATCTCCTAGAACTGCCCGTAAGAGTAAATGCAAAATATACCTTTATATTTCGAATTCTTTTTGTCGAAAACCTCTTTATAACGAATTTTCAATCATTTAAGAATAAATAGAAAGTATAATTTACCTCTATTTAACGATTTTTGTCAACTTATAACCTTTACATAACGTATCCTACCAATCAATCAACAATTCATGTCTTGACAGGTTCAGACACGTTAAATTTAACGTAAGACAAGCATTGTTGTTTGATGTAAAGTAATGTAAACACTACTGTTGGTCAGTGTTAGTAAATTTGAAGTTGCAGCGGCTGAGAAACGAAAAAGGCGTTTCTTAACCGTCGCAGAGAAACGAAAAATCATTAAGTATGTGGACGGGAATCCTACAAAGAAAAAACTAGATATCGCTAAAGAGTTCCCGCAAGTACATTGGCCACAATTTTAAAGTTTAAAGATAATTTTTCAGAAGAAAGTGGGGTTTCTTACCTTATTAAAACGAATCTTAGACCAACCTAACCTCTATATAAGTACTTGGTATAACAAATACTTTCTAATCCCCTTCAGCTTTGTTATATCGAGGTTGTACTGTATTTAACTGTTTTGTTGTTTGGTTTTTTTTTTCCTATATTTTTCCCAGTTGCACAATTTTGTTTTTATTTTTACTGTTTTTTCTATTTTCATTATTATTAGATAGCTTTTTTAATATTTTAATGCTGTCTTATAATGTACAAAATTGTATTTTAGTTAATAAATATTTTATTTTA
This sequence comes from Venustoraphidia nigricollis, assembly GCA_034508555.1. Taxonomy (NCBI): domain Eukaryota; kingdom Metazoa; phylum Arthropoda; class Insecta; order Raphidioptera; family Raphidiidae; genus Venustoraphidia; species Venustoraphidia nigricollis. The sequence goes on along the minus strand of JAVRKA010000018.1, from coordinate 7,197,894 downwards.
TATTAACTGTTTCAGCGATTTTTTTTTATTTATTATTTTTTATCACATTAAATCTGCTTGGAATATACAAATAATGTTGAACCTAACATATATAAGATGAATACAAAATAGTTTTAATTATTTTCGCTAAGAAAATAATGCAAAAAGTAGACATTTAAATAGAAACAGTGTTTTTGTTCCTTACATAAATAAATAAAACTACTAACAGAACCTCCTATTGACACCGCCTCGCGGTCAAGTTGTTTAAAAAGTCACAAATGGACACCCGCTCGTAAGAAAACATATAAATATTGGTCGTGCTTAACTGATTTAAATAGATTCAAACGGACACACATTGGTGCGAAACTGTATCAATGTAACATCTGTAATAAGTGTTTTGCATGGTCAGATAGTTAATATAGACCCAAACGGACACATACTCCTGAGAAACCGTACTAATGCATTATTTGTAATGAGTGTTTTGCATAGTTAACGTATTTAAATCAACACAAAGTGATGCACATTGGTGAAAAAATCGTAACATTTGTAAAAAAAACGTGTATTAGTGAATTTAAATATATATTATCTTATATGTGCATGGTCTATTATTCGACAGGGCGGAATTCTCCGAACATGTCTATATTCATCAGGTGGTTTGCGATAAAAAATCGATGCGTGTTGTCCCCGTAAGCTCTAAATACTTTGGTTAATAGTAGGAGAGCCCGTGACACTAAAACCCTATGGATCGCCGAAAAGGCCAGTTCACGGGTATTTGGGAAATTTAAGCCCTGCTTAAAATTCTGCTGGTCCGGTGTCCCCGCCATCCACGTAAAAAGTTGATAATTTTTTCCTATATAACGTTTAAGAAAAAATCTAACGTCAATTTTTTTTAGTAAAACCATGGCAACGTTTTAAGGTTGGCGTATTAAAAAAGTAAATTATTTAAAATAACATAAAAATTATGGAAGTGTCAGCTTGATCGTAATATGTCCCACGACAACGCCTTTTATCATTTTTGTTCATATCAGAAAAAATAATATTTTTAAATTTAATTAAACTGCCAAAAAATTTATTTTCTGATTTTTTTCAGATATTAACAAAAATGAGAAAAGGCATTATCGTGGGACATATTATGACCAAGGTGAAACTTCCATAATTTTTATGTTATTTTAAACAATTTATTTTTTTAATACGCCAACAATGAATTTTGACCTAAACTAGTACCATTCCCCACTAGTGGGCTGGAATGGTAAAATTGTATAAATTCGATTTTACCTAAAAAATCCCGCACTTGTTTCGGTTGTCTTTGTCTGTTGCACGGTATACTATGGACGAAAACGTATGCCTTGTCTATGGACGATATAAATTTAGCTGTGCTTGATCAATCCATAAGTGTATGCAGCGTTGCCAATTTGTGGGGAAATTCCCGAATTGCGGGGAAATCCAACTCGATTGGGGATTGGTTCTATGCAGGGAAAATGTGCGGATTTTTTCAAATCTACATCTGCATCTACATTTATATTAACCAACCGGTAAATGACGCTTCAGACAGAAGCCCGAAAATTAACAGTTAAAGCTCTGACGCCTGTACTTAAGCGATTTCCAATACTTGGAAAATTCGTATACGTCCAGAAATCAGATTATAAATAGCGAGCTCACGCTATCCTGGATTTCGCTCAGCACGGACTAGACACGGGCGTCGCCGCCGAAAGCTACTGGCGAAAAGTATCCAATTGTAAAAACGCCGCAGGACAAGATTTGTTTCCAAATTTAAAAGTAGTGAGCCGGCTATTACTTGTGCTTCTATTCGCCAACGCATCAGTAGAGGAAAAGTTCAGTGATTTAAAAAATATTAAAACAGAAAAACAGAGACAGACTACACACAGACACGATAGTCTCCTTAATGTCTACCAAAGACACAATAAAAAACAGGGTGGTACTGTCAAATTTATAGGTACCACCCAAAAAAAAGTTAAATTGCAAGTCAGGCAAAAGCCGTAATAGATATAAATAAAAAAATTACAATGAGCCTCATCCTCATAAGCTCAGATAATAAGTCTAACTTCATTAGTTTTAAATATTAATCTCAAGTTTAATTTATTTTACGTGAAACTAATTATTAATATTTACACATACTTAGCAACACACTATAAACTACTGTACTTGTCAGTTTCATGTAATATAGGAGAAAAACTAACATCCCCTTTATGTGGCAGTTCTACTTCCCCTCGATTTTTTGCTTTTTTCAAATAGATACGTCGTTAAATTTGGAGAATTTCGCTTTGATTTTTGGGGAACTATGAAAATATGCATTGGCAACGCTGAGTCTAAGAGTGATTCAGTGTATCGTAATTTTGATAGGTTTCTGGTGTGTCGAAAATAAGTAGTTCTTTTAAAAAAATATGAAGGAAATATCGATAAAATGTCACGGCTTAAGTCCGATGTGCCGATTGTGTTTATCAACGGGCGTTAGATTATTAGATATATTTTCGTATTCAGTCCAAATGAGAAATAAACGTGCAGATATAATTATGAAGTGTGCTCCCGTTCAAGTAAGTTTTTTAATTCAGTTTCATATTGATGAACTAATCTATACTTTATTTTCCATAATAAACCTGCAATCTTGTTTAATGATTAAATCTCTGCTAAAAACTTAATTTAGGTAATTAAGATAAAAAAAAACGAAATTTTGATGATTTTCAAATCGTTCTACTTTCGCAAACAACGATTGTATTTTAAAAAACGAAAGCTCACTTTTAAACTTTGTACATTCTAGTTTACGAATTAAAAATTCAAATTTTTTTAATATCCCTTAGCGAACCGTGAGAATTAAAAAAAAGATCATTTTTTCAGGAGTTATGAGCATTTAAAGTCAAAAGTAGCATTTTTGGTTTGACAGCTGATAACTCGGTTAAAAAAATTGTAGGTTATTTGAAAAAAACATTTTAAAGAGGAAAGTACCAGCTTTAAGATGCTTCACTCAAAATTTATCTGTATTTTTTTTTTGGAATCTATAAACATGATACAATTTTATAAAAAATTAAGAGATCATTTTTCTTTTTCTTTTTTCAATACTCACGCTTCGCGTTTGAATAACCTAAATTTCTTGCCCAAAGAGAATATTTAGTATTCAACTCAATAAGAATGATTTCATATTAAAGAATGTTTTTCTGTAGTTTATACATAGTATGTAAATAAAACTATGGTATGAATGTGGCGATCTGTCCATGTGAGAATTTTCACATGGCATAACCATCAAAGTGCCCTCTTAAAATATGTGGTAATTTTGCCGTAATTATAATATATAAAACTAAAGAAGTTGTACTTTTTACGTGCGCTTATGAGGGTGTGGTTCATTATATTTTTTTTTTTTTTTGCTCACTCAATTATGAATTATAACTTCTTTATGAAACCGTGTCTTCATTGATCATTCTATTATAAAATAGTATAATACACACAAGAGCAGAAAGTTGAAATTCCTGCACTGTGCGTTATGATGCCCGAAGCGAAGTCGAGGGCATCATGTGTCGCGCAGTGCAATGTTGAGGTTATACGTAATAACAGTAGTTGGCTACCTACTACTGGCGAATACGTGTTCCATGCTGGCAAACGGCGTCTCACGTATCACTGCGCATGACAAAACTGTTTCGGCTCTCCTATACAGACGATATGCGAGTAATTCCAGCAGTGCATAAATGTTAATCTTGCTGCTTTAAAATCGAATCAGAAAGTACGTAGTTTCGGCATGGTATGAAGAAAATGTATTTTAGCACTAGTTTTATATTTGAAGCTCAATTATTCATGTCAGCCTATTTTCTATTGTTATTTACTGATGTTTTAATTTTATTAAATGCTTTTTAAGGGTGCCCATTTATTATCTGTAATTAAATAAATTCTCAGAACGTGATAGTATTTTTCTTTGCTCTGTTTTTTTTTTCGAAATGCTATCATTAAATATAAATATATTGTCCTCAGATAACGAAAAGCGATGAAATGCCGAATTTTATCTGTCTATTATGCAACTCTCAACTGGAAAACTTTCAACAGTTTCAGACGCAAATAGTGCAATCTGAGAAAACACTGCAATGTTATCTGAAACGACTACACACTTTTGATAGACAAATCAAACGTGAATTTTCTGTTGAGAAGCCTTCTGAAGGTCATTTGATCGGGACTACTCATGCAAATATTAGTGTAAAGCGTGAATCTTTAGAGGACTACGACACGTTTGATATGGCTGACCAATTGAAATGGAAGACACCCGAGAATTATAATGCAGCAAATAAATTTAAAGAAGAAATGCCTTTAAAATCCGAAATTGAAACATTGAATGAAAATTTATTTAATCTTCCAGAATCTACTGATGACGCCGTGGAAAATTGTTCTGAGAATGATATCAGCTTCGAAGATACAAAGATCGGTCTTGGTCACACTTTAAAATCTGAAATCGAAGATGAAAAACCGTTGAATGAAAAGTCATTAATTTTAACAGAACTTCCTATTGACACCGCCTCGCGGTCAAGTTATTTAAAAAGTCACAAAAGAACACCCGCCTGTAAGAAAACATATCAATGTGCCGTTTGTGATAAGTATTGCTCGTGCTTAACCGCTTTAAATAGCCACAAACGGACACATACTGGTGAGAAACCGTATCAATGTAACATTTGTAGTAAGTGTTTCTTACAGTCAGCTGACTTAAATACACACAAGCGGACACATACTGGTGAGAAACCGTATCAATGTGACGTTTGTAATAGGTGTTTTGCACAGTCAGCGCATTTAAAGACACACAAACTGACCCATACTGGTGAGAAACCGTATCAATGTGACGTTTGTAATAGGTGTTTTGCACAGTCAGCGCATTTAAAGGCACACAAACTGACCCATACTGGTGAGAAACCGTATCAATGTGAGGTTTGTAATAAGTGTTTTGCACTGTCAGAGAATTTAAATAAACACAAACGGACACATACTGGTGAGAAACCGTATCAATGTGACATTTGTAATAGGTGTTTTGCACAGTCAGCGCATTTAAAGACACACAAACTGACCCATACTGGTGAGAAACCGTATCAATGTGACGTTTGTAATATGTGTTATGCACTGTCAGAGAATTTAAATAAACACAAACGGACACATACTGGTGAGAAACCGTATCAATGTGACATTTGTAATAGGTGTTTTGCACATTCGCATACTTTAAAAACCCACAAACGGACACATACTGGTGAGAAACCGTATCAATGTAACATTTGTAAGAAGTGTTTTGCACAGTCAGAGACTTTAAATAAACACAAGCGGACACATACTGGTGAGAAACCGTATCAATGTGGCATTTGTAATGAGTGTTTTGCACGGTCAGAGAGTTTAAATAGTCACAAACGGACACATACTGGTGAGAAACCGTATCAATGTGACATTTGTAATAGGTGTTTTGCACAGTCAGGGCATTTAAAGACACACAAACTGACCCATACTGGTGAGAAACCGTATCAATGTGACATTTGTAATAGGTGTTTTGCACATTCGCATACTTTAAAAACCCACAAACGGACACATACTGGTGAGAAACCGTATCAATGTGACCTTTGTAATGAGTGTTTTGCACAGTCAAGGAATTTAAATAGACACAAACGGACACATACTGGTGAGAAACCGTACCAATGTGACATTTGTAATGAGTGTTTTGCACAGTCAGGGAGTTTAAATAGACACAAACGGACTCATACTGATGAGAAACCGTACTAATGTAACATTTGTATTAAGTGTTGGCATAGTTAACGCATTTAAATCAACACAAAAGGCATACACATACTCGTGAGAAACCGTATGTAACATTTGAAAAGTGTTTTCTCTGCCGCATAATTTAAATATCCTCAAACGGCCACATACTGTTGAGAAACCTTATCAATGTAACATTTATACAGCGGAACCTTAATATAACGATTTCCTGGATTTAACGAATTTTTCGAAATCTCCTAGAACTGCCCGTAAGAGTAAATGCAAAATATACCTTTATATTTCGAATTTTTTTTGTCGAAAACCTCTTTATAACGAATTTTCAATCATTTAAGAATAAATAGAAAGTATAATTTACCTCTATTTACCGATTTTTGTCAACTTATAACCTTTGCATAACGTATCCTACCAATCAATCACACAATTCCACAATAACAATTCATGTCTTGACAGGTTCAGACACGTTAAATTTAACGTAAGACAAGCATTGTTGTTTGATGTAAAGTAATGTAAACACTACTGTTGGTCAGTGTTAGTAAATTTGAAGTTACAGCGGCTGAGAAACGAAAAAGGCGTTTCTTAACCGTCGCAGAGAAACGAAAAATCATTAAGTATGTGGACGGGAATCCTACAAAGAAAAAACTAGATATCGCTAAAGAGTTCCCGCAAGTACATTGGCCACAATTTTAAAGTTTAAAGATAATTTTTCAGAAGAAAGTGAGGTTTCTTACCTTATTAAAACGAATCTTAGACCAACCTAACCTCTATATATGTACTTGGTGTAACAAATATTTTCTAATCCCCTTCAGCTTTGTTATATCGAGGTTGTACTGTATTTAACTGTTTTGTTGTTTGGGTTTTTTTTCCCTATATTTTTCCCAATTGTATTCTGTTTTTATTTTTACTGTTTTTTTCTATTTTCTTTATTTTTAGATAGCAGGTCACGCGGAACGCTTTTTGTAATGTTTTAATGCTCGATTATAATGTACAAAATTGTTTTTTAGTTAATTAATATTTTATCTTATCTTAACTGTTTTCAGCGATTTTATTTATTTTTTTAATTTTTTGTTTTTTATTACATTAAATCTGCTTGGAATATACAAATAATGTTGAACCTAATATACATAAAATGAATACAAAATAGTTTTAATTATTTTCGCTAAGAAAATAATGTAAAAAGTCTACCTTTAAATAGAAACAGTTTTTTTTCCTTACATAAATAAACACAACTAGTTACAGTATGAGAAAACTCGGGTCATTCTTTACAAAGTGCGGTCCCTACTTCAGATTTTTACCGCATGAAAGCTGATGGCGCTGTTCAACTATGTAGTGTCTGGAACTATACCAATAAAAAATCGAAAAACATTGAAGGTCATTTTCGTAGACATTACTGTTCAGCGCCATCAACCTTCATGCGGTATAAATCTGAAGTAGGGACCGCACTTGGTAAAGAATGCCAAAACTCGTCGAACAAACTTTGTATTTTATTTAAAAATATCTCTGTTGGTTATTATAACCTCTAGGTTGATTTCCATACGTAGGAGGATTCCCTCCCTGATTATAATTATTCTGATTATAATTTCCGTACATATCAACCGGATAATTATTGAAATCTTGACTGCCCGGAGGAAGTCCGGGAGGATCGTAGTTTGAGTTGTAATTGTTATAATCATCAAAATGTCTCTGATAGTTGCCGCCATTGTTACCATCGTAATTGTTATAATTTTGTTGAGGATAATCGTTTTGTTTTCTATAACCAGCATATTGATCATGCGGTTGGTTCGAATAATCCGAATATCCCGGAAATTGATTCGGCGGCGCTCCATACTGATTGGCGATAGGAGGCAACCGTTCGTTCGCGACGGATACATTAGGCGTATTCCGAGAACTCGACTCTAAAGGAACCGGGCCGGAAACAGTTCGAGGATTTTGTTCCGGAAGTGAAAAACCCAGCAAATTCGAACTCGAGCTAGAACTGACATTTTTCTGTCCGAGTTGACCCATTAAGTTTGCAATGAGCATTTTAGCGTCTTTCAATACAGCGTTGGGGTCATCCGATTTAGATTTCAAAGATTCTTCCTGTTCTTTAGCCAACTGTTTTTCTTTCAAATTTTTAGACGCTGCTTTAAAAACATCTTCAAAACTGTAGTCGTCGTCATCCTCGGAATCTATTTTTACGTACGGAGGTACTTCGGCTTTTTCAGGAACACTTTTACGTTCCGAGTTTAATTCATTTAACCGAGTCGAAAAAGGACTTTCCCTATCTTTCGAGACAACTCTTTTTTCTTCGTTTTCTTGAGACGTTGGTCCTAAATTTACAAATTTCCGTAGACGTTCGACTCTTTCCGGTTCTTTAGCTTCTAATTTTTTTAAGTACGTAATTAATCGGTGCTGTTCATCGGTCGACAGATCCTTAAAATTTTGCAATAAAGTTTCGAGGTCAGAATCTGATAACCCGTCCATAGCATTGTTCAACGGTTCATTATACGCGTTTTGTAAAATTTGTAGCGCCGTTCCTGAGCCGTTGTCTTCGGTACGCTTTTCGTTCGTTGTGTTTATCGGGGCCGACGCCGCATCTTTCAGCTGACTGACGTAATCGGCCGTCGAAACTTGGACTCCCGTCTTCTGCGAAACTTCCGCCATGCCGACGACGGCGTTTATCAACTGTTCTAGCTCCGCCTGCGTCACGTCGGTGCGACCCTGTTGCACTAAGGCAGTCGCTATCTGTTTTGCAATGGCGGATTTATCGACAGCGCCTACTCCTGGGACACTTACTGGCTGCGGTTTTATCCCCTGCTCCTTTTCTATCTTTTCTTTCTCGCGCTTTCGTTCAGACGCCATGTGCAAGAGAGACGCGATTTGTTTGACCGCATTCTTGGCCGGTTTTTCGGCGCATGCGTCGATCATCCCCGCTAATAGCTGACCTTTCAACTTTTCTTTCACCGTCTCGAACAAAACGCAGTTCACGTCGTTGTCCAACAACGTTTCAGAGCTGTTGGCTTCGGCTTTTTCCAGCGCCAAAGCTTGAGACAGCATGTCTATTACTTTGGGCCCGAGAGACCCCAATTTTTCTTCCAAAGCCGTCAACAATCGAAGCACGGCGACTACATTCATCGGACCCTCGTCGACCTCTTCTTCGACCTTTTTATAAACCGGCGCTGAATACACCGACCTTTCGTACGGCGCTCGATGGCCGACGTACAGTTCGCGCTTTCCCGAATACATCTCTCGACCTCGATCGAAGTCCCTCGACCTTTCGAATTCCCGAATACGGTTCAAGTCTCGAGTTCTCTCAAAGTCGCGAGTTCTGTCTCGGGATCTGTCGCGCGTTCTAGACCTGGTTCGATCCAAAGACCGCTCCCTCGACCTCTCGCGGCTAACTTTCCTCGAAAAGTCGTCCTCCCACGGACTGTGCGACCTTTTAGTAGTTTCGAATTTGTCGGGCGTGATTCTTTCGAACTCTTCGTCGCTAGTTTTTGAGTCGTCGATCAATATGATTTCCGGTTCCGGACTCGGTTTGATCGGTTTGCCACCGGGAGCTGGTTTTTTGGAACTTATTCTGAACTTAATCGGTTGGGGGGGCTCTTCAGGTAAATTAAGCCTCTTGCGCAGGAATTCTCTCTTCGCTTTCAGTTCGATTTCATGCAACTCGTGCATACGTTTGTTCCAAAACTCGATCCATTCGGGTTTGAAGTCGTGCTTTGCTGGGTCTTTGTGTTCAGCCTGAAGTTCTTTGTAACGCCTGTTCCAGAACTTCTTCCACTCTTCCGGATACTGCGGATGCTTTTCCGGATTCTTTTCATGACTGTGTAAAACCGCTTCGAGATCCTTTTCGATTTTAGTCATCTCCCGTCGGTATTCTTCCCATCGTGCCGATTCGGTCGCCAAAGCTTTGTTGCTTCGCCGATCCAACACGAAATCGGACCTCGGTCTCGTATGAGCTGAATATCCGGGTTTGTATCGGGATTGGTACGGCTCGCGGCCCCCAAAACGCCTTCCCCTCGGGGACGGACTCCTGGACCGCGAACCACCGTACCGTCTGTTTCGGGACCGCGATCGGACTCTTTCTCTGCTCGGCGTTCGTCTGAACGGGTACCGTCGGTTGTGCTGATATAACAAACGGTTCCTCGATGCCGATCTGCTCCGACTACGGAGCGGCGAGTCGCTCAACGACGAGCTCGAAACCGACGAAACAGGGGAGAGGTTACGCCGATCGTCTCTCGGAGCCGACTTCTTTTTGAAACCTTAAAACAGAATAATTTTTAAAAATTTACGACAGTTGTAAAATTTCATTTTACGATTTGTAATTTTATTAAAAAATTATACAAACCTGGAGCATTGACGACGGGCGGCGAGGGACTTCGTTTCTTGGGCTCCACCGACGCACTTTTACAGCCTGGTACTGGAGGTTCGTTGACCGGCGGAATTCCTGTTATTATTAAACAATTAACGGAGATGTACTTTGCACAGAATTAGCATGTTTAATTAGCATAACTAACTTATTTCGTACCGGAGGCTTGCTAAAAATTACTTTTAAACTATAGATAGGGTATTTTGCACTGATTTTTCACAACATGATCAATAAGTAACAGATAAATAAAAACGCTTGAAAATTCTACAAAAAATTATTCTTTACCTGGCGTAAATGAACCTCATTTCAATCAAATCGTCAATGAACCAGGGTGAATTTTACCCGGTTATCGATTTCAATATATTTAAGAGAAAAATAGGGTTTGTCATTTTACTCCAGCCCCCCGCGGGGACACTCATGCAAATAAAAACGAACATGTTGTATCATATAAACTGATTCCGACTATTCAATGTAAGTATCAAAAGATGTTTGAAAATGAATTATAAAAAAATAATGAAGTTAAATTCGCAACCTACCTGCAGGCGCTTCAAAATATTCTTCCGTAACGAATTCTTCAAACGTTTCACCGTTTTTATCTGAAAAATGCACGTCTCTAACGATGGTTTGTGTATAATGTTCTCTTTTCTTTTCAAAAGCTTCTTTTTCACACGCATGAGGCGCCAGCCTGCCAAACCTTTTTTCAATATATTCCGCAATATTTGCTACCACCGTTTGGCAACCCCTCCTGTAATTTCTGTTGGTGCGGTAAGACGACATCTGTTTGCTTACAGAATGAAAATGGGTATCGATATATTTCAAACGATGATTATAGCTGGTCAAGTGTGCCATGACAGTTCGAGGATCGCCCCGTTTATCACACAGAATGCATATATATTGAGGTTCGCGGCCGTCCTCAAAATATAAAAGCTCTACTAAATATTCCAACCCAATCAGCGGGGCGTCGTTGAATTTATCCAATTTTGATTGGATTTGGGTGACACCTTGAACTTCACCTTCAAAACCTAGAATCATTAAAAGCGATTAATAGAATATTACTAAACAAACATTTACGATTTGCACTGTAAAGGTAACCTATGTCCTTCTTTAGGAAGCAATCTATCTCCTTGTCAAATTTTATCGAAATCTGTTCAGCGGTTTAGGCGTGAAAGCGTAACAAACACACAAACTCACATTCGCATTTATATTACTTAGGATAAACGAACATTACCCGGCGGAACTGGTTCTCCGGGAGCAAGATTAATTTCCAAAAGTGTCTGCCTCGGTTTTGGTGGCGGCGATTGGGCACGAAATTTTGACGGCGGATGGCTTGGACTTTCCATGTTTTCAGCATGTTCCTTGGATCTTTCATGTTTGTAAATAGTGCGTGATCCAAAAACGGTGACCTGACACACGTGACACCTCCATCTTGGACCCTGCTCTGTCGGGAACACGGAAAACACTTTTGCCTTGACTCCATTGTCTTGGGAGACGCGAATTTTTAAAAGACGATCTTCAACCGGCCCCTGTAAAAGCAAAAGCTCGTGTTTTTAGTTTAATCAAGAATATCACATCAACAATATTGAGACTGTTCTTGTTTATTTATTCCAGATTACAGACGCTCGACAACTCAGCTCATTAGCGTCTGATAGTCCAAGAGCTATTAAGCATTTTTGGGTAGGCATTTGAGGCACTGCGAAAATTTGTACAAGAACTCTTCAGTAATATCCGAATACAAAAACACAGACCTGGCTGAAGGGTAGCGGGGCTTAACCGACTTATCAAACATATTGATCGCCTGGCACAGTGACGTAACAATAAGGTGGCAGGACGGGCAAAATGCCACGGCTCCCCGGCTCAAAAAGGCCGTGAGTACACGAGAATTATAGCATTTATTATTACAACATTTAGTAAAATTTGTTAGTTTTGTGTTCAATTAATTTAAGTTACTAAAGTCCACACATAAATTAAACAAAAAAATGTATCAAGATTTGAATGCATTTGTAAGAAAATGATTTAACATTGGTTGAGCTTTTTTACATTGAAGGAGGGCCCCAACCGATGAATTTGTCACGGAGCTCAGACGATATAATTACGCCACTAGTCTGGCAGGTAAAATGTCCCACCGAAACGACCTGTCTTTTTGAATAAATCTAGTTTTAGTTACCAATGTTGTTCTGCTTAAATTTCAACGTACCTCAAATATATTTTGTAAGTCTTAAAAAATATAATTTTGCAAACACCAGGCTAAGTTTTAGACGCGATAAAAAAATCTGTTTTTTTTTTGTTTTCCAACTCCTTAAATACTAAATTTCAAGGTATTAAAATTTCAAAATGGCTCAAGGGATTGCGAAAAAATATTAGTAATTTAAAAATTTGAGGGCTGGTTAAGCCCCACTACCCTTCAGCCGGGTCTATGTTTTTGTATTCGAATATTACTAAGCAGTTATTGTACAAATTTTTACAGTGCCTCAAACACTTACTCAAAAATGCTTAATAGCTTTCCTACTACGAGACTTCTGTAATCTGATAATTTTCTTCAGCAGAGATGGACAAAATGCTAGAAAATTGACAACTTTAACGATAATACATGGCGGGAAAAACAGCGATATAATTGTTTTTCATTGTTCAATTTCATGTCAAAATCAAAATCTTTTCCATCTACCGAATTTTCAGCACTACACATTTAAATTTGGATTTAAGGCGCGTTCAAAAGTCAGAAGAACTAAATAATTTTCTAATAAATTTTTGAAGTTATACTTCTTTTGGTGCACTGCGGATAAAATTTTCTCGGCTACGGAAGCATGCAACAAAAATGAGACACCACGAAGTTAGTTGTTAAATTAATATGAATGTACTACGTGTATTGACAAGGTTGAAATAAAGCTGACTCTTCGATGCAGTATAGTTTTGCTTTGTATTCATAGATGACACGTCTCATTTCTCTGTTACAATGTCCACCTATTCTCCAAAGAAAATAAGTACTACTCGAAATGAACAGACATTAAACTATATCATCTCCCTAGACATCCTATTTTATTTTATCAATGTACATCTTTAACGAAAATGTGAATATCAATTATCGCGGGCACGCCAAAGAAGTATAACTTCTGCCGCGCGTACCATTTTTTCTTTTTTATATTTTGGGTTACACTTTAACGTTTTATCGATAAAATTAAAACTGTACTTTTAAGAAATATACACAAGGACAAAACACAATTCACTTCACTGGCACTAATTCACATTTTTTAGTATTCTTCACAAATCATACTAAAAATTGATATCTACTTTTAGGATACATAGGAACTTTCAAGGTCACATTAAGATCATATCTGAAAGGTATTTTACAACTGTGTATGTATGAATAAAACTATTTATTAAAAGGAAAAAAAACTCACAAATTTAAAAATATACAGCGTAGTTTTATCGAAATATTCGCGGATAAACCGTTAGTTGTCGTCTGTTCGGAAATTCAGAAGAAAAAACTGGCCAAGTGCGAATTGGACTCGCACACAAAGGATCCGTACCACCGTAAAATATTTATCAACTTTATTTTTATTACTTGCTGTTATAGCGGCCATAGTAATACACACTAAGGCGCAGAAATGCCTGAACTAATAGCTTTTAAGAGATTCCGTCCGATGTCACTAGTATGCACTATTTTGACGTTTATAGAAAAACATTATTTTTTTTGTGATGTAACTACAAACTTACAGTTTTCGGATTTTTCCCTTTACTTGTGCCAAATTTCATGATTCTAGGTCAGCGAGAAGTACCCTGTCGCTTTTGATTCCCTTGCGAGTGTCAAAATATCCGGCATAAACGGCCGTATCTTTTGATTGCGTTGACTTAGAAGTTTGATTTTTGCACAGATCCAAGGGATTGCAGACCTGAGTATTTGATATTAATTTCAACTTGATACCTCCACGCGTTCCTGACAAAAAGGTCTTAACAGACAGACAGACTTGAGTGACATATCGATAAACAAAAAACCTATGCTATTAATTTCATCTTATAATACGCCATTAAAAAAAAACTTGCCAGAGGGAACGTTTTTTTATACAGTGACGTTATATGACTTTTTTATGTCTTAATTGTAATAATAAAAACTTGGATCGCAGTGCCAAAACCCTGGGTATTTGCAAATACAGGCAGTGTGGTTTTATTATTTGAACTTAAGTTTGTTTTTAGATAAAATAAAAAATTCAATCCCTTAATAAACCCCTTAAAACAATATTTTTTGAAGTTTAAATCGAGGGGAACTTAGTTTGTCTCCTAAATTACATAAAACTGACAAGGACAGAAGTTTATAGTGTGTTGCTAAGTATGTGTAAATATTATTAATTAGTTGCACATAAAAAAAATTAAACTTGGGAATAATATTAAAAACTAAAGAAGTTAAACTTCTTATGTGAGCTTATGAGGGTAAGGCTCATTATAATTTTTTTTCTAAATTTCAATATTTAGTCTTTGTTTTACCTATTCATCATCTACACAAAATTATATAAAGCCTTCGGTAAATATAATTTCTCTATTCGCAAACAAGTGTTTTCATAAAATTTGAAAGTCCGGTCCTGTTGAGACGATTTTATTAAAATTTTAAGAGCACCTTTTGATGTTTGAAGGTCAATTTGCAATCAATTCCGTGAATATTTTCGGTGTTTTTGCGCCCCAAAACAATTTTCACCTCTTAAAATAATCTAATTCGGCCCATTTTAAATAGGCATCGTGCGGTGATGGATTTTAACATGTGGACCAAATTTCGTAAAAATCAATTAACTCCTTCGAAAGTTATTACGCGCACGCGCACACACACATTATATATATAAACATTTTCAAACGATGTGAAACGTCGCGAAATTTTGGTCCGACCTCTAGGTCCCGTCATTCGACCAACGCCAATAGTGTATGTGTCATATATGGCAAATACACTAATAACAGAGCTGAAGAGTCGTCGATTTCTACCGTTTTTGGGTCTCGTTTCACTCAAAAATTGGTCGAAATTTACCTCAGTTCTGGTCATCACTTTCGAAATGACTGTAGAAAAATTTGTTGAAGTGTGTAGGCTTTCACGACCTGTTGTAAGACTTCTTGGCTTCCAGACTTTTACGCTGTGGTTCATTGGTATTTCTACCTGATGTTTCGTATACAATTGCGGTGGACATTATCAAAGTGTCCTTCTAGGTTGCTCAAAGATAGGGATGTTGAAAAAATATCGATGTATTGATATTTTTTATTTGATATATCAATATTTTAGGGCGATATTTTTTTCCAGTAGCAACACTTGTTTGTACTACCGCGACTGACTGGACGTTTGACGTTAATTATTCCGAAAATATCGAAAACTCCACTAAAATAGAAACATATTTTTAAGTGCGTTCCAAAAACAACAACATTGAATAAATTACAGGTAAAAAACGTTTCTTTTTCACCGGATTTTTCGATATTTTCGGAATAATAAACAGTCAAAATAGCTATTCATGCAACATTTCATTTCATTTCTACATCTCGAATATTTTTAATTATTTCGATTTACACCTCAATTCATACTGTACCAACAATTATCCGTTGAATGTCACTTGTGGCACACATGCCATGGGTTCGCCATCTCTGGCTTTATTAAGTACATAATTGTTCGATTAACCTCTAAAATTATCTGCTTCTAAATGCATTAGACGTTTGATTAATAAATAAAAAAAAATTGGTATCGTTGTTTCTGATTTTAGATAATTATTTATTACTTGATTTATTAGAAATAATGTCCGTTAACTGCTATTTGAGATTATATTAAGCTAGTCAATATGTATACTAAATTTCTTCGAGTGCCAATGTTCTCTTTCAAATTGCAGCGATATAGCGATATTTTGTAAAAATTATATCGGTACCGATATCGATAATTGAAAAAAATATCGATACTTTTTGGCACTGCTGACATCCCTACTCACAGGTGTGTCGACGACTGCTGCTCCTTCTTCTTTTATACAACGTGAGTTGTGTTCTCTACTCGGTCGTAGTTCGCTCTTCTCTGATTGGTCGTTGAAGAAGCAGTCGTCGTCACACTTACCTCTGAGCAGCCTAGACATACTTCGCTCGCTACCATATCGCCTCTGACAATGTCTATCACAGTTGTAAACGAAAAGTCAGGTAGAAATACCAATGGATCACAGCGTACAAGTCCGAAAGCAAGTTTTAGAAAAATTTGTAATTAAGCTATGAAAAATTCAACCAGCATATTATTTTTATTCGAAAAACTAAACGATGTCAGTAAATTTAAGGTAGTTATCGTGGTAAAATATTGTCAAAAAGTTATAGATTATACGCGCCACAAAAGTATACTAGCTTGTAGCTAAGTGATCCATAATTTGTACGCAAGACTGTACCCATGGAAACGTAACCCATACAGTATTCATATGCATGTATACTTTTCTATAAATTGTTGAACTTTAAACCGTTATTTATAATAATTAGACGGTCAAAAAAAAAATCTTATTTTTTTTAAACTCATAACAAATGCATTGAAAGACTGTCAGTTTTTGGAAAGTTTCTGACAGTTAGTTCTTTTTTTATAAATAAGAAACTGGTTCAGAACTACAGAGATCGTATACAATCAATGTTAATTATCCAATTTTTAATTGAATTTATCTCGGATTATATACGGTCGATCGACTTCAAATTTTCAGGGTAATTGTATTATCATGTCTTTAATAAGTATACAAAAATTAAGAATTTTCTGACGGTGTGCCTTAACCACGACAACTACCTTAAATAATTTTATTTTTATTCACTCAATGACATTAAAGAACAAACCGATGGAATAGTGGATCACAGATAAAGGAAACAAAATTTTAATGGCTGTAATTTTTATCATTCAAATAAAGTAATATTAACAAATAATTATTCAAGTCTAATGCATTCTATATTTTTTCTTTTAGACTTGAAATACTAAGTAAAAATTAAAGCAGTCTAATTTTATTCATTTCTTATAACATTACACTTTTTGTTTCTGAAATTATAACGGTCATTTTGTGTCATTGTCTAGATATAAAGAAATAAATGCAAACATACATACCTCCAAAATAATATCAGTATTTTCTTTTTCTTCGTTGGCCATACTGGGCCTTGATTCGAAACCCACAAAACGAAACGCGTTTCTCAAAAATAATGAGAAAAAACACTAACTCGCGACAGAAAATATCTTCAAGAACACAAATTCTTCTTCAATCACTGTTTTCACAATCGCCAACTGTAAAGAAAAGAGTCTGTCAAGATTTTTTACGATACAATTAGAAGATTCTAGAGCACTTATTTTTCATAATTTATTTCTTTGAAGAAAAATTACAAAGCAACTTTTAATCGTTTTTTTTTATTCCTGCTCTTCACAAAAACTTACCGTTTCAGAAAAGTTATTAACTTCAAACAAAACACTTATATTTAAAAAAAGAAAAAAAAAACAATACAACACAATACAATTCGCTATAATCTTAACGTTCAAAGTAAATTCAATCTGAATTTCTTTCACCGTAAAACATGTTTAGATTTTCTTGAGAAATCCGAGATAGTGATTTTAGCGATGATTTCTTTTTACTTCCAGATGCTGTAATCAAATTCTGTAGATATAAGCTTAATCAGAAAAATATTCAAGATGTAATTCGAATTGTTACGATTCCGAAATTTCCACACGAATGTAGTACGCAAAACTGCGAGCGAAAAAAAAATGAATACTGAAATTAAAAAAAAAAACTCAATCCGGTTTGAAAAAAAGTCTGTTATTTTACTAGTCATTCGAGGTAAGAGCACGCATCTGATAAGAGAGATTATGCGTAATGGCACATGGATCTAATAATGTCCATGTAATAACAACAGATGGCTTACCTACTGGTAAACCTGTGACCTGACAAACGGCAGTCTCACGTATCAGTGCGCATGACAAACCCGCCTATACAGACGATATGCGTGTAGTTCCTAGTAGAGTGCATACTTTCGGCTTTAAAATCGAATCAGAAAGTACGTACTTTTAGCATGGTATGAAGAAAAATAGTATACACCACACGGCCAGAAGGTTGAAATTCCTGCCCTTGCGGTGTAATATACTATTTGAAAGTAATTTCACAATAAATATGTACCTATTATATTCAAATTAATCAAAACATTTCTAAAAACAGTAACAATTAAGAAAGAAGAATTAGTTTTTATATTTCTAAAAAACGGCTTTCTCGCGTTAATATTACATAGATAACAATTTAAAAATAATGTGAAACGTCGAGAAATTTTGGTCCCGCCATCCGACCGTCTATACGAAGTTTGCCGATCGGGACTCTTGTTTCCAAGTGTTACCTTAATGATTCACATAGAAATGTATTCCTTTATAAAAAAATAGGAAACCTACCTTTATTAGTTGAACTAAATACGTTTATATGCACTAACACATTACACATAAATTTGTATATATTATTTCTCAAAGGTGTTTTTTTTTTGTCGGTATGAAATATCTCCCTTGATACTGTATCAAAACGAATGTTTGATACGCCATTTTGGAGATTATTTTTCTCTCTAATGACGAAAAATAAGTTAATACAGTACAATCTCGGTAACATGAACACAAAAAATCCTGAGGAGTTCATACTAGCGGTATGTTTATATTATCGAGGTTCGGAAGAAACATGTACATTAGAGTGGTCCTTATTGTCGAAGTCCTATGCTCCTAGAGCAGGGGTCTCCAAATTACGGCCCGCGGGCCAAATGTGGGCCGCAGTTGCGGATCGAATATGCCCTTTATCTGGCCCGTCATAATTAAATTGAATATCTTACTAACTGTAATAAGCAACATAGATAGGACAATTACATATTGAAATGAAAAAAGAAACATAACTTTATTATGATCAATCAGACTTATGTAGCTGTGACTTTCCACTGACGAATGTTCGCAACGGAAATTATCAGCAGCGACTTCAAATGTTCATCCGTTTATTTGGATCTGTAAATATTTTGCGCGTAATTCAAAACTATATTGATGCTACGATGAGCCCAGGGCAGATGGGATAGGTCGTGGCCCTTGAGAACTAGTAGAGCACTCAGTGTGGCCCTTACGCTAAAAAGTTTGAAGACCCCTGTCCTAGAGGAACAAACGTTTCCAAATTGTTCTCTAAAAATTTGAGCTCTTAATATAAACTCTAACCAAAGTTTCTTATGGAAAATAACATGTGGAAAGCTCCTTTTTGTTCTTCCAAATTTTAAAACTTGGCGGTAAATGAATCTATAAAAATGAGACATACATATTTTTTGTAGAGAATTCAACGCTCTACAAAACAAGGTATCTTGTGATTTTTCGTTAAGTTTACTGATTCAAAAGTTTTCCGAGGATAAAACTTTAATCTCGAAAAACTTTTGAACCAGTAAGTTTAGCGAAAAATCACGATACCTTTTTTGTAGAGCGTTAAATTCTCTACAAAAATTATGTTCATATTACTGAGTCGTTCATAAGAAGGCATATTCATATTACCGCGATTGTACTGTATCTTAAAATTAATGTTTTCATTAAAAAATTAGTTTAATTTTTTTTAACAATTTCATTACAGAAAATAACATTCAAGGAAAAACAAATGTCGCTATCTGGTGACAATTTGTTTATTTTAATAGTTGTCGGTAATATTAAGTGACGTAGTGGCGCTGAATACTGAATAGAATATAGAATAAAATTTATTTCCGCTCTGATATATATTACGTAACTGACCACTAACGTTGGATTCAACAGTATTTTATCAATGTATAGTTTTAACGAAAATGTGATTATCAATTATCGCGATCACGCCAAAGAAGTATAACTTCTACCGCGCGTTCATAAGTGCATGCACCGTTTTTTTTTCAGTTCTAAATACACCACTTGCTTAGAAATTGGATATGTAACGACGATCCGAAGGGGTAGATTCTTCAATTTTTACAATAGTTATAATACTCGCCACGGTTCTAAAAGATTCTGAAGTTAGTCACAAACAGCGTCGTAAATGCATATTTTAGAGTCGTCCTAGTTGTTTCGGGGGAAAGGAAGACTCTCACCACCTCCCAGTTACCGGCACAGAACGTGCGCTCGTCGGTGATTGGTTATCGCTGGTTGTCGTGTCACTTGTCGCTTTCCAGCTACAAAGTACAGTCCAGTACGCTACTGTTGTTTCTTTGATCAAGATGCCTAATACAGCGTAGACAAGCACGAAAAAAAATTTTTTGGATGACTTTATGCAAGGAATTAGACCTTTAGATTAAAGAAAAATTAAAAATAATAATATAGCGCGAGTTTGTAGTTTTTCAACCCACTGTACCTGCGCAAGCTTCCATTTGTATTTAACTTCAGAACCTTTTAGAACCGTGGCGCGTATTATACACATGAAAACGTACCACTGGAGTACCCGGGTCTCCGGGCATGTATAAGTTCATTCCTTGCGCTAAACCGGTATTCATGTCACAATTAGAGGCATAATAATAGATGTTTAGGGTCCATGAAAAATGGACCAATAGTTAGGGATTTTTTTTAACAGAATGGTGTTTACTCGGATAAGTGATTAGCCAGGGCTACTGTTAGTAAATTTAAAGTTGCAGCGGCTGAGAAACGAAACCGCTAAAGTGTTCGAAATTCCCGCAAGTACATTGGCCACAATTTTAAAGTTTAAATCTAAGTTTTCAAAAGAAAATAGGTTTTCTTGCCTTGTTAAAACGAAACTTAGACCAACCTAACATCTATATAACAAACTTCAATACAACGAAACACTTGGTAAAACGAATCTTTTCTAGTTCACTTCAGCTTCGTTATATCGAGTTTGTACTGTATTGATATATTGTCACCGATATATCGAAATATATCAAGAAATTTGTTATTAATTTTTTATAGTGCAGCTTTTTTGACATATCTCAGAAAATAAAAAAAAAGTTAATTACTGTGGTACAAAAAAATTTTGATATTCGTTAAAATTGCGAGGCAATTTTTTTTATATTTACATGAAGTAGAGATGTTTGCAAAATTTCAAATCAATACGAGTAATACATTTGAAAGTGAGTGAGCATCAATTTGCAAGGTTTCTTTTATACACAAGTGATACGATAAATATCTTAAACTCAAATAACAAAAACGCTTAATGAGCGAAAAAAACAGCTCACAGCGTGTTGTGATTTTTGTAAAACATCCACATCGTGAAATTCGTGTTATGGCTCTAACAAACCATTGGGTCATTTTTACGACAGCTGCTATGAAACAAGGACTTAAAATTTTACAGCATAAATAAGTGTTAAAGTATCATTTATATGCTAAAAATTATGTTTTAGATTTATAGTAAATAATCAAAACCTCACTATAATTTTAGGAAAACCCCGTATATGATTGTATAAAATACTTATAAAAGGATGTTATAAAACAAACTTGACATTATAACCTACAAAGGGATCAATTGACCACGCAATTTTCATTTTAGGAACTCGATTGAGAAAGACAAATACGATAATTATGCATATTCTTGTCAAAGGCCGAAAAACACAAGTTTTTACAACTAGATGTAAGAAATCATTTGCTAAACAATATTCAATGCGATCGAATTGTCTGAATCTGCCAGAAAGGATTTCGCTTATTCAAATTTTTTTTGTCACCAGACTATCCATGAGGCTCAGTAAAAGTGTTGTACGACAAAAATTAATCAAATCGAAATCGGTACCTCATAAATATCTATTTCATTATATTAAATGCGATGGCACCCAGACGCACACATAATCAATAACGAGTAAGTTAATCTTTTCTTTTTTTGTCTAAAATATCGTTTTAAATCAATAATTAAAAATAGTTATAATAAGCACTTTTGTGCTTACTGTATATGTAAATACCTGAGGTTATATTAATATACAAATACTCGGAAATAATGTATAATCAAGAATAAAAGGTATGTCTAGATATATAAAATATAAAGGCATTGGCTAATTTGCCTAAAATAATATTAAATAAGGATGATTTGATATTATTCAATACGGGGTAAAATGATACAGACCAGAAATATTGATGGGTGTTTCTGTAAGTCAAAAAATCTTTCATATGTTAAAAATAATGTACCCAAATAATCAAGTATAACCGTAAGTAAGGAAAATTAAGACAAAAAATCGTTAAAAAACATTATTTACCTTGACTGTTACATTTATTTCACTAGTAAAATGTCAACTGACGCGGCTTTGCTTTCGCCATTTTAAGGTAATTTTCGTTCTTGACCTGACAATGTTGCCACCATTAAAGCAAGAATTCAAGGAGGCTTACCGTGGCACCAAAACAGCACTATTTTGTCGTAGAACATTGTCGATGGAATTTAACATGCTTTTATTAATTTCACCTGTGTTTGTTCCTTTGTAAAGAAATCTTTGAACGTGAAATTTACCCACTTCAAAACGTCAAATTAAACTAAAACTTTGCACACTTAACAAGGATCGATGACAATACAATAATTTAATAAGTTTATCCCATTATCCTGACCAGGACCTTCAGAATAAAAAAAACTTGAAAAATTACAGCAAACAAGTTAACGCGCTGTGAAGTGACGTACGTTTAGTTGCCTACCTCATAGTTAAATTCAATATTGTTTTTTAATCTTATAATTAAACTTATAACGAAACGTCGCAATTGAATATTGCTTAATAGCATTTGATTGATCCGTTATCCTCTTCAGTAGCGGATCCAGGGGGGAGCTAGGAGGGCTAAAGCCCCCCCTCCCCCAGAGCCACAGTAAAAAAAATCATTTCTAGAAATCCCAGGATGAAAACTTTCAATGAGGAGTTGCAATGAATCAACTCAACTGGACTTTCGAGGTTTTAACTCTCGAGCTCCCCCCCCCCTCGCCCAGACCTGGATCCTAGATCCGCCACTGTCCTCTTAGCTTATATCAATATTAAAATTAGTTTAAAAACTAAGACAACACGCTTTTATGAGCTAAAAAATGCAAAATAATTTGAAAATAAAATTAGCTTTACTGTAAAACACTGGGGTGCTATTTAAATTTTCAAAATAGCTTTACGTTTACAATTAGCTAGTAAATGAAAAACTCATTATCGATATTAAGCACTCCACGCTTTTTACACTAAAGCTAATTTTGTTGTCAAATTATTTGGCGTCTTTATTTTCTAAAGCGTGTTGTTCAGGGGCGTAGCTACCGCCGTATATGCCGTATCAATTATACGGGGCCCCCGGGCCACAGGGGCCCCCAACGTGCGTAAGCAAAAATAAACAAAAACTTCCCAATTTTTTTTTTTTTCAGAAATGACAAAAGTCAAAAAAGCAATTTTTTTCCCGCGTAAAGATTGCGTTCAAAAGTTGGCAACACCCTACATCAATTATCGCGGGCTGCGGGATTTCCCCGTTTAAGTCATTTACTTCAACGGGGGAAGGGCCCCCAAACAAATTTTTATACGGGGCCCCGCCAAGGCACGCTACGCTTCTGGTGTTGTTTGAGTTTTTTTAAACAATTTCATTTTTCCAGAGGTACCCGTTCTAAGAAATTCGCGACATGTTATCAGATGTTCTTAGTCGGTCAAAAACAATTTCCCCTAATAGCAGTTTTAAAACTCACTAGATTAAGACATTATATTATTTCATATTTAAAGTTGCATTAACATGTAAAGAATAAATTGATTCAGATCATCGTAGTTTAGTAAAAAATATCAAAATACTTGAAGTGCGGTCTTATAAAAGTCAAAATCAAGGTACGAGATATTGTAGGGTTTCATAAAAGTTATTAATTAAATTTTCTATGTCATTGCTAACATAACCTCACATTTTTAAGAGGTTTCCCTAAGTGAAAATTTTTATCAATGCTTACAAGATACGTAAGTTTGGGTAAGTGTGCTTTTCGTAATAAATATAAATAGTGTGTAAGCGTAAATCATTTTATTATTAAAGCACACTATTTACTTAAACTTCTTTTATTAGACAATGTAATTTATTACCCTCATAGATAAATATCAGCAAAATAACTTTGACGTGCCACCATTTTAAACTTATTTGGAACTTTTTTAATGATAATATTGTTACTGTTGTGATTTTCTTCCAGCACAATGAAACTTCTTCTGGGCGTGATTATGCTTTTTGCTCTAACAGCACAGATATTTGCATCTGTACCTTACGAAAGCATAGCTGATAACGAATTCGCAGAATTTGAAGACTTTGAAGAAGACGATGAAGTTGGGGTCTTAGAGGCAACAGGAAATAACGAGGGAACGTCGGAGCAAGTAGCGTCTAATCAAGAGGATGACGGAGATGATGATATCATTGTAGAAGTTAGTTCTAAATCTTTTTAACACGCTTTCATTAACTTCACCTGTTTGTTATGGAATCTTTGAACGTGAAATTCATCCACTTTAAAACGTCAGATTAAACTGAAACTTTGCACACTTATCAAGGACCGATGACAATACAATAATTTCATAAGTTTGTCCAATTATTCTGACCAAGACCTTCAGGATAAAAAATAAACTTGAAAAATTACTGCAATCAAGCGTTGTGTTGCCTACCTCATAGTCAAATGCAATATTGTTTTTAGTCGTATAATTAAAATTAGAGTTTAAAAAACTAAAACAACACGCTTTCATGAACTAAAAAATGCAAAATAATTCGACAACAAAATTAACTTTACGGTAAAAAGCGTGGAGTGCTTAATATCGGTAATAATTTTTTTATTTACTAGCTAATTGTAAACGTAGAGCTGTTATGAAAATTTAAGGGGGTATTCTCATGTGAACGCATACATTTTACCTCTTTTTAGGGAATTTTTTTTAGACGACAATAACATTCAATCATTTTAATTTTTTTATGTTTTTATTTGTATAAAAAAAATTTGTTTTCTCTTATTTTACATTTTTTATATATTTTTTTAAAATTAAATTAGACACTAAAAAAAAGCAGATCACTGGTCATAGTAATAGCGGCTGTTAATGTTGTCTGAAATAAAAAAATCGAATGGATCATTGTTCAGTAGGTATGTCGCTATCGGCCCTACCAAAATTAATCAATTTAATTGAAAAAAAAAATGGCGGACTGTAGAAAAAAAGTTTGTTTTTTGTTAAAAATCGTTTAAAAAAAATAAGAAAATATTTTCGAAAATAAGCAATTTTGGTACGACCGATAACCATTAATGAGTAGAAGAACGTTTATAAATTTCAAAGCAATCGGTTGAATACTTTTTTTTTTAGGACCATGACAGTTTTAGAAAATAATGTTTCCAGAAAAATGCGTTTAAAGTCGCTTACGGCGCGTCGGCGACTATGAGTTGTAACTTATTTAAAACTAGAAATTTTTCACAGCATATTTTCGATAGATTTAGTATTGAAATATGAAAAAAAATCGATTTTTAGAAGTGGTCACATGAGAATACCCCCTTAAGTAGATAGCATTCCACGCTTTTTACAGTAAAGCTAATTTTTGTTAAATTATTTTGCATTTTTAAGTTCATAAAAGCGTGATGTTTTAGTTTTTTAAATTCAAATTCTAATAGAAGTAAATGTTTAATACGTGACTAAATTCATAAACAGCTGATTGAAAATAAATTTTTGTAATATAGTATTGCAACAATGGATGTTTCTTAACAATTATAGCAAAGGATTTCTGTTATTCTGTTTATCTAATTTTAGTTGTTAATATTATAAGATCAGAAAAACACCGTAGTGGATGAAATTCTTAATTTACTTTTTTATTTGTCATAGGAAGAGGATAGTGAGTTTGAACATTTTCAAGATGAAGAAGAATTTGAAGGTTTTTCGGGGGAAAGAATTGGTAAATCTGACCAAGGACCACGCGAACCAAAAATTACCATTACCAAAGTAATCATTTAAAAGTAAAATCCATAAATCGTGATATTCGAATTGAAAATGCATTTTTTTAGGTTCCTCTACATTTTCGAGCCAACTGGGATAGCTACTGGTTGGAAATGCTAATGGTAGCCGGTCTTGTTGTTTACTTTTTAAACTTTTTTACCGGCAAAACAAAAAATACAAGATTGGCGAATGTTTGGCTTCAAACTCATCGCTCATTATTAGAAGATAATTTCAGTTTAGTCGGTGCGTAATTTCTATCAATCTTATTAAAGGTGATATCAGACAGTTCACTCGGATGAATGTTCACTCGAGTGAATATTCATTTTTTGTTTCATTCCGCGTTCACACGGCACAGACAGGCTGACAGAAATAAACGTTCATCCAGTCTTTTCCTCGAAGATGTCGTCGAATGAAGTTGTATGCCTTGGAATTCGTTTGATTTGCGATCATTTGATCGAAGAATTGACAAAAAAGAAGCAAAGTCTAACTTTAAATAATTAATTAGAGATTTTATCGAATTCGTCCGTATTGTCCCGTCTTTGTATTCGTCGAGTTTGTGGTTTTAAAGACATTGATAATTTTTGAAATTCTCCAAAAACAGCAGCGTGTTTTGGAATATCATTTTGTTTCATCCACAGACAGAATATATTAACTATGCGGTGTCATAGTCTCAAATCCGTCAGTTACAGGATGCGAGACAAAATGGCCAAACCCGAGTGAATGTTCTCTCCAAGTTCAGACGTTTCATTTTTCGCTCATTCGGAGTACGAATGAATGATATCGAATGTCGATATCTTGCTTTGTTGGATCGGTTCATTAATGAATTCATTCATCACTATTGTTTCATTTTGTGTTCAGACGTTTCATTTTGTGTGAAAGATGCTGAATGAAAGACAGAAATGGACAAAAAATGAACCATCTGATATCAGCTTAAGCAACAGAAGACCGGGCGATTTGTTCATAAGTTTGTTATTTTTAGGCGACGACGGAAAATTAGAAACCGAAACCCAGGGTTTGATCAAAGAAAGTGAAAACCAGTTTACTTTATGGTGCAGTGGCAGGACTTGTTGTGAAGGAATGTTGGTAGAACTCAAGTTTATAAAGGTATTGTGACATCGAATGTATAATACTCGACACAGTTCTAAAAGGTTCTGAAGTTAGTCACAAACAGCGTCGCAAATGCATATTTTATAGAGCCGTCCTGGTTGTTTTGTGGGAAAGGAAGACTCCCACCACCTCCCAGTTACCGGCACAGAACGTGCGCTCGTCGGTGATTGGTTATCGCTGGTTATCGTGTCACTTGTCGCTTTCCGGCTATAAAGTACAGTCCAGTACGCTATTGTTAAGTTGTTTCTTTGATTGTTAATAAATTGATCAAGATGCCTAATACAGTTTTGCATAGACAAGCTCGAAAAATAATTTTTTTAGATGCCTTTTTGCACAGAACGTGCGCTCGTCGGTGATTGGTTATCGCTGGTTGTCTTGTCAACTGTCACTTTCCTGCTATAAAGTACAGTCCAATACGCTATTGTTTAGATGTTTCTTTGATTGTTAATTGATCAAGATGCCTAATACAGTTTTGCATAGACAAGCACGAAAAATAATTTTTTGGATGACTTTATGGAAGGAATTAGACCTTTAGATTAAGGAAAAATTAAAAAATTAGAAATAATATAGCGCGAGTTTGTAGTTTTTCAACCGACTGTACCTGCGCAAGCCTCCATTTGCATCTAACTTCCGAGCTTTTTAGATCCATGGCGCGTATAATAATGTCTTACTCGCACGTTTCTCGAAAATCAACTGTTGTGTTTCAAATGTACTTTCACTATCCCACGAGCCGCTCAACCAATCCCAGCAAACCGGGTGTCAGGTGATCGAGTCACTTGACCCCCTTCTACCAATAGTACTGAGAATTTTGACAACTGCCTTCAGTCACCTCTATCCTTTGTCTGCGTGAGGGTGATTTTGCGCCGAAAATGTCTAAACTGCTCCACTAAAACTTAAATATATCAGGAACTGCAAGTCCGATTGCGAAAATACAAAATGCGTTGTGATCCTCAGAACTAAATGTCTTCAATAACACCAATTCTGAGCACCAGAAGCACTCACTTAACAACATTTGAATCTAAAAATTTGAAATGCTCGACCTAAAAATCGCGATAAAACTCGAACAAAAAAATTTCAAACCGAAAACTGACAAATCCTATGTGGAGCGTCTACAGGTCTATCGTTGGAGACTGAAATCAAAGAAATCGGGCGAGAACTTAGAAAATGGCAACCATTTGAACATTGATGAAACTCCGTCAACCCATGATTTCATGTTTACCGATAGTGCCAGGACACTTTTTTTTTTTTATTTGTAATAAGTTGTTTAGTAATAGTTTAATTTTTTTAATAAAATGATTTGTAACGTTCTGTTTTAGAGGCAAGATTTAGTAGCCGTAATAGCCGGTATGATGAAACCAACCATGGATCAAATACATGTTAAAGTAATCATGAACAAGGAAGACATGGATAGTTTTGTATTCTGTGTTGCCACTAAAAAAACTGCTTTGCATTTACATAAAGAAATGGCGGATCTTGTAAGTGAACTAATAATATCGAATACTTTCTAATCAAGAATCAAATATAGTAAGACCTCACTTAACGCTGCTCTGCGTAACGCGGTTTCTAAAAAAAAGTTTAGTTACTACAGTAGAACCTCGATAAGTTAAAATCCAAGGGAAACGTTAAAAAATTAAGTTATCAAGTTTTTTACTTAGAGAGGTTGTCAGAGTAAAATTTTTAACTTACCGAGGTTTGTGAATTTTATAGAGGATGCATTTAGTTCAATAGAGGTGACATACATTTTTTATCTATTCATTTAGAACCAATTATTTATTTAAACAATGAAATCAGTAAAGTGTTTTAGTGGAAGACTAAAGTGAAAATCAATTAAGTTCTTGGCAAAACCTTTTATTTGGATACTTACTCATGATGACTCACTGATAATACTTTAACTTATGGAGGTCACCAAAATATTATTTTAAGTTATCGTGGGCGATGTTCAGAATATTTGTCAAGTTACCGAGGTTTTGTGATTTAAGTAATGGAGGTTTTATGCTTTCAGGGGAAGGAAATTCAGAAAATGTTTAACTTACAGAGGTTCTACTGTACATCAAATACTTTCTAACCACGAATCAAATATAGTAAGACCTCACTTAACGCAATTCCGTTTAACGCCGTTTCAGTATTAACGCGGTTTCTAAAAAAAAAGTTTAGTTACTATGACATAAATTATGGATCAGTTTATTCAAAACATGATTCAAATGTTGATAGAAGTTCAAAGGCAAGACGAAGAGTCATTGATGCAATATCTTTGCTATCGATAACAGCTTGATGAACGAAACGCAGAAAAAAGCAAACGACATTAGATGACTTCTTCACAAAAAACAAAATATGTCAAATGACGAACCTTCCTCATCACAAACATAACTTCCAACTTGAACTTTTATTTGATTTTCATAAATGGAACGTATCTCCCGCGTTAAATGGGGTCTTACTGTAGTATGTAATAATACAGTAAAGTAACATTGCACATTTTACAAGAAATAGAAAGTGTTCAGATGAGAAGATATTCTTATGCGACTGAAAGCTTACGAATATTTTTTTAGAGCGTGTATTGCGGTGAAAGACGTCCCGGTGAGAAAAATGGGTTACCGGCAACACACCAAGTGCTAAGCGAAATGCAAGAAGTGACGTCGGCCATGTTGGATTCGCGCGTAACAGCCGTCATTAATAAATATCCACACATGATAGACTTCATTCATTTTTCAGATCAATATTCAGGTTTAAAGCAAACTGAGTAAGTGTTTTGTTTGTTTGTGCATTTTAGCAAGAATTCCAGCATTTTGACAAACTCTTTTTAAGTTAAACCAATTTTTAAAAAATCGATGCACCATTGAAGAACCTTTTTAGTGTGTGTTTGTCATTGGCGTCAGTCGGATGGCGGGGTCTAGGGACCAAAATTTCTTGACGTTTCATAGCCTTCTGAAAACTAGGTGGCCGTTGTGAGACAATTTAAAATTGTCATTTTAATCGTTTTTGCTAAGAAATATACACTCGACATATTGCAAATTATTACTAATGTCTGTCTGTAAAATTACAGAAATTATTTTGTACTTCAATTGTTCGTAATTTTAAACGTCAGATTCAAGCCGTTCATCCTTGTCTTACTATTTTGCGAATCAAAATGCAACACACTATAAACTTCTGTCCTTGTCAGTTTCATGTAATTTAGGGGACAAACTAATTTCCCCTTAATTTGTTTCACTCTACTTCCCCTCGATTTCTTACATTTTTCAAACAGATGTCTGCCTGCGTTGTTTAGGGTTTCGTACCTCAAAAGGAACCCTTATAGGATCACTTCATTGTCCGTTTGTCTGTCAAGGCCTTTTTTCTCAGAAACGCGTGGAGATATCAAGTTGAAATTAATATCAAATACTCAGGTCTGCAATCCCTTGGATCTGTGCAAAAATCAAACTTCTAAGTCAACGGAATCTAAAGATACGGCCGTTTATGCCGCATATTTTGATACTCGCAAGGGAATCAAAACCTATAGGGTACTTCCCGTTAACCTAGAATCATGAAATGTTTTTAAATAGAGTTGAAAGAACAAAATAATATTTTTTTCAGAGATAGTACTCAACTGAAATTGCCTGAAACACAGAGGGTATTGCTGTTTGGCTTCAATATTCCTGTGAAAGGAATAACTGCCGTAGAAGCCATGGAAGGAATAAAACCCATGATGGCACTTGTGTTTTATTGTATGGAGAAAATTAAACGATATCATCTTTCCAAAGAGGTATAATTTTTGATGAGACAAAACAGTCGCGTAAGAACAAACGAATATAATGAGCCTCACCCTCATAAGCTTGCATAAGAAGTTTAACTTCTTTAGTTATTAATATTATAATTACGGCGAAATCATTACACATTTTAAGAGGGCACTTTGATGTTTATGTCATGTGAAAATTCCCACATGGACAGATCGTCACATTCATACCATAGTTTTATTTACATACTATAATCTACAGAAAAACATTTTTAATATGAATAGGATATATGCATAATTTTTAAAAATAGTTTTAATCAAATATTTTCATATTAAAAGTTATCACACGCACGAAATCATTCATGAAAGCATTCTTATTGAATTGAAAAATAAATATTCTCTTCGGGCAAGATATTTGGTTATTCAAACGCGCCTGACGTCATAGTCTATATCAAACGTCTTGTTTAAACAAATTTGTACTGATTTTGGTGAAAGAATTACCCAGCATATTTTACATTTTATACTTCGCGCGTATTTATTGCATTTTTGTTTAATTGATATTTATTACTTAGCAAAAATTAAAAAAATCAATTAATCAATTACAATAAAGATTACAAAAAATAATATTTGAACTAAATATAAGTTACATGCATTTACCCTATTGTCTGTAGTATATCAACATTATAACCTTACATTATGTGACGTTTAATCCGAAAATTGTTCTGATATCTGAAAATAGGGAATATGATATTTAATATTTTCTTTTCTGAATTTACATGAAATGTATATTTTGAGTTTCTATCGTTTGTACGTCAAATTACAGAAATTATTTTGTACTACAATTGTTCATAGTTTTAAACGTCAGATTCAAGCCGTTCATCCTTGTCTTACTATTTTGCGAATCAAAATGCAACACACTATAAACTTCTGTCCTTGTCAGTTTCATGTAATTTCGGAGACAAACTAATTTCCCCTTTATGTGGTAGTGTTACTTCCCCCAGATTTCTTACTTTTTCCAAACAGATACGTCGCTAAAGAAGTTAAACTTCAAAAAAGATAAATGCTTAAAAATCTTTTGGTATTCTCAGGGTAAAGCCAAAGCTGATAAGAATCGATCTCTTGTGGAAGACGCTTTCTTGCGAAGCACCTGGGCCGCTCGTGCAGAGGCCGCTGCGGCCCGCAGAGATGAACGAAAAAGGGCCGAACGCGAACGCGTGTTGGCAGACGGGGATCCCGAACGACAGAGACGTTGGGAAGAAAAAGAACAAAAACGTCAAGCCAAGAGACGGGCACCAAAAATGAAACAACTTAAAGTGAAAGCACTTTAAATTTGCATTTCCTAATAGTAGAAGAGCTGGTAGACATTTTTGGGTAGGTATTTGGGAGACTGTGAAAATTTGTACAAAAACTCTTTAGTAATATCCCAATACAAAAACGCAGACCTGGTTGATGGGTAGCGGGACTTAACAGATTTTTAAATTTTTGTGCAATAAAAATCCTTGAGGCATTTTGAAATTTTAAGGAGTTAGAAAATAAAAAATCCAGATTTCTAAATCAGGTCCAAAACTTAGCCAGGTGTCTGCAAATTTTAAAAATATATTTGAGGCATGTTGAAATTTAAACAGAATAATATTGGTAACTAAATTTGAGGGTCGGTTAAGCCTCGCTACCCTTCAGCCAGGTCTGTGTTTTTGTATTCGGATATTACTAAAGAGGTATTGTACAAATTTTCAAAGTGCCTCAAATACTTACCCAAAAATGTGGTAACAGCTCTCGGCTATAATTGCATAACACTACATAAAATCATAAATAATATGTAGATCTCCTTCATTTTTGTTGCTTATTTATTATGAATAGATGATAAACATGTAAATAAATGCGTTGTTAAAATTCACTTTGTATTCTCGTTTTTTTAAGCAAAAAGGTTTTTAAATGTAGACATTTTTAGTGTATTTGCCATATGGCAACATACACTATTGGCGTTGGTCGGATGGCGGGACCTAGGGGTCGGACCAAAATTTCTCGACGTTTCATAACCTCCTAAACACTTTGGCACCATTTTTAAAAATGTTTATATATATATGTATATATA
This sequence comes from Venustoraphidia nigricollis, assembly GCA_034508555.1. Taxonomy (NCBI): domain Eukaryota; kingdom Metazoa; phylum Arthropoda; class Insecta; order Raphidioptera; family Raphidiidae; genus Venustoraphidia; species Venustoraphidia nigricollis. Next base: position 7,165,101 of record JAVRKA010000018.1, on the reverse strand, counting down.
TATATTTATATACGTATATATATATATTTATATACGTATATATATATATATATATATATGTGTGTGTGCGGGCAATAACTTTCGAAAGAGTTAATTGATTTTAACGAAATTTGGACCACGTGTTGAAATCCATCACCGCAAGAAGCCTATTTAAAATGGGCCTAATCGGGCTATTTTAAGGGTAGTTTTTAGGGGTTGGAAAATGTTTTTGGGCCCCAAAATACCGAAAAAATTCTCCGAATCGTTTCAAAATTGAAATTTAACCCTCTGGTAGTAATTAAAAGGTGTCCCTAAAATTTTGATAAAATCGACCCGACAGGACCGGATTTACAAATTTTATGAAAACACTAGTTTGCAGATAGTTAATTATTTACTGAAAGTTGTATATAATTTGGTATAGAGGTTCGATTGATAATAATATTGCAATTAAGAAAAAAAAAATGTTATTTTAAGGGGTGTATTAAGGAGTAAAATTTTTTATTTTGCCCGAAAACCAATTGAAGTTCGCATAATAAAGCCACACTGCCTGTATAAGCAAATACACTATATTGTCGGCAGGGTTTTGGCACTGCGACCCGGGTTTTTTAAGTTTTAGGAACATGTAAATGTATAAAGTTATTTTCTTAAATATTATTTTGATGTATACCTTATGACTTTAAATTAACCTATGATTTCAGAAAAGAACGCATCTACATTCAGGATACGTTCACTAATCCGACAACAGAATTTTTCGTGTATGTCGGATTAGTGGAAATGTCGGATTACCGGATGTAAGCACCGACTATAACTATTTAAAAAAGAGTTCTTTTAACTTTTTTTTGTACCTTAAGTCAATAACGACTTTACATAATACATATTTATAATACATAATACATTATTGAAGGTTTTAACAATAAAACAATTTTTAATTTCGAACTTTTACAACACAACGTGACGTCTTCTCCTTCCAATGTCAATTGTCAGACTACAGAGCGAACGACTCTATGAAACATTGGAGTATAGAGAAATATTTGTCGATTAAACACGTATGTTGGATTACAGAGCGCAATATCGTAAACATGTCGGATTATAGAGCGATTTTTATAGACCTCTAATATTTAAAAACAGCGAATTACTGGACGTGTCGAATTAACGAGCAGCGGATTATCGATCGTGTCCTCTATATATAAAAGGCGATGTATAATACGCGCCACGGTTCTAAAAGATTCTGAAGTTAAATGCAAATGGAGGCTTGCGCAGGTACAGTCGGTTGAAACACGACAAACTCGCGCTATATTATTATTTTAAATTTTTCTTCAATCTAAAGGTCTAATTCCTTGCATAAAGTCATCCAAAGAATTATTTATCGTGCTTGTCTATGCAAAACTGCGTTAGGCATCTTGATCAATTAACGATCAAAGAAACAACAATAGCGTAAGGGACTGTACTTTATAGCAGGAAAGCGACAAGTGAGACGACAACCAGTGATAACCAATCGTCGACGAGCGCACGTTCTGTGCCGGTAACTGGGAGGTGGTGGGAGTCTTCCTTTCCCACTACCAGGACGGCTCTGAAATATGCATTTGCGATGCTGTTTGTGACTAACTTCAGAACCGTGGCGAGTATTATATGTATGTTATCTGTGGACTCCAAAACCGATTTTGATGAAATTTTCAGGCAATTTTTAGAGAAGTCCAGAGGGTGATCCTGTGAAGTTTGCTAGCGATCGGATCAACAGAATTCTTTGATTTGTTTTTTTGGCAATTTTGAGTTTTCTTCGATTTTTGAACATTCACAATTAAAAGCGATTGAATTCGCGCAAATGCAATACACGTTAAGAATTTTATAATAATGATTCTCATCATTTATGGCTATAAATAATTAGATAATTAGTGCTATCCGTGCAAAGCCAGACCAGGCCGCTAGTTTTCTATAAATAGATAAGGGCTACTTTTGAATTGATATAAACAATACAACAGTCGATCCTCGATAATTTGTAACTCAAGGGACGAGAGAAAAATTTGAAAAATAATAGGGAGTTCAAATAATCGAGAAAGATTGCGAAAAAAATCAAATAAATGTGAGTTTTTATCTTGATAATACAGTACAACCTTGATATAACAAAGCTGAAGGGAATTAGAAAATATACGTTATACCAAGTAATTCGTTATAATGAAGTTGGTTATATAGAGGTTAGGTTGGTCTAAGATTCGTTTTACCAAGGTAAGAAAATCCATTTTTTTTCTGAAAACTTATCTTTAAACTTTAAAATTGTGGCTAATCTACTTGCGGGAATTTCGGACTTTTTAATGATGTCTAATTTATTTCTTTGTAGGATTTTCGTCCTCATACTTAATGATTTTTCGTTTCTCTGCGGCGGTTAAGGAACTTCCGGAATAGAGACAATTTTACCCTCAATGCGCCAAAAAAAAGAATAACGTCAAAAATAAACATGTGAGTCAAGCTAAATAAAACCATTTAAAAAAGTGTGTTGTTTATAATTGCCAGAGAGCAAACCGGGGCACCTGCCCCGAGCGGCAGTTTCAGAGGTTGCCAAAATCATAACGCAATATGTTTGAAAATTGATAAACAAATAAAAAAAAAAATGTATTAAAAGGTTCTTACTCTCCCCTAACGGTCACAAAAAATGCCACTCATGATATATTATTGAGTTTTTTTAAACAATTTATCTCAAACGCTGCAGAGAGGGGTCGCCAATATAAAGTTTCTGCTCCGGTTCGAAAAAATCGTAGATCCGAGGCAAAATTTGCAAATTACTAGTACGCCACTGGTCCCACATAAAATACAGAGCACCTAAGGTAAACACCTGTTGATATCACTGCCGTATTTATTAACATATTATGTATACTTACCTGCATATTTTTAGTAGGTACCCACGTTTCGCCTGACCTATTTACGAACAGAAAAATCGTCGGTGTAATAGTGCATAGATTAATAATTATCTGCCCCAAATTTTACAAATACAGTAAGTACCAAATAATATTTAATAAATGCAATTACAAGATTATTGTTGAAAATATCGAATAAAAATATACGACCTTTCATAGTTTCATTAAGATTATGACGACTTTTACTTATAACGTTATAATAAAAACGCAAATTTTAATTAAATTGGTGCATAATATCAAACCTCATTTGTTTATCGGTATACCTATGATACAATAATAACAAATGAAATGCGTGCGTTGACAAACGCTAACCAACGCGTTTCATTGGTCGAATGTTGCGCAGACGGGTTACGGTTATCTCATACAGTCACCTGTTTTTGTCATTCAGTTGTGAATTGTGTCGAAAGTGAAATTGTGTTGTTTTTTTCTTGTTTTCTTTGATTTGTGATGTTTGGCGATTTACAGTGTCTTAGTGCATGAAAAATGTCTTATTTTGTGTTTTAAACATTCCATTTTTTATTATAAATGGAACAGTTAGAGGTGTACACTCGGACATCGGATCAGCTGCTATTTTCTTAGGTAAATTCTTTTTTGTAGGTTCATAACCTCTAAATACTTGTATGTGTGATAGTGATGTAACGAATGTTGATTTGTAAACATTCGCAAATGCGAATGTTGGTCGCGAATGTTATTATCTACATGGAAAGTTGGGTATGTTGGGATGATACCCCATTAATTAGGGTATCATACATGCCGGGTATCGTTAAACAGGTCTTTAAAAGTAGAATCAGCATGTATGTTTATAACATTTTTTTTTATTTAGTAGCGTCATGTAGGGATGTCGAAAAAATATCGATATTTTTTATTTGATATATCGATACTTTTGGGCGATATTTAATTTTCCGATATATCGATATAAAATTCCGAGTATCGAAAACCGATATTTTTTTCCAGTAACAACACTTGTATGTACTACCGCGACTGACTATGGCCGTTTCATTATTACGAAAATATCGAAAACTCCACTGAAAAATAAACATGTGTTTTTACGTAGGTTTTTGGACCATACTTTTAAGTGCGTTCCAAAAACAACAACAGTGAATAAAGCACATGTAAAACACGTTTCTTTTTCACAGGATTTTTCGATATTTTCGGAATAATAAACATTCAAAATAGCTATTCGTACATTTCATTTCTACAACATCTAGAATACTTTTAAGTATTTCGATTTACACTTCAATTCATGCTGTACCAACAATTTTCTGTCGAATGTCACCTTTTGCACGCATGCCATAGGTTCGCTATCCCTGGCTTTATTAATTGTTAGATTAATCTCTAAAATTATCTGCTCCTAAATGTATCACACGTTTGATTAATAAACAAAAATAATTTTTATCGTTGTTTTTGATTTCATATAATTATTTATTAGGCTTTTGATTTATTAGAAATAATGTCCGTTAATTGCTATTTGAGATTATATTAAGCTAGCCAACATGCGTATACTAAATTTCTTCGAGTGCCAATGTTCTGTTTAAAATTGTACCGATATATATTGATATTTAAAAAAAAATATATCGGTACCGATATCGATTTTTGAAAAAATATCGATACGATATACAGGGTGTCTCACCGAACGTTGGCTAACATGGGTAACTTTGTTATTAGTGGAGATAGAAAGTCGGTTAAATGGGCAAAGTAGTGCAGAAAATTAGGCTCATTAACATCCCGTCGAAAAAACAATTGAATTTTGACACCCTATGAATTTATTCAGAAAATAGTGAAAATTGCCATTTATGAAAACTGGCCATAACTTTTTTATTTATGAAGATATTTGAAAATTTCATTAACCATTTTTTGATAACTTTTTAAGGTCTTTTCAGTGGCGTAGGCTTAATTTTTTTATTTCCACTACATAATGAGATATTGACATAAACTTTGGTTTTTCTAATGGACGGCATTTTTGATTTTCAGATATTCGAATTCTACTTATTTTTCTGAATAATTCGACATAGCATATCCTATATCTAAACCAATCAGAAGCTACAAAACTGACAAAAATAGCTTTTTGGCGTTATCAAAGTGTGCCGTGTAAAACGAAATTTGTTGAAACAAATACATATCGACAGGTTAACAATCTGTCGAGCGATCGCTTCAGTTTTGCTAATTCATTTTGTTTGATTTACTCTCTAAGATGACTCAAGCATTCTCAAATTTGGAGAAACAGGCTATTTTTGCGCATACATTCAGCGTAACAAAAATACCACGTGGACTCAAGCACAATACTTGAACCTTTATCCAGAAAGGCGACAGCCTTATTCAATAACTTTTAGGAACTTAAATAGAAATTTAAAGGTATACGGTTCATTTTCAAAGAAAAAAGGCAACATTCAACACTGTGAAGAAGAATTAGGTTTAAATTTCTATTTAAGTTCCTAAAAGTGATTGAATAAGGCTGTCGCCTTTCTGGATAAAGGTTCAAGTATTCTGCTTGAGCCCACGTGGTATTTTTGTTACGCTGAATGTATGCGCAAAAATAGCCTGTTTCTTCAAATTTGAGAATGCTTGAGCCATCTTAGAGAGTAAATCAAACAAAATGAATTAGCAAAACTGTAGCGATCGCTCGACAGATTGTTAACCTGTCGATATGTATTTGTTTCAACAAATTTCGTTTTACACGGCACACTTTGATAACGCCAAAAAGCTATTTTTGTCAGTTTTGTAGCTTCTGATTGGTTTAGATATAGGATATGATATGTCAAATTATTCAGAAAAATAAGTAGAATTCGAATATCTTAAAATCAAAAATGCCGTCCATAAGAAAAACCAAAGTTCATGTCAATATCTCATTATGTAGTGGAAATAAAAAAATTAAACCTACGCCACTGAAAAGACCTTAAAAAGTTATCAAAAAATGGTTAATGAAATTTTCAAATATCTTCATAAATAAAAAAGTTATGGCCAGTTTTCATAAATGCCAATTTTCACTATTTTCTGAATAAATTCATAGGGTGTCAAAATTCAATTGTTTTTTCGACGGGATGTTAATGAGCCCAATTTTCTACACTACTTTGCCCATTTAACCGACTTTCTATCTCCACTAATAACAAAGTTACCCATGTTAGCCAACGTTCGGTGAGACACCCTGTATATCGATATTTTTTGGCACTTCCGATATCCCTACACTAAGTGTCGCCCTGGATACTGTGAAAAATGCCGTACCATTACCTAAAGCGGTATACAATTTTCAAATAAATAAAATATTCATTTGTAGTCGAAAATATTTGTATTATAAACAGGATAATTACACAAAAACATTCTTTTTCGTATTAAAAATATAAATTGACAAACAAACCGATTACTCATAAGTTGCGAAATATACATCTTTCAGAGGCAAACGCGTCTGACTTTTTGATTTGCAAACTGGATTTGTGCATTGTGCAGTGCGCAATTTAAACACTTTCCCAAAAATAGTCAACATCCCTATTAATGGTCATATAAAGCAAATTGTGATCGAGTCAAAAAAAAAAATATGTGTAAAATTCTAGACACTAATTTTTTTTTTCACAATTTTGTAAATAAAACTGCAATGTTTATAATTTTACACGCATTAATAATAAAAAGAAAAAGTATTTTGTTTATGAATGTTTTCAACATGATCACACTTCTCGAAAAATTTTCTATAACGTAAAATATTTTTCTCGCTCATGGCCCTGGGAACTAGCCCCCAATGTAAATCCAGTGCTGTCTTAATGGAAAGTTGGGTATGTTGGGATGGCATTTTTGAAGTTTAACTTCTTTAGCGACGTATCTGTTTGAAAAAAGTAAAAATCGAGGGGAAGTAGAATTGACCCCTAAAGGGGAAGCTAGTTTATCTCCTAAATTACATGAAACTGACAAGAACAGAAGTTTATAGTGCGTTGCTAAGTATGTGTAAATATTATTAATAAGTTTCACATAAAAAAAATTAAACTTGGGAATAATATTAAAAACTAAAGAAGTTAAACTTCTTATGTGAGCTTATGAGAGTGAGGCTCATTATAATTTTTTTATTTAGTGACATCATGGACTCATTTAGGAGAAGTGAGTCTTCAAAGTCCTAAGTCCTTTGAAATGTGTGCTCACTAATATTTTAAACATTTCGAAATAATGATGTAAAATTACCGGTAATTTGTGATAGTAACCATTTTAGCTGGATAATTAGCCGGTTAATTAATCAGCTGTCTATATAAAACGATATGGCAATTTCCAGTTTCTGTTTCTCAGAACAACAAAGCAGGGGCGGATTTACAAATTTGCCGCCAGCAAGCTATTAAATTTTTGCCGCCCCTACTGACCTCTGAAATTTGATACCCTAGTTCGCAATCTAATGTCTTGTCATCCTTGCTGTCAATTAAACACATTTCTCTTTAAAAATGGAATTTTGTACATGGGGTTATTTGTGGAGAAAAAATTAGAAAATTAAAAAAAAAGTTTGGCAAACTCTACCGTGTGAAATATCAAATGAAAGGGCTTGTAGTAGGGGTCTCAAATATATATTTTTTATAATTTTAAAATAAATAGTTTTAAAGTTATTTAAGAAAATAGATGAACAATTGACCGTTCCACTCCCCTTATCTCTGAAACTACTGAGCCTAAAATTTTGAAAAAAATAGGCAATATCGGGTCTCATCCATAGTTTACAGGAAAACGAAAACCTTAAGGTAGTTGTCGTGGTACAATATTGTCAAAAAGTTATAGATTATACGCGCCACAAAAGTGTACTAGCTTGTAGCTAAGTGATCCATAATTTGTACGCAAGACTGTACCCGTGGAAATGTCACCCATACAGTATTCGTATGCATGTATACTTTTCTATAAATTGTTGAACTTTAAACCGTTATTTATAAATAATTAGATGGTCAAAAATGTTTTCTTATTTTTTTTAAACTCATAACAAATGCATTGAAAGACTGTCAGTTTTTGGAAAATTTCTGACAGTTAGTTCTTTTTTTATAAATAAGAAACTGGTTCAGAACTACAGAGATCGTATACAATGTTAATTATCCAATTTTTAATTGAATTTATCTCGGATTATATACGGTCGATCGACTTCAAATTTTCAGGGTAATTGTATTATCGTGTCTTTAATAAGAATACAAAAATTAAGAATTTTCTGACGGTGTGCCTTAACCACGACAACTACCTTAAGTCTTAAAGTACTCACGGAAAACGGAATAGTACGGAACCCTCTTCTCGCGAGTTCGACTCGCACTTGACCGGTTTTTTTATTTTTGACCAACTGTGGTTCGTTCGTTAGATATATGTTATTTCGGAGGAGCCCCCGCGTAGGTCTAGCAGAGTCCCAGGCCTCCGCGGAGCACGCTTTGAGTATGGCTGATGTAGATATTGATAATAAAATTGAAATGAAAATCTGGAGCGAAGATTACCATCATGCGCAAAACTTTCTGCTCAGCCTTCATATATTGCCAATAATTTTTTAATGTATCAACTGAGTTACTGAATTAATAATATTATTAATGATATTGGATTTAATATGGCCTTAGAGATAAAAATGATGATATTATGTTTAATTTGTACAGACAGTAGTATAAATTAAACACAATATTTGAAAGAAAAAAAAATAAGATCAGACCTCGACTTGCTAGTTTTGATAACGTCATGGTGTCACCACATACTTCCTATTTACATTAATTGGAATTAAATTATTAAAAATCCATTAACAACGATAAGGTGTATGCATATTGCATTAAAAAAATTCCAGCTAATTGGGACGTACTCCTAATTTTTAAAATACAGTTTCTATGGACTGAAAATGTAGCTGTTAGGTCATGATGAAGATTCCACTACTGTTGTTGTTGCCGTGTATTATTACAATCGCGGGCGGAGCCGCGGGGAGCGTTACATAATAAATAAAATAGAATTCTTGTTAACGCGCGCAGTGACGCGGGTAATGACTACTAATAAATATGACATTTGCTATTCGTTTCCATGTAAAAAATAATCAAAGCATGCTTGGCAGCTACCTAATTTCTGTTTGACACATCTTAGAAACAAAAGAACAGCTGAATTTTTTTATTTTCAAAATATTTCCGAAGCTTAGAAATTTTTTTAACAAAGCTTTCTTAGTTAAACATTCATTGTTACAATGCTAAATCAGAAAAAAATATTTTTATCCACAAACACCGTCTGGACTCAAACCAGAATCTTTCCACTTTCGCGGCGGAATGAGTTATCAGTTACTCTACGGTGCGATATCTAAACAATTAATTCTTCCTAATAAAGCAATTGTAACATAAAATCCACTACATACGAGAGCTGATTATTTTAGCTAGGTACTGCTAGACATGAATCGTCTCCATAGCGAGAGTGGAAAGATTCTGGTTTGAGTCCAGACGGTGTTGGTTAATAAAAATAATTTTTTCTGATTTAGCATTGTAACAATGAATGTTTAACAATTAAATAGCAAAAGTTCTGCAGCTTGTAGAAATTAAAACATCATATATTAAAAGCTTTCTTAGTAAAATATATAGAATAATAAGCAGTTATATAAAACACATACTGTTATAACAGGAAAAATAACATTATAGCGCATATCTCTTCTGCGCTTGCACCGATTTTTCTTAAAAACAATAGATCTCTTCATATTTGTATATCAAATATCCGTCCAAAATTTGCTTTCAATTCGCTCGTCCGTTTGACCTGTATCGTGTTCACAGACATTTTCCAAAAATATGTTTTTTGGATTCAGGAGATCTAATTAGCGGGTTTGAATGGTAGAAAGACGGCGCGTAGAATTTGCACCTTGAGGGTTCCGTACCGTTATAACAATTTAATAAAATACACCAATAAGGCTTCACGCCAAAGAAGTATAACTTCTGCCGCGCGTTTTTTTTTATTTACAGAAATGTACAGTGACATGAAATCACTCCAGGTTATCTATTAACTGAAAAATGGCAATCATTTAGAGTAAGGATGTCAGAAGTGCCAAAAAGTATTGATATATATCGTATCGATATTTTTTTCAAGTATCGATATCGCTACCGATATATTTTTTACAAAATAACGATGGACCGGTACAATTTTAAAGAGAACATTGGCAGTCGAAGAAATTTAGTATACATATTGGCTAGCTTAATATAATCTCAAATAGCAATTAACGGACATGATTTCTAATAAATTAAGTAATAAATAATTATCTCAAATCAAAAACAACGATAAGATTTTTTTTTGTTTATTAATCAAACGTTTAATATATTTAGGAGCAGATAACAATAGAGATTAATCGAACAACTAATCAAACCAGGGGTGAAGAACCTATGACATGCGTGCCAGCGCCAGCGGTGAGATTCGATAGAAAATTGTTGGTACAGCATGAATTGAGGTGTAGATCGAAATAATTATAAAAATATTCTATATGTTGCAGAAGTGAAATGAAATATTGTATGAATAGCTATTTTGACTGTTTATTATTCCGAAAATATCGAAAAATCCGGTGAAAAAGAAACGTGTTTTACTTGTGCTTTATTCAGTGTTGTTGTTTTTGGAACGCACATAAAAGTATGTTCCAAAAACATATGTAAAAACACATGTTTCGTTTTCAGTGGAATTTTCGATGATTTTGGAATAATTAAACGGCCATAGTCATTCGCGGTAGTACATACAAGTGTTGTTTACTGGAAAAAAATATCGGTTTGGGTACCACGAATTTTATATCGAAATATTAAATATCGCCCAAAAATATCGATATATCAAATAAAAAATATCGAAATATCGATATTTTTGCGACATCCCTAATTTAGAGCTTTCAGTATTTCATTCACGTTAAAATAGTTAACCGAAATTTTATTTGCATTGAAATTCGATTCCTATTTAGGATTGTTCAATATCGCAATTAAAAATGTTAGTTCCAACATAACAATGCAAGATTAATTTTAGTGTTTATCTTATTTAGCCGTTAGCGTTACAGCGTATAAAAATTGTTTTGAAAATACAATTTAAGACGGTCAGTCTTAAACTCAGATATACGAATGATTGGTTATGAAAACTTTAAGGGGGTATTCTTATGTGAACGCATAAATTTTACCTCTTTTTAGGGAATTTTTTTTTAGACGACAATAACATTCAATCATTTTAATTTTTTTATATGTTTTTGTTTGTATCTTAAACTGTATAAAAAAATTGTTTTTTCTCTTATTTTACATTTTTTTTTATATATTTTTTTTAAAATTAAATTAGACACTAAAAAAAAGCAGGTCACTGGTCATGGTAATAGCGGCTGTTCATGTTGTCTGAAATAAAAAAATCGAATGGATCATTGTTTCAGTAGGGATGTCGCTATCGTCCCTACTAAAATTAATCAATTTCATTAAAAAAAAAATGGCGGACTGTAGAAAAAAAGTTTGTTTTTTGTTATTTTTTTTTTGTTAAAAATCGTTTAAAAAAATAAGAAAATATTTTCGAAAATAAGAAATTTTAGTACGGACGATAACCATTAATGAGTAGAAGAACATATATAAATTTCAAAGCAATCGGTTGAATACTTTTTTTTTTAGGACCATGACAGTTTTAGAAAGTAATGTTTCCAGATAAATGCGTTTAAAGTTTCGAGAGCCAACAAGTCGCTTATACGGCTCGTCAGCGACTATGAGTTGTAATTTATTTAAAACTAGGAATTTCGGTCTCTATTTTTCACAGCATATTTTCGATAGGTTTTACTATTGAAATAAAAAAAAAAAAAAAAATTATTTTTCGAAGTGGTCACATAAGAATACCCCCTTAAAAATGCCGTGATAGTCGTGGGTAGACATGGGAATCATGGGCTGACGGGATTTCATCAATCTTTGCAACAGCGTTTTTTAGCCTCGTATTGTGGCTTAAATTCAGAGCGTTCCGACAGCCCTAATTGTGGGAGAGCGACCTTGACAAAATGGAGGTCAGCCATTGCAATGGCCAGTGAATTATCGTAGCTTGTTAGGTTGATTAAATAGGTGCCTGCGATTATATTATGACGTATGATAATAAATTAACGGTTTACAAGCTTTAATTTATCTTCATTTGTTAATTAGGGTCAAGTACTGTAATTATAAATTTTGACCCACTTTCACATATCCAATCGACATTAAACTCGGTTTATACCTAGTCTCTAACGTCATGATATATAGATCTATTGGAACTTCTCGAATCTCGATTATGAACAGCATAGAATTAGGATGTAGCATAATTTTGTTCATTTTGATTAACTTGTCGAGGAGTTTCCTAGTGGATTTTTTCCCGCTTAATTCAGTTTGTTTGACAAAAAATGTGGTGCGTGTGCTTATGTATACGCGGCAGAAGTTATACTTCTTTGGCTTGATCGCAATAATTGATATTCACATTTTCGTTAAAAAATAGAATGTCTAGCGAGATGATAAATCTAGTTAAAAGTTAGCCTGTTCACTTCGAGTAGTACTTATTTACTTTAGATAATAGGTGGACAACTCCATCAGCACATTGTAACAGAGAAATGAGACGTGTCATCTATGAATACAAAGTAAAACTATACTGCATCGAAGAGTCAGTTTCATCGACGGATTTAACCTTGGGAGTAGTACTTATTTACTTCGGATAATAGGTGGACATTGTAGTAGAGAAATGAGACGTGTCATCTATGAATAAAAAGTAGAATTATATCTGCTTTATCGACGAATTTAATCTTGCCGATACGCACGTACATTTGTATTAAATTAACAACTAACGTCATGGTGTCTCATGCGTGCCAAACTTCCGGAACAGAGAAAATTTTACCCTCAAAGCGCCAAAGAAGTATAACTTCAAAAATTTACATATAATTTTATTATTTTTAACACGTTATCATTAGCTTCACCTGTATGTTTCAATGGAATCTTTGAACGTGAAGTTCAGCCACTTCAAAACGTCAGATTAAACTGAAACTTTGGACACTTATCAAGGACCGATGACAATACGATAGAGATGGAAAAAACGGGTCTTTTTAGTGATCTGCATCTTTGCGTCTGGATCCTGTATGTGAGCCGGCTCACTGAACCGGTTCAAAAAGAGCCGAGTTCTGAATATGTTACTGCAGTCTGCCACTGAGTTACCTAGTTCAGTCAATCATATCACGACCTGTATAGAATCAAGAATGCATAGCCAACCATGTGATGCATGAGTCATTTGAACTGACAGATGCATCAAAGCAAGAACTGATACGTAAGTGTAAAATGTGCTTCTGTGCGCGTTAAGTGTTTCACTGAGTTATGCGGATCCGTTGATCCGTCGGCTCAAAAAAAAGTGAGTCGGCTCCCACGGATCTTCTGTCGGAGTCGGCTCTTTGAACCGGTTCAGATCTGAGTTACCCAACTTTACAATACGATAATTTAATAAGTTTGTCCCATTATCCTGACCAGGACCTTCAGGATAAAAAAACCTGAAAAATTCCAGTAAGCAACTAACACGGTGTACAGTGACGTACGTTGCGTTGCCTACCCCACAGTCAAATGCGATATTGCTTTTTAGTCATATAATTAAAATTAGAGTTTAAAAAAACTAAAAGAACATGCTTTTATGAACTAAAAAATGCAAAATAATTTGACAAGAAAATTAGCTAAAAGCGTGGAGTGTTTAATATCGGAAATAAATTTTTCATTTACTAATTGCAACCGTAGAGCTATTATAAAAATTTAAGTAGATAGCACCCCATGCTTTTTACAGTAAAGCTAATTTTGTCGTCAAGTTATTCTGCATTTTTTAGTTCTAATACAAAACTTAAGCAAGTGTATCTCTATGAAATTTTCTGTGACGTTTAAGGGGAAATAACGCGTTAAGTTAAACTATGGCAACACCAAATTATACACATTTTTTTGTCTGAACCTCAAGAGTGGTTTTAATCTACACTAATATTATAAAGAGGAAAGATTTGTATTTTTGTGTGTATGTTTGTAATGAATAAACTCAAAAACTACTGTGCCGATTTAAAAAATTCTTTCACCATTAGAAAGCTACATTCACCCTGATTTATTGCTAGAAAATATTAGCGATCCTTTTTTTTATTTTGCATTTCTTAGTTTATAAAAGTGTGTTGTTTTAGTTTTTTTAAACTCTAATTTTTTATTGGATACTCTAATAGTAGTATAGCAAAAGTAAAAAAATAGAACGTCGTCTATCTATGCAAATATGTGATAACACTAAAATTTTTTACGCAAATTAGTTAAAACTCTTTTAATCTCAGTACCTATGATATCAACAACAAACTGTGTTTTTATTGCTGCTATGGTAGCAAAATTTAACTGATATTTGTTTAGATATTTTGATAAATCCTACATGAACGATAAAAAATATTATTATGACTTGAAAATGTTGATAGCAGTTGAGTTGCGATGACGCACTGATAACGAAAGTCTTGTTTACAACTACATCAGCCGCTCTCCGCGGCTCCGCCCGCGATTGTAATGATACACGGCAACAACAGTCGTGGAATCTTCATCAAGACCTAACAGTTACATTTTCAGTCCACTGAAACCGTATTTTAAAAATTAGACTGTGTTAATCATTAACACCCCTGTACTTCCCCTCTTTCCACACTTTAGAAGACTATTTTAATATCTCCACTCAACAAAAGAAACATGTCTGTCAAATTTTAAGTCTGGAGGTCTAATAGTTCCGGAAGGTATCGTGATGACCTGTCAGTGGCATTTATCTCCTATTTCAACACCTTTAAGTTTTTATTTTGAGACCAAAGGTAGCCTATGTGCTTCTTTCGGATGCAATTTATCTCCTTGTCAAATTTTATCGAAATCTGTTCAGCGGCTTAGACGTGAAAAGGCACAAACAAACAAACAAATATATTCACATTTATATTAGTTAGGATAATAATATTAATATTACAGTACATTGTTTTGAGTCATTATTTTACTATAAGTTTGTTATAACTAAACGTTTGAGAAGTGAATTTATTAATCAAAAGCTATGTTTCCATAGTTTACTTTCTAAGACGATATCCTGAGAGATGTCACTAGCGGTACAGACGTTCGCATTTATAATACAGTAGAATCCGTTTATTATGACTCCGCCTATATTGACCAACCGCCTATTATGACGTAATTAAAAACGAAGTTTGGTTTTCATATAAAATTCTTTGTAACAAAGTCGGATATAATGACTTCTCTTACAGTGACATGTCGCTTATTATGACCCATTTTTAATAAATTTTGTCCGTTTATAGTGACCGACATGATTTTTCGGCAATGTTCGTTGATTCCTGACAACGTTCGGCACGTGGCTTGTTTTTGTTTTGAATCTCAGTTAGTAATTGATAGTTGAACGTCACGCGTTGTTTTTAGTGATATCCTACGTAAAAAATGTCATCTCAACGTCGTAAAGCATTTACGATTGAGGAGAAAGGTGCAATAATATGCAGATTAGAAAATGGAGAATCAAACTCATCTCTCGCAAAGGAATTGGGCGTCGGTAATTCGACAATCTCAATGATTTTCAAAAACAAGAACAGGATTAAGCGATTGTTCAATTCAAATGTTTTGAAACCGAAGAGGCTTCGAAAATCGCGACAAGAAAATGTTGATAAAGCGTTAATTCAGTGGTTTAAAATCACGAGAAACAAAGGAATACCCGTCAGCGGCCCTATGCTACTTAAAAAAAAGACGGTTGTTTTTTCTTCACAAAAATGCTTTGTATGACGTCCGCTTAGTATGACGTGTTTGTCAATTCCCTTCGATGTCATTATAAACGGATTCCACTGTATTAATATGGATGACATCACATGATCATAATATTATTGGTTGTTACATTGACAAGTACGGATAAGTAGGTGTACTAATTTTTATCTACAATTTGTCTGCCAACAGGCAAAGGAAAAATGAGGTGTCTGTTATCACCAGTTAGTCCGATGACATTATCACCATTTTGAACAGGATATGATAAAAGCTATCGTTTAATGTAAATTTGCGTTCCAGGAAACCTGGGGGTCGTTTTAGTCCGAGAGCTGTTAGATATTTTTCGATAGGTATTTGAAGCACTATGAAAATTTGCACAATACCTCTTTAGTAATATCCGAATACAAAAACACAGACCTGGTTGAAGGGTAGCGCGGCTTAACCGACCCTCAAATTTTTAAACACGTGGCAGATAGAATGTTCCACCGAAACGACCTTTTTTTTTAAATACAGTACAACCTCGATATAACAAAGCTGAAGGGAATTAGAAAATATTCGTTATACGAAGTAATTCGTTATAATGAAGTTTGTTATATAGAGATTAGGTTGGTCTAAGATCCGTTTTAACAAGGTAAGAAAATCCATTTTCTTCTTAAAACTTATCTTCAAACTTTAAAATTGTGGCCAATGTACTTGCGGGAATTTCGAACTCTTTAGCGATGTCTAATTTTTCTTTGTAGGATTCTCGTCTACATACTTAATGATTTTTCGTTTCTCTGCGACAGTTAAGGAACGCCTTTTTCGTTTCTCAGCCGCTGCAACTTTAAATTTACTAACAACAGTGACCAACGATAGTGTTTACATTACTTTACTTCAAACAACAATGATTGTCTTACAATAAATTTAAAGTGTCTGAATCTGTCGAGACATGAATTTTTGTTGTTATTGTGGAATTATGTGTAATTGATTGGTAGGATACGTTATGTAAAGGTTATATGTTGACAAAAATCGTTAAATAGAGGTAAATTATACTTTTGATTTATATTTTTCAATGATTGAAGATTCGTTATAAAGAGGTTTTTGACAAAAAGTATTCATAATGTAGTGATATATTTTGCATTAACTCTTACGGGCAGTTCTAGGGGATTTCGAAAAATTTGTAAAAACGAGGAAATCGTTATATTAAGGCTACGCGATATATCTATTTTTAGTTACCAATATTATTCTGTTTAAATTTCAACGTGCCTCAAATATATTTTTAAAATTTGCAAACACCTGGCTAAGTTTTAGACCGGATTAAGAAATCTGGCTTTTTTATTTTTCAGCTTCGTAAATAATAAATTTCAAGGTATTAAAATATCAAAATATCTTAAGGGCTTTTTATTGCAAAAAATTTTGCTAATTTAAGATGGGTCGGTTAAGCCCCGTTACCCTTCAGCCAGGTCTGTGTAGGGATGTCGAAAAAATATCGATATTTTTTATTTGATATATCGATATTTGTGGGCGATATTTAATATTTCGATATATCGATATAAAATTTCGAGTATCGAAAACCGATATTTTTTTCCAGTAGCAACATTTGTATGTACTACCGCGACCGACTATGGCCGTTTAATTATTCCGAAAATATCGGAAACTTTACTGAAAAAGAAACATGTGTTTTTACATATGTTTTTGGAACATACTTTACTGGTTTTTTCGATATTTTCGGAATAATAATCAGTCAAAATAGCTATTCATACAATATTTCATTTCAATTCTACATCTAAAATGTTTTTAAATATTTCTATTTACAGCTCAATTCATGCTGTACCAACAATTTTCTGTCGAATGACACCCCTGGCACGCTTGCCATAGGTTCGCCATCCCTGGCTTTATTAATTGTTCGATTAATCTCTAAAATTATCTGCTCCTAAATGTATTAGACGTTTGATTAATAAACAAAAAAAAATATTTATTACTTGATTTATTAGAAATAATGTTTCTTAATTGCAATTTGAGATTATATCAAGCGAGCGAATATGTATACTAAATTTCTTCGAGTATAATAATAATAATATATTTATTTGCTTTGCCAATAAAGGATACAAAATCGTCACGGTGGATCCATCAAGGACAGTAGTAGGTCCATCAAGGACTCAATCATTCATAACTTAAAAACTCATCCAATTTGTAGAAAGCGTTTGACAATAAAAATTCTTTTAAGTGTTTTTTAAACTTCGACAGTTTATCGCATTGTTTAATACTTTGAGGTAGTTTATTATAAACAGCAATACCTAAACTATTTGGGGATTTCATGGAAACGGTTAAACGATTAAAAGGAACTCTAAGTTCAGATTTTGATCTGGTATTTAAGTTATGAATGTCAGAGTTCTTGATGAACTTACTAAGGTTCTTAAAAACATAAGTTGACAGTTCATAAATTAGTATGCAAACTAATGTAAGTATTCTATATTTCTTAAATATATCTCTGCAACTTGTTCGCTGCGACACACCAGCAATACATCTGACAATTTTCTTTTGGCAGATAAATACACCATGTGCTTGAGTGCCAATGTTCTGTTTCAAATTCTACCGATATATCGATATTTTTATAAGAATATGTCGGTATCGATACCGATACGATATATATCGATATTTTTTTACGCTTCTGACATCCCAAAGTATGTGTTTTTGTATTCGGATAATTACTATAGAGGTATTGTACAAATTTTTAGTGCCTCAAATACCTACCCGAAAATGTCTAACAGCTCTCCTACTATTTGTCATTTCTACGAGACATATACTTTACTGTTCTCTTGTGTTTTGTACTTTGCTGCAATCTGCTCCACAATATGTACTGCTGCTGACTGCTGTGCCGTGATTCTCAGTGAGTGCAACAGTGCTACGACAATCTCTCACTGCATCAGGCTCACTTACTCTAACGCACTATTTGTCTCTCTTCGACAGCCTAGCGGTTTATTTACTACTTTACTGTAAACATTACACGATTTTCAGCGATTTATATTATACTAGCGGCCCAATCCGGCTTCGCCTGGGTGTAAATGTAATATATAGGATATAAAAGATGAGAATCATTATCATTAAATTCTCAACGTGTATTGAATTTGCGCGAATTCAATCGCTAAAAATCTTATTTCCCAAAAAGAAGTTTAAAAAATTCTGTTGATCCGATCGCTACCAAACTTCAGATCACCTGCTGGATTAATCTAAAGATTGTTTGAAAATTTCATCAAAAATGGTCTACCTGTTTGGAGTCCATAGATTACATATACGTCGTCTTTTATTTATATAGATTATTAAAATGTAAAAAGTGGTTATTGTGACATAACGATAATAGTTGGACATAAAGTATCGGAAAGTTTTTTGTAGTTATTTATATGTTCTTCAATATTGTAGAACATACTTTTGTTCTATCATCAATAGTTTCCGCAGCGCATGCGACGAAAGATGTTTTATGGCATTGTTTTTTACACCTTGGGTTACGTTACTAAAGTTTTAGTAAGGATCTCTAATATTTTCTAGCAATAAATATAGTGTATGTTACTCAGGGTGAATGTAGCTTTCTAATGGTGAAAGAATTTTTTAAATCGGCATAGTAGTTTTTGAGTTTATTCATTACATACATACACACAAAAATACAAATCTTTCCTCTTTATAATATTAGTGTAGATTAAAACCACTCTTCAGGTTCAGACAAAAAAATGTGTATAATTTAGTGTTGCCATAGTTTAACTTAACGCGTTATGTCCCCTTAAACGTCACAGAAAATTTCGTAGAGATACACTCGCTTAAGTTTTGTATTAGAACTAAAAAATGCAGAATAACTTGACGACAAAATTAGCTTTACTGTAAAAAGCGTGAAATGCTATCTACTTAAATTTTCATAATAGCGCTACGTTTACAATTAGCTAGTAAATGAAATATTTATTTTTACAATAAAGCTAATTTTGTTGTCAAATTATTTTGCATTTTTTAGTTCATAAAAGCGTGTTATTTTAGTTTTTTAAACTTTTAATTATAAGACTAAAATATGATATTGGATTTGACTGTAGGGTAGGCAACGCAACGTATGTCGCTACAGCGTGTTAGCTTGCTTGCTGTAATTTTTCAAGTTTTTTTTATCCTGAAGGTCCTGGTCAGGATAATGACACACACTTATTAAATTATCGTATTGTCATCGGTCCTTGATTAGTGTGCAAAGTTTCAGTTTAATCTGACGTTTTGAAGTGAGTGAATCTCATGTTCAAAGATTCCTTTACAAACATACAAGTGAAGCTAATAAAAGCGTGTTAATTATTCGACTTGTTTTTTATTTAATACTAACCGCTCCCCGCGGCTCCGCCCGCGATTGTAATGATACACGGCAACAACAACAGTAATCGAATTTAAGACCTAAAAGCTATACATTTTCAGTCCATGGAAACTGTATTTTAAAAATTAGAGTGTGTTAATTATTGACACCCCTGTACTTCCCCCCTTTTCACACCTTAGAAGACTATTTTAATATCTCTACTCAACAAAAGAAACACGTCTGCCAAATTTCAAGTCTGGAAGTCTTAATAGTTCGGGAAGGTATCGTGATGACATGTCAGTGACATTCATCTTCTATTTCGCCCCGTTTAAGTTTTTATTACGAGACAAAAGGTAGTCTATGTCCTTCTTTAGGATGCAATCTATGTTGTCAAATTTTATCGAAATCTGTTCAGCGGTTTAGGCGTGAAAGCGTAACAAAGCACATTCGTATTTATAATATTAGTTAGGATTTTAACTGCTTGTAAATGTAGTGATTGTGAAATATTATACTTGGTATTAAATAACTGCTTAAGCATAAATACAACGCTTGCTACAATATCAGTTTAAAAATGACACCCTTGCCCCCTCGGCAGTGTTTAGATATCAGCTCCGACCAAGTCCTCACAACACAGCAAGTCATGGCCTACCTCGACGGTACGGTGTATAAAATAAACGTGCCTTGTACAAGACTGTTTTATAGAAATAATAATTTTGTATTATTTGTAATTTTTGAGATTGGATTACAACACAGTACTTTTATGTTGAATTGTGTAACGTTGTAACACAACATTGTTTTAAATCGTTTTATTTGTTCTAAGAACTATACTTATTTACTAAACATTACTGTTTGATCTATATAAACATTATTTAGTTTAAATAAATGAGTATCTCGTGAACTTTAGACTTGGAATTGTGATTTTTAATAACGATATTGCGAAGTTTTCAACTGTGAACTATTTTCTAACCTCCAATGAAATGACTTAAATAATCTCCGAATAATTGTGCATAATTTCACAGAACACGTGGAGAATGCGTTTTTTAAAGTGTCTTTTAAATCTTTTTGTTGTGACTGTTTAAATTAAAAAAAAATAATAAATTGTTTATTAAAGTAATTTCAATATTTTACACTGTCGTTATTAATCCATTAGTTTTTATAACATGAATAATATTTTTCTAGGTCGCTAAGTCACTGACATTTCGTTACTTGCAAAAATATTTAAGGTTTTTTTTTTTATTCTTTTAATTCATTAAATATTTCGCAGTTTTGTACAAAAAATATTACACATAAATAGAAACATATTTTTTATTTTATTTATGTTGCTCTTAGTTGTCCAGCGTCTTTAATCTACTGTCTCTCTCTATAGTTGTTTACGTTTGAAGATTCAAAAAGACAACCCTCCAAATTTATAAAATCATTTTTTGGGTCCCGTACCTCAGAAAGAATTCTTATAGAATCACTTCGTTATCCGTCTGTCTGTCAAGGTCCTTTTTCTCTGGAACGCGTGTAGGTATCAAGTTGAAATTAATATCAAATACTCAGGTCTGCAATCCCTTGGAGCTGTTAAAAAATCAAACTTCTAAGTCGACGCAATCAAAACTTACGACCGTTTATTCCGCATATTTTGACATTCGCAAGGGAATCAAAACCTATAGGGCACTTCCCGTTGACCTAGAATCACGAAATTTGACAAGAAGCAATGTCTTATAGCACAAGTAAAGGGGAAAATCCGAAAACCGCAAATTTGTAGTTACGTCACAAAAAAATATTTTTTTTCTATATAAACGTCAAAAGAGTGCATACTAGCGACATCGGACGGAATTTCTTAAAAGCTATTAGTTCAGGCATTTCTATGCCTTAGTGTGTATTACTATGGCTGCTGTAACAACAAATAATAAAAATAAAATAAAGTTAATAAATATTGTACGGTGGTACGGAACTCTTCGTGTGCGAGTTCGACTCGCACTTGACCAGTTTTTTTTTTAATTTAAGGTCAGCAACTGCCAATTATCTAAACCTAGTTCGAATTCATATTTTCGATTTTTTTTTATGAATAAGAATTGGAAAACGCAATTAGGTGTCGGACTAGAACCTGAAAGCTGAAAACTTTCTCCAAGAGCTGATGTCACCCGTTTCATGGAGTGTTTGATTGAGGCAAATGTATAGGTAAATGATTTTGGGAACACTTTCCCAAAAATAGTGTTAAACCCCGGAAAAGTGTCTAGCTTTTTGCAAATATTTTTAAATATGTATATCTAATGCAGTTGCTATAACAATTTCAACGTGAATCAATCACTTATTTTTTCATTTGTCAAAATTCAACTTGGGGGTATTTTGGTTTGATGTTAACCCCTCCAAAAGTGTCTGCCTCATTTATTTATTTAAAATCAACTTAACTTTCGAATAGTACTTGTTGACTTTTGAATCAAACACTTTTTTGGCACATATTTTATTTAAACCTTTCCTGTATGCGCAGTACCTGGCGTACAAACACACATTTACCTAAACATCTTACCTATATATACTATTGTGTAAAATTTCTACCTGAATCAAACACTTCATGAAACGAGTGTCATGAGCTCTCCGACTAACTTGTAATACATGAGTCATGGAGTCGGTTTATAAACAAAAGCATCCATAGATCATACGCGGCGGTTCTCAAACTCTGTAAGTTGGTTGACCTATAGTTCTACCAAAATGTGGCCAAGCTGGAGGCTAGACAGGTAACCAACTTATAAATTATCATGAAGTTAAAGCCACTTTTATAGTTCGATGCAAACTGACCAGCCAAAGCAGGTGTTCAAATCGTAGAGATTAACTCAAAATCGTTATAAATCGAATTCTAGGTAGGTGATCAAAACGTGGTTAAAATGTACAGTAAGACCTCGCTTAACGTTGCTCCGCTCCAGTGTTTCAGTACGCGGTTTCTAAAAAAAAAGTTTTAGTCACTGTAGCGTAAATTATAGATTAGTTTATACAAAATGATTTAAATGTTGGTAGAAGGCAAGACGAATTGTCATTGATTCAATATCTTGCTATCGACAACAGCTTGCTGAACGAAACAGAAAAAGACAAACGACATTAAAAAAACAAAATATGTCAAATGAGGAACCTTTCTCATCACAAACATGAATTTTGATACAAGTATTAAGGGAGATATTTCATATCGGCAAAAAATACCTTTGAGAAATAATATATACCAATTTTGTATTTGACACCTAACTACAAACCAAATGTTAGATTCTGCCAGCGTTGCCAGATTTTTTTTTTGTCAAGTCGGAATCTTGGAACTTTTTGAGTGAAAAAAGCGGGATTCTTTCGTCGAAAGCGGGACATAGTAAAAAAACGTATATAATTAGAAGTTTTTAAATATTTATCTTTTTATTTGAGATCAAATTACGTTTACGTGACAACAGATAGCAAAAATAGCCATAGAAAATGTATTTTAATAAAAATGTGATATTTTAAATCAGATTTACCCTATCGTTAAATAGTTATATTCGTCTGATGAATAAAAAAACAGAAATCAAAATCAAAAAAGTTTTATTCATTAGAAAAATATGACGTTTCAAACAATAGTCTGAGGAGTGAGTGTTACAAATTGCAACTTACAATAAGAGAATAATTATTTACGCACGGTCGAGTTATCCCCGAAAAGCCTGTCCCGCGCGGGACATTTAATTTTGATTTAAAAATCGGGACGTCCCACCAAAATCGGGACGTCTGGCAACGCTGGATTCTGCTGTGTGTTTCATCTGATCCGCGATCGGTCGATAGAGGCGCTGATGCGAATCTGTCTGTCATCAATTGAGGCATTTGAATTTATGGACAGAACTTCAAAGTATTTGTATTCGATTTATTTCCGCTCGCCTCGAGTATTTAATCGGAAAGTATTAACGAACTTCAGTTGTTTCAGGATCAATCAAGCTTAGCTCTAGATTACAAAGTATTTCATTTATCTACAAACTTAATAATGCCGTGAAAACTATCTTATATATGTTTAAACGAGCAATTCTTGTACCGTGAATTTATTTTAAGATGAAACATACAAATTTCCGTTTACATGGTTACACAATAACATTTTTGACAGCAATGTTATACGCGTTTATTTTTAAATAGAACATAACGTCTATCCAGAAGAATAACGATATAACACCTCTTCAGTTAAGTAACGTTTTGAAGAATTTTCATGCCCGTTTATAAGGGCATTGCTTGGCAGTGAATGGGGGAATTTTCGAAAATTTACTTTGATTAGTTAAAAAAAAATCATATCATGTGGAAGTATTTATTATTACTTGTACGCATTCCTATGTTCCATTTTAAAATAAACGCGTAATTACATTGCTGTCAAAAATGTTATTGTGTAACTATGTAAACGGAAAGTTGTATGTTTCATCTTAAAATAGATTCACGGCATATATATTTATTTATTTATAAATATTGTCAACCTATCTAGGAAACGGCTCTAATGATTTGGATAAAATTCACTGAAAAGGAGTATTTGGGACAAAAAATCGATCTAGCTAGATCTTATTCTCGGAAGAGTTTGTTTTTCCACATATTTAATCATTTTAATTTTTTGACGTTTCAAAATACTGTGATATTGTAAGCTTTGGAATAACAATTGTGTCAAAATACTGACAATGAATCTTTAATAAGTTATACTAAATAAAACGTAAATTATTTAAATAAAAACGAAGAAATATTAATTAAGTGAATATAGTTTTAACTAATATTTGAATAATAGGCATAAAGTATTTTATTTTTATACCATGTATGATTTAAACATTTTTTTTTTGCTTTTAACTCGTCAGATCGATTCGAGTATTTTTTTTTTGAACGAAAGGAAAGAAGTTTCTACATCAATTTTGTATATTAGATTGTGTTTTTAAAAAGACTTATAAGCATTAATAATGTATAAATTCGATTTTACTTTAAATGTATTGTAACAAAACTGTTCTTTGTGGTGGTTTAAAACTGATTTATTTTTAACAAACGAAATAAATACAAAACAGATAAACTAAAACGTACTTCTCTAGTAATAATGAAAAATGAACTAAACGTATTTCTCTAATAATGAAACAAACTAAACAATGAAACAAACAAACGGATTCTTATAAATAATAACACAACAATACACTATTCTTAACACACGTACTTATGTACTAACTGAATATTTGTCTTCTGTACCGCCGTACCAATTGCCTGACTGTTGCGATAACTGACTATCGACTGAATTCGCCTGTCGCGCCTCACACGCGCTGTACATTTCGTTCTCGATCATTCCAGAAACTTCTGTTCAAGTTCGAGAAGCCTCTGTCGTTTTCAGTGGCGTAATAATTGGGGGCTTGCTACAGTATCAAAAGAGAAAAAAAACTGTACATATAAATAATAAAATGATAAAGTAGCGGCCCGAAGAGTCGCATTTTTTGGCGCTGGGGGCTTGTATGGTAAAATTTCTTCCGAGCAAAGCTCGGTTGCCCAAATATTATGGTTTATACGAGTATTAGGTATATAAATATAATATTATGTAATCATAATACGTTGTGTCTAATGGCGATTCTTTATCATCTATTTATCTGAACTATAACAATATAAACTTACGTGTGAATAGTGATTGTAGTGCAATTGTTTCTTCTTGAAGTATGGCTGCGAATTTAATAATAGCGTAAGTATTCTTCCTAGTTTATATTTTACAAAGAATGTTAGTTAGGGAGCTAGTGACGATTTTACTCATAGTATTTCTTCCTCAAACCTGAGTTTTTGTGAGTTCATTAACAGTGCTGGATCACTTTCACACAGTTTATGCTGAGACCCAGCGTTAAGAGGCGAGGTAGGCAAAAGACATATTGTGGGTGTGAGCTCTGTCTCGCTCAAATCATCCGCACGTTTCAATTTTTGGCTGGTGCCACACTACGAGGCTAAAAGATGCTATTCTAATTTTTGGACATATTTTGAAGATTTAAAAACTTTTCTGAAAAAGGAAGAGTCACTTTAAGTTTGAGATGGAACAGTTTTGTGAAATAAGTACGAATATAGTCGTAGTGTGACATTGAAAACGTGTGTTTTTTTGGCACAATTAATGCCAACTTTTTTTAGTAAATCGTACATAAATTACAAAAGTAGTCCATTAGAGATCTAGATTTGTCTTTTATCTTCCTTATAGAGAAAGGATTTTTGCAGAATGTTGACGAATAAGTCTACAATCAGTTGACAGCCGAAGCTCTATTTTTGGCTTAAATCTTGAACATAAAAACCGCAGTCTGACAGCTGAGACCTGGTGTTTTTAAAAGGACACTATAGTTGGTAAATTAAATGGGCGTGCGTCGAGTGACGAATGGAAGAAACCGCTGGTTTACGCTTTACAGCATGTTCGAATCCCGTTTGTGTATCCCACGGGTGCGTACGTTCATCACGGCAGTCTGGCCGTTCGTCTGTTTATTGTAGACAGTACCTACATGGGATGTGGCCAATGCATTATATTCTGTGCTGTTGATCAGGGCTATCAACATGCCGAATACAAAAAAAAATGCCCTGGCTTCTGATAGTCGTGAGACTACCAGTAGACATGGAATCACGGGCATAGACTTGTGCTTTGGGAAGCACCTTGTTCGATTTGAGTAATTTCGGAAGCACGCTGGATGCGGACCGCTTGGGTGCTGTAGGGTTTCATCAATTTTCAAACGGTTGCCATTTTTTAAATTCTAACTATGCAAGATTAATTTTAGTGTTTTTCTTATTTAGCCGTTAGCGTTACAGCGTTTTAAAATTGTTTTGAAAATTGCAATGCAAAACAGTTGTAAACTTAGATATGAATGATTTGGTTATAAAAACTTAAAAAAAATGCCGTGGTACTCGTGGGACTACCGGTAGACATGGAATCACGGGCAGACTTGTGCTTTGGGAAGCACATTGTTCGATCTGAGTCACTTTGGGTATCGGAAATGCCGACCGCTTGGGTGCTGATGGGGTTTCATCAATTTTCAAACGATTGCCATTTATTAAATTCTAACTATGCAAGATTAATTTTAGTGTTTTTCTTATTTAGCCGTCAGCGTTACAGCGTTTCAAAATTGTTTTGAAAATTGCAATGCAAGACAGTTGTAAACTTAGATATGAATGATTTGGTTATAAATACTTAAAAAAAATGCCGTGGTACTCGTGGGACTACCGGTACACATGGAATCACGGGCAGACTTGTGCTTTGGGAAGCACATTGTTCGATCTGAGTCACTTTAGGTATCGGAAATGCGGACCGCTTGGGTGCTGATGGGCTTTCATCAATTTTCAAACGGTTGCCGTTTTTTTAATTCTAACTATGCAAGATTAATTTTAGTGTTTTTCTTATTTAGCCGTTAGCGTTACAGCGTTTTAAAATTGTTTTGAAAATTGCAATGCAAAACAGTTGTAAACTTAGATATGAATGATTTGGTTATAAATACTTAAAAAAAATGCCGTGGTACTCGTGGGACTACCGGTAGACATGGAATCATGGGAAGACTTGTGCTTTGGGAAGCACATTGTTCGATCTGAGTCACTTTGGGTATCGGAAATGCGGACCGCTTGGGTGCTGATGGGGTTTCATCAATCTTTAAATGGTTGCCGTTTTCTAAATTCTGAAATAATTAGGTATGCCAGTTGATATCAAGCACACCACGGTTTTTTACAATAAAAAAATATTTTTAACTTTTTAGTTCGATTTGCTCTTAAAGCGGGTTTTTTAGTTTTTTTAAACTACTTTTTTATTTTTTTAGACTTATATTTTTATCCAGATGATCCTGGTCGGAACATTAGGACAAAATTATCAAATTATTGTATTGTCATCGGTCCTTAATACGTGTCCAAATTTTTTAATCAATCGGACGTCCCAAAGTCGGTGAAAATTACGTTGAAAAATTCCGTCATATTGATGCATACATACATACATACAGTAGGACCCCGCTTAATGCGAAGGTATGTTCCAATAAGTTCTTGAGTTTTACGAAACAGCGCTAAACGAGGTCATCTTAATACGTAGATAATATGCATAAATGAAACAAAACCGAGAATAAGAAAATTTGTTAATTTTTTTGTTTAATTTTGTAACATTAATTAGTGTTAAATACTTTTTTATCACATTAATTATAGATTTATTAATTGCTAATATTGATTTTTGTTCATAAAACAATTATGAAAATCAAATAAAAGTTCGAATAAGAAGTTATGTTTGTGATGAGGAACGTTCCTCATTTGACATATTTTGTTTTTGGTGAAGAAGTCATCTAATGTCGTTTGCCTTTTTCTGTTTCGTTCAGCAAGCTGTTGTCGATAGCAAGATATTGCATCAACGACAATTCGTCTTGCCTTTGAACTTCTACCAACATTTGAATCATTTTGTATTAACTGATCCATAATTTACGTTCTAGTGGCTAAACTTTTTTTTTAGAAACCGCGTAATACTGAAACAACGTTAAGCGAGGTCTTACTGTACTTTGATACATACATGCAAGTGAACCTAATAAAAGCATGTTGAAAAGTGGATTTTGACCTAAATTTGTGGGTACCATTCCCCGCTAATTGGAGTTGAAATGGTAAAATACTTAAGGCTGTCGGGACGCTCTGAATTTAAGCCACACTACGCGGCTAAAAACTGCTGTTGCAAGGGTACCGCTGTCAGTTAATTACTCTAACTTTTGGAAATATTTTGAAGATTAAAAAAACTTTTCCGAGAAAGGAAGAGTCACTTTAACTTTGTGATGGAACAATTTTGCGAAATAAGTACGAATAAGGTCGTAGTGTGACATTGAAAACGTGTGTTTTTTGGCACAATTAATGCCAACTTTTTTCTAGTAAATCGTACATAAATTACAAAAGTAGTCCATTAGAGACCTAGATTTGTCCTTTATCTTCATTATAAAGAAAGAATTTTTGCAAAATGTTGAAGAATAAGTCTACAATTTTAGCTATCAGCCGAAGCCCTATTTTTGGTTTAAATTCAGAACGCTCCGACAGCCACAATATGTATAGAAGAGCCCTGCACGCTGTTGGGGCAGTGGCTTGTGCGTGATTGTATTCATGTATATGTTGCTCCCCCACACAGAGCCTCCCGGCAACTCGCGCGGCGACCGCTCCCCTGTGATATGTCGTCGCGACGCGCCCGTTCTAAAAATAGATTTATCTCTCTATATTTACATGCATACAGTAAGTCGTACAACTTGCTTCTGTGTTACGCATGCTATTTCGTACGACGCCGGATAACGCCCGCGGTACAATAATAAAATTATTGTTCTCGATAAACTGATGATTGGAATAACAATCAAGGAAAGCATAGTTACTTCTTACCACAACAGATTTATTCATTGAATGTACATTTCGAGAGCAAAGCTCCCATCTTCAGCAAACACTACACTAAATATATAACACAAAATCCTTAATTTAAATACAATTCAGGTAAAAATATAATAGATATCATTAACTATAACCTAAACCATAGACCCAAACATGTGAAATGGTCAGGTAACAGAAATCTTGAGATCCAAACATCCATGGACAAAACCGAGTATTTAGTATGTAAAAGAAGTATGCAAAGTTTAGACGAAATCGGCCCAACGGTATTCGAGAAATTTTAAGTACCGACTTAAAAAAAAAGTTTTGAGAAAAACGCGATTGAAATTTGATACATTGAATAAAATAGAGAAGAAAAGACCGAGCGCCCGGAGACTCAATTGTCTGTAACTCGAAAAGTTTTGCTCCGAATGACTTCAAAATTTCTGACAATATTTCTTATAAGTTGTATCAGAAAAAAAATTTAAAAAAAATCGACTTTCAGACCCTCACTAAACTAATTAGTAGGTGATTTTAAACTTAAGAAGATCTGGAGCATCTCATGAATCATGGAGTTTTGTCTTTTATTTTTGAACCATTTTATACTTGTAGCTATTTATAGAGGAGGGAGTGGTTGTGGTGGCTGAGCAGATGACACATGGAAGTCCTTAATAAGACACCGCCCTCCTCAGCAGCTGGGAATTAATTTGTGAAATGATATATATTAGATAATATCATATATATACGAAATTAATCCCATCTCTCTTGTCAACTTAATTATAACTTGCGTTTATAATGAACTTTAATTGTTTACAACAACAACAAAATCAAGAAAACGGCGACTAATATACATTCCGAGAATAATTTATTTACTAATTGGATTGCGTTCATCAAATGCGTCTTATCTTAATAAAATTTAAATATTAATATTTTACTATTAAATTAAAAATTTAAAAATCCCCCGACACAAAAAAACTTATGAAAAGCTAAAAAATAAAATTTCTGGGCCTGATTCTTTAACTTCAATATTTAAATACTTAATTAGTAATATTTTCTGATTCAAGCGTCGTCGCGTCTGGGGACTTAGATAGAGTACTTATATTAAAATTGCATATTTTATTATATCATTACCAAGCTTTTTTTTGTTTGTATTCTGACTTTTATTTAATTTATTTAGCGGTCCCCCGGCGCGACGACGCTTGAATCACAAAATATTACTAATTAAGTATTTAAATATGAAAGTTAAAGGACAAGGCCCGAAATTTAATTTTAAACTTTTTATAGTTTTTTTTGTCGCGGTTTTTTTTTAAATTGTTAATTTAATTTTTATTTTAAACATTTTAAACTTAGTTACAAACAAAATACCCGTTATGCGTCTAAGATCTCTACCGCAGCTCAGAAACGAGCTGATGACCTTGAAACGGCTCAACCGATTTTGATAAAACATGTCTAGAACCACCGCTAGAAAACCTGCTTTCAAATAAAAAAAAACGCATTCAAATCGGTTCACCCGTTTAAGAGCTACGGCACCACAAACACACACACACAGTGGTAAAACACCCCTGTTTTTGCCTCGAGGGTTAAAAACTAATAGTTAGAGGGTCCGCTACAAAAAATGCTCATGTGAGCTCTCGATCCTAGAAGGTCTGTATGTAGTTCGAGTCCCCCCTGTCAAACTTTTTTTCTCTCACGTTATTCTCTGCCGTTCGGCCGGAGCGCGCTAGAGCGCTTTGTAATGATAATTGATATTCAATACTAGTGGTTGCGATGTCTGAAAATATTTTTTTTAGCATTTGGGGCGGCTTAAAAATTATAGAAAACACATTTTCTTACAAATACCGTCCAGCAAGAATTTTTCCGTGATCATCAAAAAAAATCTGATAACATCAAAATAGTTATTTCATAAAACAGCAAAGGTTATACTAGCGACAACAAACGGAAGTGTTGCTAACAACTTTTGACAGTTAAATAACCTCAATACTTGTATTTTTTTTTAATTATTGATTCAACACTATATCTTTAACGAAAATGTGAATTTCAGTTATCGCGATCACGCCAAAGAAGTATAACTTCTGCTGCGCGTACATAACTACACGCGCCGTTTTTTAACCAACTTAAAAAACTTAAAAAATAAAAATATTAACCTCCTTCAAAAAAATCACTAAAAAGATGAAAATAATGAAATTTTGAGGTCGGAGCTAATTTCATTACAAAAACTTTTAATTACATATCTACTTTTATTAAATAGGCGCCGACCTCAAAAGTTCATGTGATTTTTTTTTGTAATAAAAATTAGCTCCGACCTCAAAATTTCATTATTTTCATCTTTTTAGTGATTTTTTTGAAGGGGGTTAATATTTTTTTTAAAGTTTTTTTTATTTTTTACTTTTTAGTGGTAAATTTGATTTCGTACATTTTTAAAAACTACTGATCCGATTTAAGTAAAATTTATATGGGATCACCCTGAAGATGTGCCCTATTAAATAAGAAAAGAATCATCGTAATCGCTTTACAAATGTTAGAGATATGAGGTAGAATACATTAAAAAATATGTTTTTTTGACGTCATTTAAAAACGGATGAACCGATTTTAATAAAAACTATATGGGACCACCTGGGATGTATACCCTTTCAAACAAAAAAAGAATTTTCCAAATCGGTTTAGGCGTTTGCGAGTAATCGGGGAACATACATAAAAAATAAAAAAAAAAGATTCCGACGAATTGAGAACCTGTTCCTTTTTTTAAGTCGGTGAAAAAAAGAGGTTATAAAATTCGTCTGTATGTTGATTTTTTTGTATGTTTGTTACGCGATTACTCCGCCAATTATGAACCAATTTGAAAAATTTCAACGCCATTTTGTTCAAAATGCTACCGGATTGGTCCCATATAGTTTTTATTAAAGTCGGTTCATCCGTTTTTAAATGACATCAAAAGAATATTTTTTTTAATACGAAATATACGACGTTTTGCATCGAAGAACCTTACGTTGGTCACTTGGCACATTTTAATTATTGTAATATACTTACAGTACATAACATTGTGTTCATAAATACATACATATTTGACGCATGACGTATTTTAACCATGCTATGAATTACTGTGACAGTTGATTTATACGCGTATAATTGAAATTATAAAATCTAATTAGCTAATAGTTGAGATTATAATTAGTGACCAACTTTTAATTGGACCAATTGACCTTATCTGCGCGTTCTTTGCATAGGCGTCGAATATGGACTTATCGAAACATGTTCTGAATAGTTTTGAAATTTAAACCGTGGACGGAGATCAGCGTTGCCAGACGTCCCGATTTTTAAATCAAAATTAAATGCCCCGCGCGGGACAGGCTCAGTCCCGCTTTTCGGAGATAACTCGACCGTGCGTAAATAATTATTCTCTTATTGTAAGTTGCAATTTGTAACATCACTCCTCAGACTATTGTTTGAAACGCCATATTTTTCTAATGAATAAAACTTTTTTGATTTTGATTTTTGTTTTTTTTTTTTTTTTTTTTTATTCAGAAGACGAATAAGACAACTATTTAACGATAGGGTAAATCTGATTTAAAATATATTTTTATTAAAATACATTTTCTATGGCTATTTTTGCTATCCATTGTCACGTAAACGTAATTTGAAGTCAAATAAAAAGATAAATATTTAAAAACTTCTGATTATATACGTTTTTTTACTATGTCCCGCTTTCGACGAGAGAATCCCGCTTTTTTCACTTAAAAAGTTCCAAAATTCCGACTTGGCAAAAGAAAAATCTGGCAACGCTGGCGGAGATACAATAAGGGGATATGATTGTAGTATCTTGGCTTTCTAGTCGAAGAGCTCATGACATCCGTTTCATGAAGTGTTTGATTCAGGTAGAAATTTTATACAATAGTACATATAGAAAAGATGTATAGGTAAATGAGTGTTTGCCTGTCCTACCTGGGTACGCCAGGTACTGCGCTAACAGGAAAGGTTTAAAAAAAATATGTGCCAAAAAAGTGTTTGATTCAAAAGCCAACAAGTACTTACTATTCGAAAGTTAAGTTGATTTTAATTAAATAAATAAATGAGGCAGACACTTTTGAAGAGGTTAACGTTAAACCAAAATACCCCAAAGTTGAATTTTCAAAAATGAAAAAAATAAGTGAATGATTCACGCTGAAATTGTTATAGCAACTTCATTAGGTATATTTAAAAATATTTGCAAAAAGTCAGACACTAAGTTTCCAGGGTTTCTCTGC
The DNA here is from genome assembly GCA_034508555.1 of Venustoraphidia nigricollis. NCBI lineage: Eukaryota > Metazoa > Arthropoda > Insecta > Raphidioptera > Raphidiidae > Venustoraphidia > Venustoraphidia nigricollis. The sequence continues at coordinate 7,131,710 of JAVRKA010000018.1, read as the reverse complement.
GAAAGTGTTTTAAATCCTGCATAAGGACCCATAAATAATTTCCCAAAATAGTCTTAAACCCTGGAAAAAGTGTCTGACTTTTTGCAAATATTTTTAAATATGATATTTTTTTGTGATAAATAATATGAAATGTCTGTTTTTAGGCAACCAGTCATACGTATAGACTTTTTGCACTATTAACAAAATATTTTTTATAAACAAAAGACAACGACTGTAAATAGACAAATGGAAAAAAATTTAATAATGAACGACGTTTCAGTTCGGATTTGGATCTTCTTCAGGTTCTAAGAAATAATTATATAAATTAAGAAAACTGCAAAATAAATAGTTAAATACAGAAAAAGTGATTTAAAAATATCAATAACAAACCTTAAGAAAAAATACACAATATAGTGGTTTAATTTTATTTATTCTAAATAAAAGCAGACGTTAATGAAGTACAGTAGAACTTCGATAAGTTAAAATCCAAGGGAAACGTTACAAAATTTAAGTTATCGAGTTTTTTACTTATCGAGAGTTAGAGAGGTTGTCAGAGTAAAATTTTTAACTTACCGAGGTTTGTGGATTTTATAGAGGATGTATTTAGTTCAATAGAGGTGACATAAATTTTTTATCGATTCATTTATTTATTTACACAATCAATTATTTAAACAAAGAAACCAGTCATTTTTTTTTTGTTCCAAGCAATTTTGATTTTCTACATTAATTATCTTTTCTATATTATGTAAAGAAGAAAAAATTTCGTCATTAACATCATCTGAAATTACTTTAACTTATGGAGGTCACCAAAATATTATTTTGAGTTACCGGGGGCGATGTTCAGAATATTTGTTTAAGTTACCGAGGTTTTGTGATTTAAATAATGGAGGTTTTATGCTTTCAGGGGAAGGGAATTCAAAAAAATTAACTTACAGAGGTTTTTAACTTATCGAGGTTCTACTGTATATATATTATTCTTTATGTTATCATATTTTGAAGTTTTGCAATTATTTCTTCAGAAATACATCTGTTTATGTTTTGAGATGTGCAAGTTAATAATAATATTTGTAAACTAGCAGTACCTAATAATTAACTCTGTTAAAATGTTTGTTAGTTGAAATAATTGTTCAAGCAATTACTATATTTAACTACTATAATATTATAGATAATTAATTTTTCAGGTATCAGACAGAATGTTTTATTAATTAATCTGTGTTACATTTGATGTCGACGTTTCGATACAACATTCGATCTTATTCATGACAAATATATGTAAAATGTATCGAAACGTCGACATAAAAGATAACAGATTAATCAATATTAACATTCTGTAGTGATACCTGAAAAATTAATTATCTACAATCAGGAAAAAGTACATAAACCATATATCAACATATAATATTATAAAACTGATATTTTATCATTTTTTTAAAAATAAAGTATTTTAACAAATATAATATTGTCACGATTATTTGGACAATTCAATGTTTAACCTGCCTTTTTCCGAGTTTTGTATAAAAAGCCACCGCCTGTATGCCTGAGTATTTCTTAACAACAATTTTTTTAATTAAGTGCGATTTTTCTGTTTAAAATAAATCAGGTTGGCAAACTTTATGAATATTTCTATCAACATAATTACATTTTTTAAACGCTTTTTGTAACACTGAGACATACGTACAATTTTAGAACAGTGGAAACATACACGTTCACTGCAGCAGCAATTTTTGGTACTATGTCGATTCTCACTTTACCAGATTTCGGTATTTCGGTAAATCCCCTAACAACATAATTTTCTTTACAGATACTGACATCTGGTATTCGGAAATCGAACTAACACGTAGTATAGATCGCAACAATCACATATGTATCTATAATGCCGATCTATCTTAACAAATAACATTTTTATCGTCTCCGCAAAAACGACAAAAATTTACAGTTTTCTGTGCCGCTGAAACGGAAAGTTACCTACCAGTCACATGTAACTGGTAACGCAGTGAACTTTTTAAGGGGTAACACCACTGTAAATTTTTCAAAAAATCGGTTTTTTTTAGGCTTAAAAAATACTTTGAACCTTTTAGAATATGGGGAAAAATATTTCATACCTCAAAGTATTTTTTTTTCTTGTAATTTCGAGCTCTTCCCCAAGCGCGTCTATAATGTCTATAATGCATTTCAAAACTTTAAATGCTATTTTCTCGAAACACGATTTTTCAAAACGGCATCTTTAAAATAAGATTTTGAAGAGAAATACGTAGGGGATTTTCGATAAGTTAATTTAATCATTATTTATTAACAAATGATTATCTTTTTTTTTGTTGAAAATTTAATGATTTAATTCAAACACTCGCCAATCACACAAAAATCAATATTTTTAAAATCCCCTACGTATTTCTCTAGCTATAAGCATGTACAATAAGTGTTTTTTTCTAAATCCAAATTTGCAGCAGCTACACTGCGTGCCACAGAGCGCCTCAAGTTCTACGTGCCTCGCGAAAATGGCTGTGGTGCCGTCATTTCTGAATATTTTTTTATAATAATTTTCTATTTTGTTACTTAAATATACGCTAAATAACTTCCTCCAATATTATAATTTTATTACCTTTCCTTCCACCTAAAAAAAATGACAAAAAAACACGTTTTTTTAGGCTGTTGCAGTGGTGTTACCCCTTAACCAATTACTGGTATGCGACATTTCATCTTTTTATTAAGACTTTAAACCAACTGAAAAAATATAAGAATATAAAAACCAATTAGTTATAAATATTATTGTATTTTTTCAGTTGCTTGATAAAGTCTTAATAAAAAGACAAAACGTCGCATATCAATAATTGTTTTAACATTGAATTGTCCAAATACCCGTAACAATATTATCATTTATTAATTTGTTTGAATGTAAGCTAACAATGAATGACATTTTAACTGTCATTATTATCAATTATTATATTATACTAGCCGCTCCCGACGGCTCCGCCCGCGATTGTAATGATACACGGCAACAATAACAGTAGTGGAATCTTCATCAAGACCTAACAGTCCATAGAAACTGTATTTTGAAAATTAGAGTGTGTTAATCATTGACACCCCTGTACTTCCCCTCTTTATAAATCTTAGAAGACTATTTTAGTATCTCTAATCAACAAAAGAAAGGTGTTTGCCAAATTTCAAGTCTGGAGGTCTAATAGTTTCGGAAGGTATCGTGATGACCTGTCAGTGACATTCATCCCCTATTTCACCCCCTTTAAGTTTTTATTTTGAGACAAAAGGTAGCCTAGATCCTTCTTTAGGATGCAATCTATCTCCTTGTCAAATTCTATCGAAATATGTTCAGCGGTTTAGGCGTGAAAGCGTAACAAACACACAAACTCACATTCGCATTTATAATATTAGAAATGTTAAGATATTACAAATAAATAAAAAATAAAATGTTTATTTTATTGTTACAGATTGATACAGTGGCATCAAACTGGCGGCCCCCAGCGGTAACCCTGCGCCTTCGCCACCGGTGCTGTGGTGCTCGCGTCGAAAACCAGGTGAGGCATATTTTATTTAGGTATTTGTAAAGATAGTAAGCTTAAACTGAAAGATTAGTTTGTCTCCTAAATTACATGAAACTGACAAGGACAGAAGTTTATAGTGTCTTGCTAAGGTGTGTGTAAATATTATTAATTAGTTTCACATAAAAAAAATGTGAAAAACGGTTGACCCTGCAGGACATCCCTGGAACTTCCCGCTGTTTCCGTTCTATTGAGATGTGGCTTACCCCTACAATGTTTGTTAAAGTTATTTTAAAAAATTCCAGCCAATTGACAGGGCCATTCCAACTTCATAAATAGTGACAATTGAAATATTATAATAAATAAAATAACATTTCTGTTATCGCGCGCAGTGACACGGGTAACGGCTAGTCACAAATATGATATTTGGTATTTGTTTCCATGGTTACATAATATGGTTTAACGTAAAAATTAAAGCAAGCTTGTCAGCTACCTAACGAATTGTTTTTTGACAGATCTTGGAACAAAAGAACATCAGATTTTTTTTTATTTTCAAAATATTTCTGAAATTATGAAACTTAGGAAAAAAGTTTTTCTACGAAAATTTCTTGGAAAAATGTATAGAATATTAAACCTTATCAAAATTTTTCTCCGACGATTGGTTTCGAACGAAACAACCGATTTTGATGTGGTTTACGGCGATCGACGTTGTTTCATCAGGAATAGAGCTGATTAGGTTTTGGAATTAATCGGTACAGTAGTTTCGAAGATATTTCGAAGTATTTCAAAAAAAACGGTTTTCCAATAAGCATTGTTTTTTAGATTTCTCCAAATCTACGTGGTCGAATCAGTTCCAATTTTAAGAAAATCTAAGTTCAGCAAGACCCTTTCAGGTGCCGCAACGCGCATTTCGATCGGTCCACCCGTTCAAAAGTTATGAGGGGTTTACATATACACACACACACATATATACAGACATACGGACATCGTTGTGGAAATAGTCAGAATAGCTTCCAAGGACCTCAATTCGTCGAGATCTGACGAAAACTCAAATTTCGAAAATCGGGGTGAAACCAATAACTTCTCAATTTTTGAAAATTTTCAATTTTCGTAGCGGGAAGTTAAAAAAATTAAACTTGGGAATAATATTAAAAACTAAAGAAGTTAATTGTTAGAGCACAATACACATTCATTGTTACAATGCTAAATTAGAAAAAAAAATATTTTTTTTCCACTGTCACCGTCGGGACTCAAACCCGAATCTTTCCACTTTCGCGGCGGAATGAGTTATCAATTATTCTACGGTGGGCTAGCTTAACAGCTAATTCATCCTAATAAAGCAATTGTAACATTAAATTCACTACATGTGAGAGTCGATTTTTTTAGCTAGGTAACGCTAGACACGAATCCTCTCAGTAGTGAGAGGTATGAACGAAACATGTGAAATTTTCCAATCTTTTTTCGTGTCTAGCGTTTACCTAGCTAAAAAAATCGACTCTCGCATGTAGTGAATTTAATGTTACAATTGCTTTATTAGGATGAATTACCGAGCTGGGTAGAGTAGTGGTGACAGCACTAGACTCGCATTTGGGAGGTCCGGGTTCGAATCCCGGCGGGGGCAGATGTGGCTGAGACTTTTTCCTACTGCCTCTCGCCGAGAAACGGTAATTCCTGTACCGGCCATCTTGATTGAGGTTTTCCATGGTTTCCCTCACTTAAATCCAAATAAATATCGAGATGGTTCCGTATTTGAGGCCATGGCCGATTACCTATCAAACTCCTAGTTTAAAAATTACCTACCTTATCCTAATTTCCTATAATTCCTTCATTCGCCCATTGCTATTGCATAAGTTGAAGTTTTAAAAATGTAGAAAAATAACGGGAAGTGTGGTAGATGGAAAATAGTAATGGTGCGAATGGCGTCTGTTATGACATAAAGTCGATAAACGGACGCTAAACGCATTATTATTATTAGGATTAATTAACTGTTAAGCTAGCGCATCGTAGAGTAATTGATAACTCATTCCGCCGCGAAAGTGGAAAGATTCGGGTTTGAGTCTCGACGGTGACAGTGAATAAAAATCAAAAAAAATTCTAATTTAGCATTGTAACAATGAATGTTTTTTAACAATTATCATTAGGCATCTACAACTTATGTAAAGATCTTACGTACTATAAACGTAGGAAATATAATCAAAATAAAGAAGTTAAACTTCTTATGCGAGCTTATGAGGGTGAGGCTCATTATAATTTTTTTTTGATAATTTTCAATAGCGGGAAGTTAAACAGTTACAACAGAAGTTGGTATGTTACAGTAGGCAGTCTTAAATTCTTAAATCAACTGTTGAAATAGAGTTGGGTAACTCAGATCTGACCCGGTTCAAAGATCCGACTCCGACAGAAGATCTGTGAGAACCGACTCACTTTTTTTTGAGCCGATGGATCAACGGATCCGCATAACTCAGTGAAACACTTAACGCACAGAAGCACATTTTACACTTACGTATCAGTTCTTGTTTTGATGCATCTGTCAGCTCAAATGACTCATGCATCACATGTTTGGCTATGCATTCTTGATTCTATACAGGTCGCGATATGATTGACTGAACTAGGTAACTCAGTGACAGACTGCAGTAACATATTCAGAACTCAGCTCTTTTTGAACCGGTTCAGTGAGCCGGCTCACATACGGGATCCAGATGCAAAGATGCAGATCACTAAAAAGACCCGTTTTTCCCATCTCTATGTTGAAATAACGGACGTTACTAGATTAGAGCGAAAGACCTGCGTTGGCTCAAACTCTACTAATGCGGTAAATGAATGAGTAAAATGACTGATGAACGGCTGTAGAGATTTCTTAGAATGCATTTACACTTTATTTTAATGTTTAAGGCTGTCTCATACCTAATAATATTCGTTTCTTTTCAAGTAAAACTTCTTTAGCGAGGGTATTTGTTTGAAATTTTCTGTGATAATTAAATTTCCTGCACTGCGCCACATGATGCCGGAGGCGTAGTCGAGGGCATCATATGTCGCGCAGTGCAGGACTTTCAGCTTTCTGCTCGTGTGGTGTATACTATTTTTCTTCATAACCGAGCTGGGTAGTGGTGACAGCACTAGACTCGCGTTCGGGAGGTCCGGGTTCGAATCCCGGCGGGGGCAGATGTGACTGGGACTTTTTCCTACTGCCTCTCGCCGAGAAACGGTAATTTCTGTACCGGCCATCTTGATTGAGGTTATACATGGTTTCCCTCAATTAATTCCAGATAAATATCGAGATGGTTCCGTATTTGAGGCCATGGCCGATTACCTATCAAACTCCTAGTTCAAAAATTACCTACCTTCTCCTAATTTCCTATAATTCCTTCATTCGCCCATTGCTATTACATAAGTTGAAGTTTTAAAAATGTAGAAAAATAACGGGAAGTGTGGTAGATGGAAAATAGTAATGGTGCGAATGGCGTCTGTTATGACATAAAGTCGAGAAACGGACGGTAAATGCATTATTATTATTATTATTATTTTTCTTCATACCCGGTCGAAAGTACGCACTTTCACCAATATATAAAAAGACTAATTACTTTCAAGTGAGCAATGTTGAGGTTATTCGTAATGACACATGGATCTAATAATGTCCACGTAATTACAGCCGATGGCTACCTACTACTGCCTACTGGCGAACACGTGACCTGACAAACGGCAGTCTTACGTATCATTGCGCGTGACAAAATTGTTTTGGGTCCGCTTATGCGAGTAATTCCAGCTGTGATTACAACAGTGCATAAATGTTATACTTTCTGCTCTAAAATCGAATCAGAAAGTGCGTACTTTCGGCATGGTATGAAGAAAATTATATTATACTTGTTTGTTTCTTAAGCGTTGCTAATAGAAACTCCAAACAAAACAATGTTGTGGTCAGCAATGCAGAATATAATACTCGCCACGATTCTAAAAGGTTCTGAAGTTAGTCACAAACAGCGTCGCAAATGCATATTTTAGAGCCGTCCTGGTTGTTTTGTGGGAAAGGAAGACTCCCACCACCTCCCAGTTACCGGCACAGAACGTGCGTTCGTCGGTGATTGGTTATCGCTGGTTGTCTTGTCAATTGTCCTACTATAAAGTACAGTCCATAGTATTTCTTTGATTGTTAATTGATCAAGATGCCTATAATATAGTTTTGCATAGACAAGCACGAAACATAATTTTTTTAATGACTTTATGTAAGGAATTAGACCTTTAGATTAAAGAAAAATTAAAAAAATGAAAATAATAATATAGGGCGAGTTTGTAGTAACTTTTCAACCGACTGTACCTACGCAAGCCTCCATTTGCATCTAACTTCAGAACCTTTTATAATCGTGGCGCGTATTATATTAATGTGGTTTCAAAAAAGTCAATGCGCGAATGTGTGTAGTGGAACCTTAATTATAATGTAAACTTTTAGTGTGAGCTCATCTTCCTTAGAGCAGCGTTCGCGTCATTCCGTTGCGTGGGCGTCTCGCTTCCGCGTGCCTCCTCGTGTTTTTTACTTTAAAACTTTAACTGTTGTTTTAAGAGGTATGTTTAAACATTAACTGGACCGAAGTCAACATCATATTATGTGCACTTTCCAGTATGATTTTAATCTAAATACAATGTAAACGTCACTCGATTCTCAAACTCCCTAAAACGTCGAAATTATTCGACTTTGGTTGGTTTGCCTTGTTGTCCATGATACACTCTATGTAGCATCGCACCCACTCTAAATAACGACCATATGTCATTATAAAGCAAGTCATTTCGGCAACTTATAAAGGACCTACTGTTTGTAGGTACTTTCTATGTTGATAAGAACTGCAGCTTTATTGTCTAGCGTTGTTGTTATCTGTGTTAATAGTAATGTTTGTCTGTAAATTTTATCCCTTATTATTAAATTATACTATGATAGTAAAACAATAGTGATTTTCCTGTCTTTCCATATAACGACAACTCTTTATAACGCCAGAAAATGCGCAATCCCTTCAGTGTCGTTATACTATAGAGTTTACTCTGTACATAAAATCGTTTGTCCTGACTGACTGACTGAATTACTGATCGATCAACGCACAGCCTGAACTACTAAGTCTAGAAAGGTGAAATTTGGAACATAGGTTTATTTTATAATGTAAGCATCCGCTATAAAAAAGGATATTTTAAGGGAATGATTTGGTGAACTTTCGGCAGGCCCCGTATACTGTGCCGTGAGCTTGGCTCTACTGAAGATCTCATAACTTTTTAACAGTGTTGGATCACTTTCACACAGTTTGTGCTGAGACCCAGCGGTAAGAGACGAGGTAGGAAAAAGACATACTGTGGGTGTGACCTTCTTTAGCTCTGTCTCACTCAAATCATCCGCACGTTTCAATTTTTGGCTGGTGCCACACTACGAGGCTAAAAGATGCTATTGCAAGCGTGCCGCTGTCAATTGATTACTCAAATTTTTGGAAATATTTTGAAGATTTAAAAAACTTTCCGAAAGAGGATGAGTCACTTTAGGTTTGTGATGGAACAATTTTGTGAAATAAGTACGAGTGTGACATTGAAAACGTGTTTTTTTGGGCACAATTAATGCCAACTTTTTTCTAGTAAATCGTACATAAATTACAAAAGTAGTCCATTAGAGACCCAGATTTGTCCTTTATCTTCCTTATAGAGAAATAATTTTTGCAGAATGTTGACGAATAAACTTGTGGGAAAATGTGAGGTTATAATTATGGTCGTTTCCTAATTAGAGGATTCAACTGTAAACTGTGTTGTTAATTTTATGGAAGTACGATATTTGTATTATAACGTAACGTAACTTGTAAGTATTACCCATAGATATATATATAACACTAGATGTGGAAGACCCTGGCGCGTCATAGCCCCATTAGATGCCATTTTGAGAGAGGGAACGCCGTAAAAAACGCGCGAGATCTCAAAATATTTAAAAATTCATGATATTATTTCTTGGAAATATCAACAAAACTTACAATAATTAATCAATGAAATGTTGCTGAAAAGCTCTTTTGATTGGTTATGGTTCCGAAATTATCGGAAAATCCGTTAAAAAAATTAGTGTTTTTAAAAACTAAACCAACACGCTTTTATGAACTAAAAAATGTAAAATAATTTGACAACAAAATTAACTTTACTGGAAAAAGCGTGGGGTGTTAGCTACTTAAATTTTTATAATAACTCTCCGTTTACAATTGACTATTAATTGATAAATTTATTACCGATATTAAGCACTTAATGTTTTTTACAGTAAAGCTAATTTTTTGTCAAATTATTTTGCATTTCTCAGCTCATAAAATCGTGTTGTTTTAGTTTTTTTTAATCTCTAATTTATTATAATTAGGTATAAGACTAAAAAGCAATATTGTATTTGACTATTGGGTACGTCACTGTACAACGTGTTAGCTTGCGTGCTGTAATTTTTCAAGTTTTTTATCCTGAAGGTCTTGGTTCCTGGTCAGGATAATGAGACAGACTTATTAAATTATTATAGTGTCATTGGTCCTTGATACGTGTGCAAAGTTTCAGTTTAATCTGACGTTTTGGAGTGGGCGAATTTCACGTTCAAAGATTCCTTTACAAACAAACAAACATATACAGGTGAAGCTAACAAAAACGTGTTAATAAGAAACATGTGTTTTTGGAACAGTCCAGAATAAAGCACGTTTATTTTTCAATGGATTTTTCGATATTTTCGGAATAATAGACATCTATTCATGAAATATTTCATTGATTAATGTATGTTCTGTTGTATTTTCGATCAAATAATATCATGGAATTTTAAATATTTTAAAAACTCGCTTGCTTTTTACGCCGTTTACCTCTCTTAAAGCCAATTCAGACTAGCCGTTCTCGGTTACGATTCACCGGTCCGGTTGGGAGCTCGACCAATCAGGGCGTAGTCGTTTCCGATTGCGGTCAAACGACTACGCCCTGATTGGTCGAGCTCCCAACCGGACCGGTGAATCGTAACCGAGAACGGCTAGTCTGAATTGGCTTTTACGGCTGTCAGAACGCTGTGAATTTAAAGCCAAAAATAGAGCTTTGGCTGTCAACTGATTGTAGACTTATTCGTCAACATTCTGCAAAAATTCTTTCTCTATAAGGAAGATAAAGGACAAATCTAGGTCTCTAATGGACTACTTTTGTAATTTATGTACGATTTACTAGAAAAAAGTTGGCATTAATTGTACCCAAAAAAACACGTTTTCAATGTCACACTACGACCTTACTCGTACTTATTTCACAAAATTGTTCCATCACAAACCTAAAGTGACTCTTCATTTTTCGGGAAAGTTTTTTAAATCTTCAAAATATTTCCAAAAATTAGAGTAATCAATTGACAGCGGCACCCTTACAATAGCATCTTTTAGCCTCGCAGTGTGGCACCAGCCAAAAATTGAAACGTGCGGATGATTTGGGCGAGACAGAGCTAAAGAAGGTCACACCCACAATATGTCTTTTGCCTACCTCGCCTCTTACCGATGGGTCTCAGCACAAACTGTGTGAAAGTGATCCAACACTGTTAAAAAGTTATGAGATCTTCAGTAGAGCCAAGCTCACGTCACAGTATACGGAGCCTGCCGAAAGTCCACCCAATCCTTCCCTTAAAATATCCTTTTTTTATAGCGGATGTTTACATTATAAAATAAACCTATGTGCCAAATTTTAGCTTTCTAGACTTAGTAGTTGTTGTTACCTCGCCTCTTACCGCTGGGTCTCTGCACAAACCGCGTATGAAAGTGATCCAACACTGTTAAAATGGCTTCTAATCGATACATTCCGTACAATGCTGGAGGGATAGGTGTCAGCAATCTAGTATTATATTATATATCTGTGGTATTACAAGAATACATACACACATAATTAATCATACGTAAGATGTTGAGTTTGTGGACGGATATCCTCGTTTGAGTATTGTCTGTCTGTCCATTTGTCTGTCGTCGCCAATTACAAGTGCGCGTGGATTGCCGAACATACTACACACACCGGGATGTTATTATTATTGTCTACCAGGATATCGTCTTGTTAGTGTATTTGCCATCATATGGCACATACACTCTTGGCGTCGGTCGGATGGCGGGACCTAGGGGTCGGCCCAAAATTTTGCGACGTTTCGCATTGTTTTAAGCAATTTGGCACCATTTTTGGAAAAGTTTTTTATATACAGGGTGATTCATAAAAGATGCGCAGAATTTTGAGGGAAGATAGTTTGTCCAAAAATATGAAAAAAAGTTTTTATAAACATTGGTCCGCAAACGCACCGTTTTCGAGATACAGGGGTAAAAAAATCGTTTTTTGTCAATATCTTTAGAACCGTTAGAGGTACAACGCTCAGCTCTTGCACACACTTTAACCCGGCGTGCGTGAGGTTGGGTGTAATACACCGAAACCCTAATTAATCGCTCCATATTTCAAAAGTGAGTTATTGAAATGCGTTGTGTGTCTGAGTAGCTGCGCGGGGGAGCTAAGTAAGCAATGAGTGTCTCCACGCAGTCGACCGCTGATCGGCGGGTTGTTTAGATGGGCTCAAAGTGAAGTGATAATCGTGTTTTCATAGCTGATGATCGTCTGTGCCCCACGGCCCACTGTGCCCCATGTTCCCTTAAGCCATTTGGCGTTTAAACGACAGATATACATCAAGGTGTGTTATGTTGGCGACGCCAGTCGCGACGCTTGATTGAAAGTGACTTTGCAGCCGATGGCATCGTATGTCAACCACGAACCGTCCGCGTCCGTCCGTCAACGTGTCTTTTGGAGCGCGCCAAGGTCAGGGTGCAGTCCGTCGAGTCGATAATATAAACCGAACACACACACACAGATACAATGTCAAGTACATGGTGTCAAATTACAAAGCATGTACAAAACCAACAGTGAAGAAAACTGGATTTGCAACAACTTAAACTTAGAAATCGATACTAATCTTCTACTGCAAGGTAGAGAAGTAACATTGAACCAAGACATGCAGATTTTTGAAGTTTAACTACTTTAGCGACGTATCTGTTTGAGAAAAGTAAGAAATTGAGGGGAAGTATAACTACAAAATAAAGGGGAAGTTAGTTTGTCTCGTAAATTACATGAAACTGACAAGGACAGAAGTTTATAGTGTGTTGCATTTTGATTCGCAAAATAGTAAGATAAGGATGAACGGCTTGAATTTGTACGTTTATTCAGTATATGCAGCAATGCTGTCATCTGACGGTTCTAACTTTGAAACAACGTCAACATGATTGACGGTCGGTAAATTTTTTTTGTTTAATTTTTAATCAAAATTCACGTATAAATACTTTTCGTATGGTAGCGCTTCAGCTCAACGTTTTCGATACTTGCGCCTGTATATGACAGTTTTAGAAAGATATTTTTTTGAACCGTCACTGAGCTTCGTAATATAATACAACAAAAAGAAGAAAGTTATAAAGAGTGTGAGAAATTAGAAACTAATTTTAGTGCGAATTATTCGCACAGGTACCGCTAGTAAATAATATTGTGTTAGATTTATGTCTGCGGTTCGACAACTCGGCGACTCACTGCAGCTAGCGATAGCGTCGACTGTGGTTTTTATGTCGACAGAAGGCTCCGTTTTTCCTGTGGCTATCGCACCATTCTAACGAACTCGAAACATACCAACTAATTTCAATCAACACTTTAAAGTTTAAACTTGTTTCAGGAAATACGGAAGCTAAGCTAGTTTACTAGGAAAGCATCTTTCCTCTAAACATCCTCTTCCAAGATAATTTTCGACTTGAAATTTTTCAAAGTTCTTCTACGTTTTGCTAATAGGCTGCGTTACAAATCAGTTAAAGTTATGAAAAATATTCTCATGTTACTTATTTCGAACGGAAGTTATAATTTTTAGCTTAGTTTTGCCCATTTAGTCTTGGTCTAGCATATTCGGTCTTGGTTTTGGTCTTGCTAGTATAAGTATTGTCTTGGTCGTGCAGAATCGCAAGACAAGACCAAGCCGCCGATTTTCCTCATCACTAATTTTAGTCTTCCTTAATCTTTATAAATTTTAAAACAAAAGAAAACAAGACTCTTCATATTGTGGACTTTAGCCTGAAAATCTTGTCAAAATAGGTGGAGCCAAGATTTAATTTAAGGGAGGAATTAAAACTTCGCGGCTGCAAGTTGAAATGCGTAGTTTAAAAGAAATTGGAGAAAAGAAATGATAATCTAGCATCCCCCTTCCCTTAGCTCTGAAACTACAGAGCCTAAAATTTTGAAAAAAAAAATTATAATGAGCCTCACCCTCATAAACTCACCTAAGAAGTTTAACTTCTTTAGTTTTTAATATAATTACGGCGAAATTATTACACATTTTAAGAGGGCACTTTGATGTTTGTGAATATTCTCACATGGATAGATCGTCACATTCATACCATAGTTTTATTTATATACTATAATCTACAGAAAAACATTTTTAATATGAATAGGGTGTGTATATGCATAATTTTTGAAAATAGTTTAAATCAATTATTTTCTTATTAAAAGCTATCACTCATACGAAATCATTCATGAAAGCATTCTTATTGAATTGAAAATTAAATATTCTCTTCGGGCAAGTTATTTGGTTATTCAAACGCGCCTAACGTCATAGTCTATGTCAAATATATTGTTTAAACTTTGTATTGATTTTGGTGAAGGAATACCCAGCATATTTTACATTTTATATTTCGTGCGTATTTATTGCATTTTTGTTTAATTGATATTTATTATTTAGCAAAAATTTAAAAAGAAAAAACTATTTGGCGTTTAATCAATTGCAATAAAGATTACAAAAAATAATATTTGAACTAAATATAAGTTACAGGCGCATATACCCTATTGTCTGTAGTATATCAACATCATAACCTCACATTATGTGATGTTTCAACATATACCTACTGCAGTGTTTAAAAAATGTTTAATCCAAAAATTGTTCTGATATCTGAAAATAGGGAAAATGATATTTAATATTTTCCTTTCTGAATTTATATGAAATATATATATTATGAATGCCTACAGTTTGTACGCCCAATTACAGAAATTATGTTGTCTTCAATTGTTCGTAATTTTAAACGTCAGATTCAAGCCGTTCATCCTTGTCTTACTATTTTACGAATCGAAATACAACACACAATAAACTTCTGTCCTTGTCAGTTTGCTGTAATTTACGGGACAAACTAACTTCCCCTTTATTTGGTAGTTCTACTTCCCCTCGATTTCTTACATTTTTCAAACTGATACGTTGCTAAAGACGTTAAACTTCAAAAATATGAAATATAGGGCCTCACCCATAGCTTATAGGAAAACCTAAACGAAAATCCTAAATCTTAAAGTTCTCACGGAAAAGAAATAGTACAGAACTCTTTCTTCGCTAGTTCGAATCGCGCTTTAAGTTTTGTATTAAAATATTAAGGCAGGGGTTCCCAAAGTGTGCGTCGCGGCGCCCTCTGTTTACCACTATCTGGAAACAAAACTTAGGTATTTGCGGCTACAAAATAATCATTTTTTTTTAAACTAGCGGTACCCGTGCGAATAATTCGCACTAAAATTCGTTTCTAATTTCTCACACTCTTTATAACTTTCTTCTTTTTGTTGTATTACATTACGAAGCTCAATGACAGTTCAAGAAAATATTTTTCTAAGACTGTCATATAGAGGCGCAAGTATCGAAAACGTTGAGCTGAAGCGCCGCCATATGAAAAGTATTTATACGTGAATTTTGATTAAAAATTAAACAAAAAAAAATTACCGACCGTCAGTCATGTTGATGTTGTTTCAAAGTTAGAACCGTCAGATGGCAGCATTGAACCATACTGAGTAATTGTATATCTATACATATAATTGTTATAATTAATTATTTTGCGTAAACAAAATCAATAATAGATTTTTTAATTATTGATGCACATAGAGCAAGTATTTATCTATAAAATGATATAAAATTTATGTGGAGTAATTGTGAGGTTTTTTCGAAAAAGGGAGGCAAACATCTTAACCTTAGCGTATTAATATATATGATGATGATAATAAAAGTAGGGGAGAACCACGTACCTTGAGACAGTTCGTACCTTGGGACATTCTAGTTTTAAACCATTCTCGACCATGCTTTAAGCAGAAAAATCAGTGATAGATCCATTTTTAGGTAGATATCACTTAGTTCAGTTTGAGTGTAGCTACAATAAGAAATTTAGGTGCAAGGGATAAATTTGTATTTTTGAAGTGTCAAAGTAATTTTTAATTCTCAGACATAAAAACCAATTTCTATAAAGGTAAGCAGTTTATTGTTTATATTTATAACTCACATTGTTAAATGCAAGACGAAGCAAGTATTTTCTTTATTCTGAAGTTTCGTAATCTATAATTTTATAATTTATAGTAAGTGATTAGTAACATTGATTAGGTACGTACCTTGGGACATCTGTCAGTTCGTACCTTAAGGAAACCTGGAAGATGTCGAATCCTCACGGATACACCAGAAAAAAATGTAATTGAAATGCAACAACTTGCCAGAAATAACAAAAAAAAAAAAAAATAAACGCATAAATTCCAAAATAGAAAAAATAAAAATAAATTTAAATAAAGATGTTAAATCCTAAGTCTAGTAGTAGTACGAAGCAAAAAAATAATCAGCTTGAGTTTGAAGTTGATTTTTCAGCTTATAGTGTTGCTTAATTATTATAAATAGTATTGTGTTGTTATTGTCCTAAGGTAAATACCGCCCTGTCCCAAAGTACGTGCTATATGTTGTACCTTAGGACAGTTTTTTCTTTTTTAATTCAGAATATTGTTTATTTTTTTTTTTTTGAAGTTTGTGTAATGGATTTCGTTTAATAAAAACATGTTTCGTTCTGTTTAATTGCATTATCGATTTTCCCAAAACTAACTTGTTATACATGTAAAAAACAAAAAGTGTCTCAAGGTACGTGGTTCTCCCCTATTCTTGTGTATCAATATAAATATAGAAACTCAGCTTCATTTCAACTAGCTAGGGCGCCGAGACAAAATACTAAACCTTTACGTGCGCCGCGAACTGAAATAGTTTGGGGACCCCTGTATTAAGGAATAAGGCTGTTAATCTCGTGCAAAATACATATTTCAGAGTCCCTTTAAAGTAAAAAATATCAAACTTTTTTTAAAAAATAACTTTCAAAAAAGCCACTAAAAACATAACAATAATTAATGCGAAAGTACCAATTAAATTGACGCCGACCTCAAAATTTTATTATTTACGTTTTTTTTTTTTTTTAAGGCGGTTCAGTTTTTTTTAGAATAATGAACGTGTCATGCTCACATTATGATTCAACGCATCGTTATGGTTCTATGATTGGAACATGCTCTTTAATCCGGCATTCTCTATCGCTTTTACGTAACACAATAGCAATATAATAACGGCTACAAAAAGTGGATTGTAATTTTCCATTATAATAATGTATGCAGTCCATAGTACCATAGCCATATTATAGCATTGTAAGTTATTTCCGCGATTTTTTGTGCTTAAAAAGTCATACGGCACCACAAAGCCATGTCTTCAAAAGCAGTCTATCCTCGTCGTTGTCAATGAATTTGCAATACACAATATGCTTTGTACTCTGTCTATACTCGCAATGGAGACCATTTTATTACACACTATTATAAAAACAAGGATGCGGGATATACATGATATTATACTCGCCACGGTTCTACAGGGTGGCCAGATAAAAGAGGTCCTGTGTGAATACAGAAAGGTAAATTAATAACAACATAGTGGACATTCATTAGTTCACAGCAAGTGTTGAAAATGTTCACCATTAACTTCGATACACAACTCAGCACGTCTCAACATGTTTTGGAAAGCTTTTGCCAATTCATTTGGTGTGATTTCCGCAATCGTATTGCGAATGTTCATTTTCAACTCTTCAATTGTATGCGGATTGTTACAGTACACTTTACCCTTTAAATTGCGTTAGCGACTGAACCTGTAGCTCTAAATTTAGCTATCATTTTCTGGACAATACACTTCTAGCAGGACCAACTGTCTGTGGGTATTTTGAGGTGAACCTTTCATTTTAACGTTACAAACGATTTACATCCAAAATAAGTTTCAACAATGAACACTCTTTGTTCAATTGAAAATGGCATTCTGCAGAACTTATTCACAACCGTTATCAACAAGTGACAATGCAACACTGAGCAATACACAGTTAACAGTTAACACAACGCTGGATATCACGTGACCTCGCGCAAGCGCTCAATATCACTTTCAGTACACGGGACCTCTTTTATCTTGGCCACTCTGTAGAAGGTTCTGAAGTTAGTCACAAACAGCGTCGCAAATGCATATTTTTGTTGTTTTGTGGGAAAGGAAGACTCTTACCATCTCCCAGTTACCGGCACAGTACGTGCACTCGTCGGTGATTGGTTAACGTTCGTTGTCTTGTCAGTTGTCACTTTCCCGCTACAAAGTACTGTCCAGTATGCCATTATTATTTCTTTGATTGTTCAAGATGCCTAATACGGTGATTCAGATGATAATTTGTCTGCTGAGAACCCCCAAAGTCCCACACTCAAGTACGACCAGGATGGATGACTAGTGCAAGGAATTAGACCTTTAGATTAAAGAAAAATTAAAAATAATAATATAGCGCGAGTTCGTAGTTTTTCAACCGACTGTACCTGCGCAAGCCTCCCGAGCCTTTCAGATCCATGGCACTTACTATACTTATATTTTCGGGTACTTCATGCATATACAGTACAACCTCGATATAACAAAACTGAAGGGAATTAGAAAATATTCGTTATATCAAGTAATTCGTTATAATGAAGTTTGTTATATAAATGTTAGGTTGGTCTAAGATTCGTTTTTACAAGGTGAGAAACCCCATTTTCTTCTGAAAACTTATCTTTAAACTTTAAAATTGTGGCCAACGTACTCGCAGAAATTTCGAACTCTTTAGCGATGTCTAATTTTTTCTTTGTAGGATTCTCGTCTACATACTTAATGATTTTTCGTTTTTCTGCGACGGTTAAGGAACACCTTTTTCGTTTCCCAGCCGCTGCAACTTTAAATTTACTAACAACAGTGACCAACAGCAGTGTTTTACATTACTTTACATCAGACAACAATGATTGTCTTACGATAAATTTAACGTGTCTGAACCTGTCGAGACATGAATTGTTGTTGTTATTGTGGAATTGTGTGTGATTGATTGGTAGGATACGTTATGTAAAGGTTATATGTTGACAAAAATCGTTAAATAGAGGTAAATTATACTTTCTATTTATATTCTGCAATGATTGAAAATTCGTTATAAAGAGTTTTTTGACAAAAAGTATTCATAATGTAGATGCATTAACTCTTACGGACAGTTCTAAGAGATTTCGAAAAATTTGTTAAATCGAGGAAATCGTTATATTGAGGTTCGTTATATTAAGATTACACTGTATTGTTATCCCTACTGTTTGGAAAAAGACTCCATGTGACGTCACAAGGCTACTTCCCCCGCCCTCTCTCGCGTCTCGACATGTCACACCTTCAACAATGCTAACGGCCAACCTTAGTTTTTAGTAATCTTGTGCGAGTCTGCCATTAGGGCTACGATCAATTTAATTTTAACCCATCCTTGAATGTATAAAAACTAGCTATACAAGCATGTTTTACTTGTATAGTCTAATAACGGCTGCAGAGCAAATGATACCGATAGGTATAGCTGATTATGTCTGAAACCTAATAGCAAAACCATTTATGTCGAATTTTGTAGTAAAATAACATCAATGATTGATTCATAGTGATGAGCAAAGCAAGATCAAGAGTCGCGACCCACCGGTTGGGGACCGCTGACTTAGAAGATTGATTTTTTTCACTGCTCTAAGGGATTGCAGACTTGAGTATTTGTTATCAATTTCAAATTAATACCTTCACGCGTTCCTGAGAAAAAGGGTCATGACAGTCAGACAGACGGGCAACGAAGTGATCCTATAAGGATTCATTTTTTTCCTTTTGAGGTGCGGAACCCTAAAAATACGAAACCTTCTCCTTAAGGTAGTTGTGGTACAATATTGTCAAAAAGTTATAGATTATACGCGCCACAGAAGATACTAGCTTGTAGCTAAGTGATCCATAATTTTTACGCAAGACTGTACCCGTGGAAACGTCACCCATACAGTATTCATATGCATGTATACTTTTCTATAAATTGTTGAACTTTAAACCGTTATCTATAAATAATTAGACGGTCAAAAAAAAATCTTATTTTTTTTTAAATTCATAACAAATGCATTGAAAGACTGGCAGTTTTTGGAAAGTTTCTGACAGTTAGTTCTTTTTTTATAAATAAAAAACTGGTTCAGAACTACAGAGATCGTATACAATCAATGTTAATTATTCAATTTTTAATTGAATTTATCTCGGATTATATACGGTCGATCGACTTCAAATTTTCAGGGTAATTGTATTATCATGTCCTTAATAAGTATACAAAAAATAAGAATTTTCTGACGGTGTGCCTTAACCACGACAACTACCTTAAACGGTTTAGCCTTGTGCCCACAGATGTGATTACATGTTCATGTGTATGGAGAATTTTGTACTGTTGAAAATATTTTAATTCTGACGTTAATTGTATCAATAAAAATACAAATTTCGTATAGTTTTTGTTAAAATAAAACATGTTAATAATATGTACCGATTGAGATTCCATAGTTGATTTAATAATACAAATAGTAAACAAAAAAAAATAATTAATCGATATACGAGGGTTGATCAATAAATAACCGTGTTTGACGACAAATACGTTGACGAGTGAAATTGACTTTACCATCGTGTACTGCAGACTTTTAAACGACCTCGTGCTGAGTTGTAGATAAATTCATAGGTTAGATAATTTTTGACAGCGAGTTGTATCATTCGTGTTTTGTATTTTTCGACGAAATGGAAAAATAGCAACGGAAATTGCATGCTGTCTATGGGGACCCTTCACCATCTATGATCACGGTGAGATACTCATATAAAAAACGAATTTGCTCTTTTTCCATTTTGTCGAAAAATATTCAAAACACGAATGATACAACTGGCTGTCAAAAATAACCTAACCTATGAATTTATCTACAACTCGGAACGAGGCCGTTTAAATGTTTGCAGTACACGATGGTAAAGTCAATTTCACTCAACGCCATCTGTCGCCAAACACGGGTACTTATTGATCTACTCTCGTACATCATGTATCTTATACAGTGTGTAGTACAGAAGAATACATGATAATATTCTGACCACAATACCAGTTTGCGGTGCATTGCATGTTTCGCTGTTTGGCGCCAGTATTATTGCGACCTTGCCCCGGGGCCCCTCTTCACTGTTCTCTCGAACGCTGACTAAACTCTGCTTTGGCCTGGGTGCTATGCCCCCGATCGACCGTCCATAATAGACCACAGTTATAATACAGTCAAATGCTGCCGTCCGGCTGTGAAATATTCTAATACGGATCTCTGTAGTAGTAATTCCACCGTCTTTTTAGGGTTCCGTACCCAAAGAGTAAAACGGGACCCTATTACTTTGTCACCAGGCTGTATCTCATGAGCCGTGATAGTTAGACAGTTGAAATTTTCATAGATGATGTATTTCTGTTGCCGCTATAACAACGAATATTTTAAAAATATAAAATAAAAAATATTTAAGTGGGGCTCCCATACAATCAGATATAATTTTTTTGCCGTTTTTATAGATGATGGTACGGAACCCTTCGTGCGCGAGGCCGATTCGCACTTGGCCGGTTTTTTTGGTTTTTATAAATATTGATAATAATGCTGTAATGTTAATACATAAACCACGAGGTTAGATATAAGGAGTTCAAAGGTAATGTTAAAAAAAAACTGGCTTGGATTTGATGGATTAACTTTATTAACGCGGAAAATACGTTCCAATAAGTTTCGGCGCTCTACGAAACAGCGCTAAATGAAGTCATTTTAATACGTAGATAATAGGCATAAGTGAAACAGAACCGAGAATAAGAATATTTGTTAGTTGTTTTGTTTGTTTAATTTTGTAACATTGTTAAGGCTGTCGGAACGCTCTGAATTTAAGCAAAAAATAGAGCTTCGGCTGATTGTAGACCTATTCGTCAACATTCTGCAAAAATTCTTTCTCTATAAGGAAGATAAAGGACAAATCTAGGTCTCTAATGGACTACTTTTGTAATTTATGTACGATTTACTAGAAAAAAGTAGGCATTAATTGTGCCAAAAAAACACACGTTTTCAATGTCACACTACGACCTTATTCGTACTTATTTCACAAAATTGTTCCATCACAAACCTAAAGTGACTCTTCCTTTTTCGGACAAGTTTTTTAAATCTTCAAAATATTTCCAAAAATTAGACTAATCAATTGATAGCGGCACCCTTGCAATAACATCTTTTAATCTCGTAGTTGGCACCAGCCAAAAATTGAAACGTGCGGATGATTTGAGCGAGACAGAGCTAAAGAAGGTCACACCCACAATATGTCTTTTGCCTTCCTCGCCTCTTACCGATGAGTCTCAGCACAAACTGTGTGAAAGTGATCCAACACTGTTAAATATTTTTTTATCATTTATTAATTACAGATTTATTAATTGCTAATATCGATTTTTGTCCATAAAACATTTATGAAAATCAAATAAAGATCGACTAAGAAGTTATGTTTATGATGAGAACGGTTCCTCATTTGACTGATTTTGTTTTTGGTGAAGAAGTCATCTAATGTCGTTTGCCTTTTTCTGTTTCGTTCGGCAAGCTGTTGTCGATATCAAGATATTGCATCAATGACACTTCATCTTGCCTTTCAACTTCTATCAACATTTGAGTCATTTTGTATAAATTGATCCATGTTTTACGTTATAGTGGCTGAACTTTTTTTTAGAAACCGCGTAATACTGAAACAGCGTTAAGCGAGGTCTTACTGTATTTACTAAGTATCAGAATCCATTTTACCCGTGCGACATTATATTATAATTTGGGTAATTGACTTATTTTTGAATATGAAATGATTAATTATCTGTCATTTATTTATTTTTGAGCTTGCGTTATTTATACTTTCCCTTAGTTACGAAAACTTATATCTTTTAATTGAATCGTTAAAATTACGAACGACTGCGGTAATTTGTCAAAACTAAGAACAACTTCACGAACATCAGCGCTATTAGTGTCCCAAAAATGAATTATCGTTTTATAGTTTTCCTTTATATTCAAAGATTACACGTCTCTTTTTTTTCTGATAGCGTCAAAATAGTTACTTCATAAAACAACAAAGTATGTTATACTAGCGGCATCGAACGGAACTTCTTAAAAGCTATAGTGTTGTTAATAGCTTTTGACAGTTAAATAACTTCATTACTATTTTTGGAACGAAGTTCCTTATCGCGGGTTAACGAGGGGACCTAGCCGAGAAAAAATGTAACGTGTCACGAAAAACCGTAAGACAAAAAATGTAACGTGTCACGAAAAACCGTAAGACGTATAATGCATACTGGTATACGGTGGTACCGAGTGTTTTTATAGAGTATATCGGGTGTTTTATATTGTACCGGGTGTTTTTAGATTAGGTATACCGGGGTTTTTTTTAGATTATACCGGGTGTTTTTAGATTATACCGGGTGTTTTAGATTATACCTGGTGTTTTTAGATTATACCGGGTGTTTTTAGATTATACCGGGTGTTTTTAGATTATACCGAGTGTTTTTAGATTATATCGGGTGTTTTTAGATTATACCGGGTGTTTTTAGATTATAATGGTTGTTTTTAGATTATACTGGGTGTTTTGGAACGAAGTTCCTTATCGCGGGTTGGCGGGGAAACCTAGCCGAGAAAAAACGTAACGCGTCACGAAAAATCGTTACGGAAAAACGATACGAAAAATCGTTTTATATACGTGTGTGTGTATGTATATTATGTATGTGTATTAATTATGCCAACCCTGCATACGAAAGGGACTTCGTTCCAAATGCGTGTCCCGCGACACGTTCCAATTTTTGTTTTATTAATTATGGATTTAACAGTATTTCATTTTATCAATGTAAATCTTTAATAAAAATGTGAATACCAATTATTGCGATTACACCAAAGAAGTATAACTTCTGCTGTGCGTACATAATTACACGCACCACTTTTTTTTTGTTCAAATTAACAATTTAATAAATATTTATTTTCTTGTTTCAGGTTAGTTTACTTTGGATTATTCATTAAAAAGGTAAATACCTCCATTTTTGATAGATAAGAAGTCTTTATTTATAGATATTTTGCAATTTTACAATTATGTATCTACAATAAAACACGGGTTTCAGATTATTGCTATAGCCCAACAGAACAAAAAATAATTTTCTATTAATTTACAGTAATAACAGAAAAAAAATTTAAGGTGGTTGTCGTGGTTAAGGCACACCGTCATAAAATTCTTAATTTTTGTATACTTATTAAGGACATGATAATACAATTACCCTGAAAATTTGAAGTCGATCGACCGTATATAATCCGAGATAAATTCAATTAAAAATTGGATAATTAACATTGATTGTATACGATCTCTGTAGTTCTGAACCAGTTTCTTATTTATAAAAAAAGAACTAATTGTCAGAAACTTTTTAAAAACTGACAATCTTTTAATGCATTTGTTGAGTTTAAAAAAAAATAAGAAAAAATTTTGGACCGTCTAATTATTTATAAATAACGGTTTAAAGTTCAACAATTTATAGAAAAGTATACATGCATATGAATACTGTATGGGTTACGTTTCCACGGGTACAGTCTTGCGTACAAATTATGGATCACTTAGCTACAAGCTAGTATACTTTTGTGGCGCGTATAATCTATAACTTTTTGACAATATTGTACCACAACAACTGGCAAAAAAATCTATTTTTGAAAATGTAATTTTGCTCCTTTTTTTTGCAAAAAACGAAAAATATATAAGTTCATATTTTTTATATCACCACTTCACGCAATATGTCCAGGAATTGATAAATTATTTATAAGTTTGCAAATCACAAGTTGTTCTTTGAAGTTCAAGTTTCTGGAATATGAAATTAAAACTCGTCAAGCAATGATAATTTGAACCAAGAATATAAACAGATAATTATTTACATAGAACACGATAAATTGAAATGACGAAACGTAAATAGTCAATTAAATGTACTAGCGGACCCGTGCGAATATTTCGCACCGTTAGCAATGTTATTTGCCGCTACGCTACTTATGCTGGGTTGCAGGAAACATTGTCAAAAGATTGGATTTGACAATGACCTTAGATTGTGATAATATAATTACAGTTTTCATACATGCAAGAGCAATCTAATGTCGTATTCAAACTCCCTATCAGGTACAACATTAGATTGTATTCACGCAAAAACAAATGTTTAATCTAGACAGAAAAAGATCGTTTTTCATGTCAAATTTTGATGAAAATGCGTAGAAAAAGGTCGTTTCGAAGTAAAAATTATGCAAAAATCTATGTTAAATACACGTATACACAGTTTAGAAAAAATATCATTTCAATCGATCAATTATTTTTCGAATAGAATCGATATAAAATTCTACAATGCTTTTCTTATGGAGAAATTTGTGTTCAAAATCTAAAGCCATTGTCAAATCAAATTATTTGAATTTGACCATCCTTTCTGCAATTCAGCATGAATATTACCGACAACTGTTAAAATAAACATACACCAGATGGCTAATTTACAACTGCAATGTTTTAATGAAAAAATTAATTTAACATATTAAATTATTTTTCGTCATTAGAGAACAAAAATAATCTCCAAAATGGCGTATCGAACACTAATTTTGATACAGTATTAAGGCTGTCGGAACGCTCTGAATTTTGTTTGTGCTGAGACCCAGCGGTAAGGGGCGAGGTAGGTAAAATGCATATTGTGGGTGTGACCTTCTTAAGCGCTGTTTTGCTCAAATCATTCGCACGTTTCAATTTTTGGCTGGTGACACACTACGAGGCTAAAAGATGCTATTGCAAGGGTGCCGCTGTCAATTAATTACTCTAATTTTGGGAAATATTTTGAAGATTTAAAAAACTTTTCTGAAAAAGGAAGAGTCACTTTAGGTTTATGATGGAACAGTTTTGTGAAAGAAGTACGAATAAGGTCGTAGTGTAACATTGAAAACGTGTGTTTTTTTTGGCACAACTAATGCCAAGTTTTTTCTAGTAAATCGTACATAAATTACAAAAGTAGTCCATTAGAGACCTAGATTTGTCCTTTATCTTCCTTATAGAGAAAGAATTTTTGCAGAATGTTGACGAATAAGTCTACAATCAGTTGACAGCCAAAACTCTATTTTTGACTTTAATTCAAAGCGTTCCGCCAGCCTTAATGAAAATTTCCACGTATTTTATCCGGCTACACTTAAACTAAGCTATCATTTTCGTCAAAGCTAAAATTAACACAAGGCAGAATCGACATTCACAAAAGCGAAGCCGCTGACAAAATCTTGTTTACAATTCAAGATCGTGCGTATATTAGAGCAAATATACTTATTTTCGTTGTACTTGAGAAAAAATATGTGCAGTTTTTTCGTAAGCTTTTATGTAGGTACTTATTGAAAAGTTAAAGTAAATAATCATTTGCATATATAAATAAATGGATTAAATGTTTTGAATTAATTATTCGTTGACTTCAAAGCGCTGAAATTATCAAAAGCGGATCAACGAGTTAAGTAAATTGAAACTTAAATATTGAATTTCAATAATCCACTAACTCAGTGTAATACGGCAAAAATCGCGCTCTGAAAAGTACGAAACAAGACTATTTTAGGAAAGTGTTTTAAATTGCGCATAAGTTCCCATAAATAAGTTCCCAAAAATGGTCTTAAACCTCGGAAAAAGTGTCTGGTTTTTTGCAAATATTTTTAAATATATCTAATAAAGTTGCCATAAAAATTTCAGCCTGAATCAATAACTTATTTTTTCATTTTTGAAAATTCAACTTTGGGACATTTGGGATAACCCCTCCAAAAGTGTCTGCTTCATTTATTTGTAAAATCAACTTTCGAATAGTAGGGGAAGGTACTTTAAAATGGGATACTTAGGTAAAATGGGATACCCTAATTATTTTAAAATATACCCAATGCCATTTTTTGTAAAATTCACGAAATACACCTCACTTGATAAGCATTCATCTGTAGCACTTTCAGTACGATAGTGTTACAAGTGTCAAATTTAAGCAAGTTTTTAAGTTTTCAACAGTTTTGTTATAAGAATACTGGTATGATAAGGTAAGCATTTTGCCTAATTGAGAAATGAGATTATGACGGCGATATTTTTATGTGTGACTTTGTATATAAAATTTCCGCGCCAATTTTGTAGGTTATAATAGTGCATGCTGTTTTTGACATAGTGTAGATACGTTGATAAAATGGGATATGGAGTATATTGCTAAAACGGGATGTATCCCATTTTAGAAATATCAAATTTAATTTTGTTTCCTCTAGGAAATCAAAAGCTGTCGGCATTTAAATATGGACCAATTATTCCGATAAATATTTTTGAGTAGAAAATATTTATTACGTATCTACATAATGACATAATGAATCCCGTTTTAAACACACAGTGTTGCTAAAATGGGAAATAACCATGTGACAAAGGAAAACATTTTTTTTTAATTTGTAGTCTTTATATATCATTTTTGTATTTTTTTTTAAATAAAGTTATGTCAAAACTGTCACGTATTAAATTTGCAGTAGGTAATTAACTGTCTGTAATTATTTTTTCAGAACTTGTAATACCTTAAGTATCCCATTTTAGAGTACCTTCCCCTACTTGTTGGCTTTTGAATCAAACATTTTTTTTTGCATATATTTTGTTTAAAGCATTGCTGTATGCGCAGTACCTGGCGTACCCAGGAAGGTCAGGCAAACACTCATTTACCTATTCATCTTACCTATATATAATATTGTATAAAATTTCTACCTGAATCAAACACCTCATGAAACGGGTGTCATGAGCTCTCCGACTAATAATACCGGTATATCCTCCTTTTGACTATAGTCGGGTAAAAAGGGACACTCCAATAACTGACTACAAAAGGAAAACTACAAAACGTAGATTTTTTGTCAAATATATAATACTTATGGATAAAATTGCACATAATGGACATACTAAATTGGCACAATCGTTGGCTTTTGTTTTAAACAGAGAAGCACTGACAGAAGAGAGAGAGAGTCCTTGAGCTGAGTCGAGCAATTAACGTAATGGTTTCCGTGCGCGTGGTCCATAAACATAACCATTTGTCTAGCTGAAGCTAAGCAATACGTAGAACAGATTATTGCCGCCTTTATTGCCACTGCCATAATGTAACGATAATGTTTATTGAATCATTTTAATTGCAAGACGTAGATGGAAATTTAATCAAAAGTGACTCCTGCAATCCTTTCGTCGAAGCAAGCAGAGAACTGCAATTTGCTTAGTTTCCTTTTGCAAGCCTACTTCTTAAAAAAATAAGTAAAATTAAATTGAGGTTTAAAAAAAATAAAAAAAACACGCTTTTATGAACTAAAAAATGTAAAATAATTTGACAACAAAATTAACTTTACTGTAAAAAGCGTGGAGTGTTGCTTAAAATTTTTATAATAACTTTACGTTTACAATTAGCTAGTAAATGAAAAATGTATTCCCGTTATTGCTTGTTCCATAATTTTTTTCAGTTTTAATTTTTTCTGAACGAAAATTTGTGTGAAACTTATACTAATTTTTTCGTTTTTATCTGATTTTTATCGTTTATTGAGATTAATTAAAACTGTAAAAACTTGACTAAAAGTCATATGGGAAGAATGGTACATATTTCTACTTTATTTTGAAGCATTAACATCAAAGTTTGAATCACATACAGTGTAACCTTAATATAACGAACCTCAATATAACGATATCCTCGACTTAACAAATTTTTTGATTTAATGCAAAATATACCTCTAAATTACGAATACTTTTTGTCAAAAACATTTTTATAACGAATTTTTAATAACTGCAGAACATAATGGAAAGTATAATTTACTACAATGTAACGATTTTTGTCAACTTATAACCTTTACATAACGTATCCTACCCATCAGTCACCCACAATTCCACAATAACAACAATTCATGTCTCGACAGGTTCAGACACGTTAAATTTATCGTAAGACAATCATTGTTGTTTGATGTAAAGTAATGTAAATACTGCTGTTGGTCACTGTTGTTAGTAAATTTAAAGTTGCAGCGGCTGAGAAACGAAAAAGGCGTTCCTTAACCGTCGCAGGAAACGAAAAATAATTAAGTATGTAGACGAGAATCCTACAAAGAAAAAATTAGACATCGCTAAGGAGTTCGAAATGCCCGCAAGTACATTGGCCACAATTTTAAAGTTTAAAGATAAGTTTTCAAAAGAAACTGAGTTTTCGTACCTTGTTAAAACGAATCCTAGACCAACCTAACCTCTATATATAACAAACTTAATTTTAACGAATTACTTGGTATAACGGATATTTTCTAATTCCCTTCAGCTGTGTTATATCGAGGTTTTACTGTATAAATGCATTCATACACAACATATTACATTCAAGTGAAGCTAATAAAAGCGTGTTAATAAAAGGTACACGTTTTTCTCTATCATGAAGAATTCCATCAGGAAAAGCGGTTTATAGGCGCCATAAACAGCACTTAATCATTTCATTGATCCATACATAATTATGATACTCTGGAAAATACCACAATAATAATAATTTGAATATTTTCCGTATTGATGATGTGGAATTAGATTTGATTCTTTATTCACACTTTCCCGAAGTCCGAACTAGAGATGGGAAAAGCGGGTCTTTTTAGTGATCTGCATCTTTGCATCTGGATCCCGTATGTGAGCCGGCTCACTGAACCGGTTCAAAAAGAGCCGAGTTCTGAATATGTTACTGCAGTCTGCCACTGAGTTACCTAGTTCATTCAATCATATCACGACCTGTATAGAATCAAGAATGCATAGCCAAACATGTGATGCATGAGTCATTTGAGCTGACAGATGCATCAAAGCAAGAACTGATACGTAAGTGTAATATGTGCTTCTGTGTGTTAAGTGTTTCACTGAGTTATGCGGATCCGTTGATCCGTCGGCTCAAAAAAAATTGAGTCGGCTCTCACGGATCTTCTGTCGGAGTCGGCTCTTTGAACCGGTTCAGATCTCAGTTACCCAACTCTAGTCCGAACCACAGCAATCCTAGCTAATATTATAAATGCGAATGTGAGTTTGTTACGCTTTCGCACCTAAACCGCTGTACAGATTTCGATAAAATTTGACAAGAAGATAGATTGCATCCTAAAGAAGAACATAGGCTACGTTTTGTCTCGAAATAAAAACTTAAAGGTGTTGAAATAAAGGTTGAATGTCACTGACAGGTTATCGCGATATCTTCCGGAACTATTAGATCTCCAGACTTGATTTGGCAGACATGTTTCTTTTGTTGAATAGAGATACTAAAATAGTCTTGTAAGGGAAGTACAGGGGTGTCAATGGTTAACACACACTAATTTTTAAAATACAGTTTCTATAGACTGGAAATGTAGCTGTTAGGTCTTGATGAAGATTCCACTACTGTTGTTGTTACCGTGTTTCATTACAATCGCGGCCGAAGCCGCGGGGACTGGCTAGTCTACATTAATATTATAAAGAGGAAAGATTTGTAGTTTTGTGTGTGTGTATGTTTGAAATGAATAAACTCAAAAACTACTGTGGCGATTTAAAAAATTCTTTCACCATTAATTCACCCTGAGTAACATAGGCTATATTTATTGCTAGAAAATATTAGGGATCCTTACTAAAACTTTAGTAACGTAAATCAAGGTGTAAAAAAAATGCCATAAAACATCTTTCGGCGCATGCGCTGCGGAAACTATTGATTGTAACGTAATGGCTGGATTTGTACGTTGATTTAGAAGAAATTAGTTAAATTTTATTTTATTTTAAAATGTTTTATTTAAATATGAGGTTTAAGTTATATTAAATTAATTATATGTTTAAATGCTATTTTTAATTTCTAGTCGCCAGAATTGTTTAAATTTAATTTATCTTGTGTAACCATTTAGTTGAAAAAATATCAGAATAAATTATTCGTTTGCAGTGGAATTTCTGATACACCAATATGGCACAAGATGTATTTTAGTTAAAATATGAGAAAGAACTGTTTTAAAATATTTTATTTTAACAAAGAATTTAGAATTTGTTGTGACCTTGGCAAGGTCACGACTGAATTAGATAATAATACTTAGTTACTGAAAATTAGGTAATCATCTGCAACGCAGATATTCGATTTTATTACATTTAAACTAAGTTTTATAATGAAATTTTAAATATTTTATATGTCAACAAAATACAAAATTTGTATATGTTGCATGATGATAGAATAAAAGTATGTTCTACAATATTAAAGAATATATCAATAACTACAAAAAACTTCGCGATACTATATGTCCAACTATTATCGTTATCAGCTATGTCACAATAACCACTTTTTACATTTTAATAATCTATATAGATAAAAGACGATGTATATGTAATCTATGGACTCCAAACGGGTAGACCATTTTTGATGAAATTTTCAGACAATCTTTAGATTAGCCCAGCGGGTGATCTTCTGAAGTTTGGTAGCGATCGAATCAACAGAATTTTTTAAATTTCTTTTTAAGATTTTTCTTCGATTTTTGAACATTCACAAATAAAAGCGATTGAATTCGCGCAAATTCAATACACGTTGAGAATTTAATGATAATGATTCTCATCTTTTATATCCTATATATTACATTTACACCCGGGCGAAGCCGGACTGGGCCGCTATATTCTATAATCTGAAAGAGCGTTTCGCGACGCACAGGTGTCGACATGCAGGGTCATCTACTACTCAAGCAGTCGTTCCAAATTTTCCGATAATTCGACAAATTGTGCTTTCTGTAGACCGATGACCCAGTCTAAAATTTCTGGTAGCGCACGTAACGTTGATCGAACAAAAATTCCGTTTTTTAGTGTATTTGCCATATGGCACGTACACTATTGGCGTCGGTCGGATGGCGGAACCTAGGGATCGGGTCAAAATTTCTCGACGTATCACACAACTTGGCACCATGTTTAGAAATATATATATATATGTGTGTGTGTGTGTGTGTGTGTGTGTGTGTGTTAGCACGATAACTCGCGACAGACGTAATTGATTTAAACGAAATTTGATCCACACGTTGGAATACATCGCCGCATGAAGCCTATTTAAAATTGGCCGAATCGGACCATTTTTAGCGGTGTATTTAGGGATTGGAAATTGTTTTGGGCTCTAAAAATACCGGAAATGTTCTTGGAATTGATTCAAAATTGAAATTTTTGGTATGAATTAAAAGGTGCTCCTAAAATTTTAATAAAATCGACAAGACAGGACCGGACTTATAAATTTTATGAAAACGTTTGTGGATAGGAAATTATATATCTACTTATTGAATGTTGTAGGTATATAATTTTGTGCAGATGATGAATTGATAAAATAGACTAAATATCAAATACTGGTCAAGTGCGAGTCGACCTCGCAAGAAGAGAGTTCCGTACTATTCCGTTTTCCGTGAGTACTTTAAGACTTAAGATTTTCATTACAATTTTCCTGTAAACTATGGGTGAGACCCGACATTCCCTATTTTTTTCCAAAATTTTAGGTTCAGTAGTTTCGTAGATAAGGGGGGAAGGCGGTCGATTGTTTAGCTATTTTCTTAAATAACTTTAAAACTATTTATTTTAAAACTAGACCCTTGCTAAAAGCCCTTTCATTTGATATGTCACACGGGACAGTTCAAAACTTTTTTTTTTAATTTCCTAATTTTTCCTCAAAAATTACCCCCATGTTTGAAATTTATTTATTTATCACTTCTATTGAACTAAATACATCCTCTATAAAATCCACAAACCTCGGTAAGTTAAAAATTTTACTCTGACAACCTCTCTAACTTCGACTCTCGATAAGTAAAAAACTCGATAACTTAAATTTTTCAACTTTTCCCTTGGATTTTAACTTATGGAGGTTCTACTGTAATATAGATATACTATATTGTCGGCAGGGTTTTGACACGGCGACCCGGAGTTTTTTATTTTTATTTAGAAACTAAAATATGTGCTTCGACTTCTATAAGGTCATTAGCACTGTATTACCGAAGTGTAAAACCAATGTAAGGTGTATATATAGAGTTTTTTTTCGATAATTAGGAATTATTTCGGTGCATTGCGTACTCCCAATTGCAATGACCGTTATTTCAGTTTGAACATAATACAGTAAGACCCCGCTTAAGGCGTGAGATACGTTCCTATAAGTTCCTGCGTTATACGAAACGGTGTTAAACGAAGTCATTTTAATAGGCATGAGTGAAACAGAACCTAGAATAAGAAAAATTGTTAGTTTTTTTTGTTTAATTTTGTAACATTTATTGTTAAATACTTTTCTATCACGTATTAATTATAAATTTAATAATTGCTAGTATCTATTTTTGTTCTTAAAACATTTATGAAAATCAAATAAAAGTTCGAGTAAGAAGTTACGTTTGCGATGAGGAAGGTTCCTCATTTGACATATTTTGGTTTTTGTGAAGAAGTCATCTAATGTCGTTTGTCTTCTCCTGTTTCGTTCAGCAAGCTGTTGTCGATTGCATCAATGCCTTTGAACTTATGTCAACATTTGAATCATTTTGTATAAACTGGTCCATAATTTACGTTATAGTGGCTACTCTTTTGTTTTTAGAAAACCGCGTAATACTAAAACAACGTTAAGCGGAGCAGCGGTAAGCGAGGTCTTACTGTATTATAATACAGTGTAACCTTAATATAACGAACCCCAATATAACAATTTCTTCGTTTTTATAAATTTTTCGAAATCCCCTAGAACTGTCCCGTAAGAGTTAATGCAAAATATACATTTACATTACGAATACTTTTTGTCAAAAACCTCTTTATAACGATTTTTGAATCATTGCGGAATATAAATAGAAAGTATAATTTACCAGTATTTAACGATTTTTGTCAACTTATAACCTCTACATAACGTATCCTACCAATCAATCACACACAATTCCACGATAACAACCACAATTCATGTCTCGACAGGGTCAGACATGTTAAATTTATCGTAAGACAATCATTGTTGTTTGAGTAAACACTGCTGTTGGTCACTGTTGTTAGTAAATTTACAGTTGCAGCGCCTGAGAAACGAAAAAGGTGTTCCTTAACCGTCGCAGAGAAACGAAAAACCATTAGGCATTAAGTATGTAGACGAGAATCCTACAAAGAAAAAATAGACATCGCTAAAGAGTTCAAAATTCCCGCAAGTACAATTTTAAAGTTTAAAAATGAGTTTTCAGAAGAAAATGGGTTTTCTTATGTTAAAATGAATCTTAGACAAACCTAACCTCTATATATAACAAACTTCATTATAACGAATTACATGGTATAACGAATATTTTCTAATTCCTTTCAGTTTTGTTATATTGAGGTTGTACTGTAATTGAATTACGTCATGTGTGCAATGCCGCAAAACTGCAGACTTGGTGTCAGTAATGTTTGAGAACTTCTGGTACAAAGTATGTGGTAAAGTTTATCCCCACCGAATATGTTAGAGTTCGGCAACACTAGGCGACTTCTTGCCAAACGCTAAACAGCTGAACTCGTCAGTCAGCTAGCGCGCGTCAAATACTTCGGTCGCGTCCGATGTGCGGATGTTTCGTTTAAATCGACAGTGTTTTGTTTTATAATGTGAACGAGACAGATATTTGTTTATTTTGCCGTTGATGTTTTGTTTTATCAATTGTTAAAATGAAAATTTAGCCGTCGAAAGTACTGAATAATATAATTGTTAAAACCTAATTTGAAAAAATGTGGTTACGATCATGTGATTAGTGAATTTGTGTGAAGAATGTGTTTTGTTTTGTTGCGTTTTTATTTTGTTTTTAATTCGACGTATCTTTAATAAAATGCCGGTATCGTAGTGTAAGTTTGAATAATTTATTGTTAATATAAATTTTGCACTATATATAAAATCCTATCCGCATTTTTTTATACATAATTTAGTATTTTTATTTGCTTTTCGTAACTACTGCTTAATACATTTTCTATGTATTTAGGTCAAACATGAATTTACATTAGATTTCCATTACACTTGTTCATTGTTGTAGGTTTTTAATTAATGATTTTTGTTACTGTTTAAAATAATAAACACCTACTATTGAAGATAAGATCGACCGTCAATTTTGACAAAATGCCATAACGTGGTTTATGTTTAGACCTCAGTGTTTAGTAAATTATTCGTTTTCAAAAGCTAACAGATTTTTTCTAGTTTAAAATTAGAATAATTGTGGCTGACAGATTGGGAAAATTTAAATTAATTTAGAAAAACCATGATCTAAAATCGTATAGATATCATTTTTACGAATTTATTTTGACGTCAGAGACAAAGACAAAAGACAAATGCGCTAACTATAGGCGCCAAAATTCTCAGAAAAAGAGAGATCAACGATAAATTTTATTCTTCACACTAGCCGCTCTCTGCGGCTCCACTAGCGCTTGTAATGAAACGGCAGTTAACAACAGTAGTGAAACCTTCAGCAGGGCGTTGATAGAAACTGTGTTTTAAAAATTAGAATGTGTTAATTATTGACACCCCTGTACTTCTCCTTAGAAGACGATTTTAGAATCTCTAGTCAACAAAAAATGCCTTCTACCAAATTTCAAGTCTCTAGGTCAATAGTTCCGGAAGGTATCGTGATGACCTGTCAGTGACATTCATCCCCTATTTCACCCCGTTTAAGTTTTTATTTTGACACAAAACGTAGCCTATGTCCTTCCTTAAGGTGCAAACTATCTTCTTGTCAAATTTTATCGAAATCTGTTCAGCGGTTTAGGCGTGAAAAGGTAACAGCCAGACAGACAGACATTCCGCTATCAACTTAGACATAACAAAAGAATATTAATTAGTTATTAACTCAGAATAGGGATGTTGACTGTATTCAAATAAAAACATAATTTTAACGAAAAGTAGTAGTTTCTATGATAGAAATACTAAAAAACACTATATTTTCCCTTATTTTTAAGGAATTTAATTAATATTTAATAAATAAAACCTAATAAAATCACTCTCAAGTCACGTGACAATAGACACCAATCAGAGCGCATGACGTCATATGTTCAGCCGCTGTCAAAAAACTTCATTGTTTGGTTAATATTTAGTGTGTAATTTATTATTATTTGTTTATAAGAAACGTCAAAGTACATGTAACTATAGCAAAAGATAAATAGTTTTGAAGTTATTTCAGAAAATAGGCGATAATTGTCCATTCCCCCCCTATATCCGAAACTACTGAGTCTATAATTTTGAAAAAAATAGGGAATGTCGGGTCTTACTCATAGTTTACAGGAAAACCTAAACGAAAATCTTAAGGCTGTGGAAACGCTCTGAATATAAGCCTCACTACGGGGCTAAAAAATACTGTTCCAAGGGTGCCGCTGTCAGTTGATTACTCTAAATTTTAGAACTATTTTGAAGACCTAAAAAACTTTTCCGAAAACGGAAGAGTCACTTTAGGTTTGTGATGGAACAATTTTGTGAAATAAGTACAATAAGGTCGTAGTGTGACATTGAAAACGTGTGTTTTTTGGCACAATTAATGCCAATTCTTTTCTATAGTAAATCGTACATAAATTACAAAAGTAGACCATTAGAGACCTAGATTTGTCCTTTATCTTCCTTATAGAGAAAGAATTTTTACAAAATGTTTGCGAACAAGCCTACAATCAGCTATCAGTCGAAGTCCTATTTTTGGCTTAAATTCAGAGCGTTCCCACAGCCTTAAGTCTTAAAGTACGCACGGAAAACGTAATAGTACGGAACCCTCTTCTCGCGAGTTTGACTCGCTCTTGACCGGTTTTTTTCTTTGTTAATATGAACATTTTTGAAGGAAGAACTATTAGGCGACGCGTCTAACGAAGTTTGAGCACTCCTGCTTTAGTGCAGGTATCATCTTTGCATGTCAGTTTAAAATCCATTGGCGACTGCATTTGTCAATTGTCAATTGTATTCCGTTGTGTCGCGTCAATGTACAAATATTTTTCCAATGAAAATACAGTATTATTATAATTACACGTTTTGTAAGACCCACATACACGTGCTTTTAGCTTGCTTAAGGCTGTCGGAACGCTCTGAATTTAAGCCAAAAATAGATCTTCGGCTGATAGCTGATTGTAGACTTATTCGTCAACATTTTGCAAAAATTCTTTCTCTATAAGGAAGATAAAGGACAAATCTAGGTCTCTAATGGACTACTTTTGTAATTTATGAACGATTTACGAGAAAAAAGTTGGCATTAATTGTGCCAAAACAACACACGTTTTCAATGTCACACTACGACCTTATTCGTACTTATTTCACAAAGCTGTTCCATCACAAACCTAAAGTGACTCTTCCTTTTTCGGAAAAGTTGTTTAAATCTTCAAAATATTTCCAAAAATTAGAATAATCAATTGACAGCGGCACCCTTGCAATAGCATCTTTT
Source organism: Venustoraphidia nigricollis (assembly GCA_034508555.1). Taxonomy (NCBI): domain Eukaryota; kingdom Metazoa; phylum Arthropoda; class Insecta; order Raphidioptera; family Raphidiidae; genus Venustoraphidia; species Venustoraphidia nigricollis. The sequence goes on along the minus strand of JAVRKA010000018.1, from coordinate 7,094,703 downwards.
AGCCTCGTAGTTGGCACCAGCCAAAAATTGAAGCGTACGGATGATTCGAGCGAGACAGAGCTAAAAAAGGTCACACCCACAATATGTCTTTTGCCTACCTCGCCTCTTACCGCTAGGTCTCAGCACAAACTGTGGAAAAGTGATCCAACACTTGATAAATTTCATTGAAATTCGATTCTAGTACAGTAAGACCTCGTTTAACTTTTAACTACTGAGGTGGATCTAATTTCACGTAAATACTGACGTGGGGGCCTCAGAGGCCCGGATATGTGCTTATATTTAAAATTTTTTAGGTTTTTTAGGATCTAGTGTCTAATATAATTATAGCTTATGTAGGGTTGCCATCCGTCCGGGTTTCCCCGGATTTGTCCTAGGCGGGGCTTCATTTGTAGTCCGAGTTTAAAAATTTAAAGTCTTGGGCCGCCCGCGACACATTATTATTAAAACAATTTGTAACAAACTGTAATAAGATTCTGTTTTGTTAGGTACATTCAAAATGATGATAAAAGATAACTAAGTTTAATTTTAAGGTCTGAAAATAAACAAAAAGGTGATTTATGACATTTTCAACTGTTTTTTATTACACTAACTATGTTTTAAAGAACTTGTTGATATTGCCGGGTTTTGGGCTCTAAAATCCGGGATTTTCACGCGTCTTGTCCTGGTTGCCAAATTTTAGAGATGGCAACCCTAGCTTCAGTGGATACATTTAAATTAAATAAAATTATTTTTGTATAATTTATTTGTTTATAATTAACTATTATTTCAATGTTTAGAAAACACTTTTTGGCAAAAATCACATGAAATCATAAATTACAACGTATTTAAAATTATTAAAAAAAATCAACAAATTAACTTACAAATCATACTGCAGTTTTAATTTTAAATAGTCTTTCTAGCGAATGGCACATCAGTAATTATAATACTTAGGTACTATAATAGGAACAAAAATCAATTATTGCGAATTAGGCCCACGAGAAATTTCAAAATGAATTTACTTACCGAAATTGCGCGCGCAACTACGTGCCTAGCCGTTGATAGCCTCAACGCAACTAACCTCGAAGGTACTAGAAGGTACGCGTGTCGTGCGCGAGGGAGGGAAGTAATTAAAAAATGTTAGTAGTTAAAGGTTAACGTTGCTCTGCTTATCGCTGTTTCAGTATTATGTGGTTTCTAAAAAAAAAATATCTGAAAAGCGGTGGACCCTGCAGGCCATCCCTGGAACTTCCCGCTATTTTCGATCTATTGAGATGTGGTTTACCTACGGTTTTTGCTAAAATTTATTTAAAAAAAAAAAACACTTTTTCGGGAATATTTCGTAACTGATATCCCTCAAAAAAATCAATCGATTTTAATTAGCTTTGCAGCATATGACGCAGTTTTTCAAGCGCAAAAAGTAATCTATGTTAAAAATATCAATCTGACAAAAATTTGGAAAGAGATATCTAGAAAAACACTGATTTGAAATTCTACAATACTTCTTTTATCTAAAGTCACTGTCAAATCAGATTTTTGACAATGCTTTCTGGGACGCAACGTGTTAACTAAATTTCCCAGTTAATTCTAAAGTACAGTGGTACCTCGACATACGAGTTTAATTCGTTCCGCAACCTTGCTCGTATCTTGAATTACTCGTATCTCGAAGCAAATTTCCCCATACAAAACAATTGAACTACCATTAATCCGTTCCAACCCCCAAAATGTCACCCCAGTTATTTTTGTTACGTGGTTTTGAATAATAAAAACGTATTTATAAATGACAAACATTTATTGTACAAAAACAAAAAAGAGCATGTAAAGAAATAAATTAGATATCCTCACTGGTCTTTGTCTATGTTGGGGCACTCGTATGTCGAGGTACCACTGTATTTGTGATTTACAGATTATTATCATGCGTACTTAATTTCTAAAATGTTTGCTAAAAAATGCACGTGCTTGCAATTGTACAATATTAATTGGGTTTTACCAAATCTGTTCACGAAATGGAAACATTTCATTTTTGTGTTTTGTTTCTTGGAAATGTCACCATAAATTGTATATTTCGTAATTTGTGAGAGAGACTCAAAACAAAGTTACACCGTGGCTAAAAATGTTGTCTTATATGTGTAGCTAATGTATTTAAACTATATCTAATGTACCTTGTACAGAAAATATAAAAAAATGTCCTGGTAGTTGTTGGGACTACCGGTCAGCGTTGCCAGACGTCCCGATTTTGGCGGGACGTCCCGATTTTTAAATCAAAATTAAATGTCCCGCGCGGGACAGGCTTTTCGGGGATAACTCGACCGTGCGTAAATAATTATTCTCTTATTGTAAGCTGCAATTTGTAACACTCACTCCTTAGACTATTGTTTGAAACGCCATATTTTTCTAATGATTAAAACTTTTTTGATTTTGATTTCTGTTTTTTTTTATTTTTTTTTATTCAGAAGACGAATAAGACTCAACTATTTAACGATAGGGTAAATCTGATTTAAAATATCATATTTTTATTAAAATACATTTTCTATGGCTATTTTTGCTATCTATTGTCACGTAAACGTAATTTGAACTCAAATAAAAAGATAATTATTTAAAAACTTCTGATTATATACGTTTTTTTTACTATGTCCCGCTTTTTTCACTCAAAAAGTTCCAAAATCCCGACTTGGCAAAAAAAAATCTGGCAACGCTTCTACCGGTAGATGTGGAATCTTGGGCTGACGGGGTTAGATCAATCTTCAAATGGTTACCATTTTCTAAGTTCTCACCCAATTTTAGTCTCAAACGATAGGCCTGTTGACGCTTTGCATAGGATTTGTCAGTTTTCGCTTTGAAACTTTTGGTTCGAGATTTTTCAAATTTTTAGGTTCTTGTTATTATTTTCTGAGTGCTTCTGGTACTCAGAATTGGTGTTATTGGAGAGATTTAGTTCTGAGGATCAGAATTGGACTTGTAGTTCCCGAGATATTTAAGTTTTAGTGGAGCAATTTAGAAATTCTCAGCGCAAAAACACCCTCACGCAGACAACGTTTCGAGACTTGAGTATACTATTGATAGAATCGGTCACCTGACACACCTGGTTTGGTGGGATTGGTTGAGCGATTCGTGAGATAGTGGTACACCGAAAGTGCATTTGAAACATAACGGTCGATTCGACATTATATCGCATCCAAAATTATTACAATAATTCAATAATAAATCGTAGATAATAAGATTTAATAAGACAAATCAATCATATCATTGTTAATATTGCGACGTTTCGACTCTTTATTGAGTCTTCATCAGGCTCTGAAAAATACATACATACAAATTTAATTATACTGTAATCGGTTGAAAAATATAAAAAAAAAAAAACTAAATTATTACCATAACTAATATATGAAAATAGTCAAGCAAATAAATTATGGTAACATAAATTATTTGCTTGACTATTTTCATATATTAGTTATGGTAATAATTTACAGTTTTTTTTTTAGTTTCCGACAAACGGCGCATTCGGGCGATTTTTTTTTCGATTTTAGTCGAGCATTTGAAAAATCGTCGCCGTGTTAAAAGATACAAATGCAGACCCTCGGGCGAAAAATCACCCTCGCCGCCCCCCTGAAATGAAAGACTCGCCGATACGACGTTGGGACGCAAAAAAAGTGTCCTCCTCGGCTGAATTTTTTTCTATAGATGTCCCGTTTTTAAAATTTCCAAATTAAGCGTTGTATATAGGGATTTATAATTATTTGCAAATTATTTGACATTTGATATCAGAATGTTTCAGAGTTTGTTATTGGTAACCAAGGCAAACCAACTCGTCCATGGCGTGTTATATCATAGAATATAGGAGGCCATGGACGAGTTTTCTGATAATCCCGCAGGAACCTAACGTTTTTTCGGGATAAAAAGTATCCTATTATTTAATCCAGATAATAAACTATATGTATGCCAAATTTCATCCAAATCCGTTCAGCCGTTTTTGCGTGATGAGGTAACAAACAAACAAACTCACATTCGCATTTATAATATGTATAGATTGTAATTAAGAAAAAAATATTATTTTAATGGGTGTATTAAGGGGTTAGATTTTTTACTTTGTCCAAAAACAAACTTCAGTTCTGGTAATTACGCAACAATACTTGTATCAGCAACTATATTGTCGGCAGAGTTTTGGCACTGCGACCCGAGTTTTTTTTATTTTTAAGTTAATAATTCCAATCTAATTAATTTAAGCTTCGAGATAGATCCTTAATGGGACAATGGAGGAGAATGTAGCTCAGTGGTTAGCGTGCTGGCTTCCTGACCGGACTGTCGTGGGTTCGAATCCTGCCTCTACTCAGAGATGTCGTTTAGTTTTAAGTGATCGTGTTATTTGACGTAATTAAGACGCGCATGACCTATACAATAAATAAATTAATTAATAAATAAAATTGAAAGTTAACTTAGAGGACAGTGGGTTCAGTGCTTAGTGTGCTGACTTCGTGATCGGACTGTCGTGGGTTCGAATTTTGCCTCTATTGATGAATGTTTTGTGATGTCGTTTAGCTTTAACACGTTCACGGCGGCAGCAATTTTTGGTACTATGTCGATTCTCACTTTATCAGATTTCGGTATCCGGTAAATCCCCTAACAGCGTAATTTTCTTTACAGATACTGACATCTGGTATTCGGAAATCGAACTAACACACATAGGTGTCTGTAATACCGATCTGTCTAAACAAATAACATTTTTATCGTCCCCACAAGAACGACAAAATTTGCAGTTTTCTGTGCCGCTGAAACGGAAAGTTGCCTACCAGTCACATGTAACTGGTAACGCAGTGAACGTGTTAATTGATTAGTTGATGTAAGATGCGAATGACCTAAGTTGTCGAGCGTCTATAATCTACAATGAATAAATAAATTGATGGGAGTTTGTGTTTGAATTGAATCCGAATACCTAATACTGTTATCTGTAAACATAGTTTTGTTTATCTTATTGTAAATATTGTTACTTATACAATAATAAAAGTCAATATTTCTGATGAACTAGAAAACGCTCACTCATTATCAATAACAACACATAAACGTTCAGTAAACAGTAAACATACACTCATTAAATTACATGCACACATAACAATGTCACGAGCGATCGGGCAATATATCCTATCTCGAATTTTTCTCCAAGATTAGGAAAATACGCTGGAATTTTTATGTCATTACAGACTTCAAGACAGCGGAACCTTAGTAATAAGGTTTCCGTTGGCATCCTTTGGGTACGCAAAGGCGGCGGAAGGTCTGGGCGACGTGGGTCTCGTGCCTCGAATATTTATGCATTACTATAAAACCTAAACTAAATAATGGTGAAATTCAACATCGACGCTGGTTTGTTTATTCAATTTTTATGGTTTATGCATTTAATGAATAAAAATTTGATAGTTTCAACTGTTCTTTTATTTTATAAAATCCGTTTTCTTGTGCCACCATAGGGCCTCGCAAGATGTACCTTGCCCACACCAAATTTAGGTCTGAAATTTAGTACTGAAATAATGTATTTATGTATTGCGATGTATCTTACTAGAATTTATAAATTTTATAATATTATAATATTACGCAGTTACGAGATATTATTCGATTGTCTGCGATATAACTACATAATAATGTATTACTTATAATATTTAAATATATATTTACAAATGATAATTGCAGCTTAGTTGATCGTAAACATTTTTTGTCGTTGTTCCGTTTACATTACGATGTGTCGTAGACACATTACGCAACCCATAAAAATTCACGATACGAATCAAATGTTTTGCGTTTGTCAAAAGTATTGACGCTATTATTTTTTAATTATCATAACATATTATCATAAAGATAATGCGGTCTTTCCATTCGTATAATGCACGAAAAGTAATTGTGAAATGTTTGTATAGGATAAACGGAGTTTCCAAGGGAAGGGAAATTGTCTTCATAGCTGCTTAAATCAATACCAATTTCATATCAAGAATTCCATAATAGTATATTACGGCACAAGGGCAGAACTGACGCCTCCCGCGACGCGTGGGGGATCTGACCGTTGAGTTTGACGTCTTCGATTACACGAATGTTATTATCAGCGTTATTTCATGTTTCGACGTGTTTTGTCCGGTACTAAGTGCTGTCCGGCGCTAGGAGGATTCCCCCTATACAACACACGGGCAGAAAGTTGAAATTCCTGCACTGCGCGACATGATGTGCTTGACATTGCCTCGGACACCATGACGCACAGTGCAGGAATTTCGACTTTCTGCTCTTCTGCCGTAACATACTATTATGGAATTCTTGATATGAAATTGTTATCGACTTAAGCAGCACTGAAGATATCAATAAATGTATGGTAGATACGTGCTCTGTGAAATTATTTAAATTTAAAATTATTTAGAAAGCGTATCATTTTTTGCTCACAAAAAAGTTTTAAGTGAAAGCAACACAAAAATTATTTTAGAATATTATACAAAATCACGATATCGATTAAAAGACCGGAAAGAAGTTAGCGCGGAAATTATTTTTTTCTTAATTATTGAAATATCAAAAAATTGCTCCTTAAATGCTCTATCAGAATCAGTAATTGCTCGATTTCTAAAATTATTAGTTTATTTATAATTAATTTTTAAAAAAATCTAATTACTGAAAACTTGATTTTACTATAGAATGAGAAATATTCACTTTTTATACAATTTTTTTGCTAAAAAAATTGCTCTCAATTTGCTCTATCAATTGCACAAAAAAATTATTTAACTTTGACAATTTTTATAGTAATTAACAGAAAAATAATGTTTGTATGGTAAACCTACTGCGCTGTGACGTCATCAATTGTCGCTGCAACTTATAAGGGCCATATTTACGTGTATCAGCACTACAGTCATATTCATAGTCACCTTAATGTTTATGTTTTCTACTTTAATTAATATTATTTATGGTATTATTATAAGTAAGGTTATTAATTATCAAGCAATCATGTGGCTTTGATAATACGAATAATAACAAATAATTATGATTCTATATTTTTTTTTTATTAAGTCTTCAGGTTAAGATTGCAGGTTTGAAACATAATAATTTTTGTATAATGTCGAATATATAACCTCTATTGTTATCCAAATATGCTGTTTAGTGCTGATACATGTAAATATGGCCCTTATAAATTGCAGCGACAATTGATGACGTCACAGCGCAGTAGGTTTACCATACAAACATTATTTTTCTGTTAATTACTATAAAAATTGTCAAAGTTAAATAATTTTTTTGTGCAATTGATAGAGCAAATTGAGAGCAATTTTTTTAGCAAAAAAAATTGTATAAAAAGTGAATATTTCTCATTCTATAGTAAAATCAAGTTTTCAGTAATTAGATTTTTAAAAAAATTAATTATAAATAAACTAATAATTTTAGAAATGGAGCAATTACTGATTCTGATAGAGCATTTAAAGAGCAATTTTTTGATATTTCAATAATTAAGAAAAAAATAATTTCCGCGCTAACTTCTTTCCGGTGATTAAAAGTGAATTAAGTTAAAATTATTGTCTATAAGTTTTTTATTTAATCACGGGAAATTGGACAATTGAATTTTAATATAGATAAACTAAATTAAAAAATTGAGATTATTGTCTATTACATTATGAGATTGTAAAAGCGCACATTTAAATTCCGTCCGATGTCGCTATGTATCAATTATTTTGACGTTTGTAGAAAAAAGTTACTTTTTACGGTTCCGTACCTCGAAAGGAAAAAACGGAATAACCCTTATAGGATCACTCGTGTGTCTGTCCGTCCCACTGTCAAAGCCAATTTGTGCCGAACTACTAGATCGAGTGAACTGAAATTTGGTACACATATGTAAGTCAGTGACCATAAGACGGACGTGTAACGTAAATAAATTAATTTTTAACATGGGGGTCATTTTTAACTTTCGAAGGAGTTAATTTATTTTAACGAAATTTGGCACACATGTTGGAATCCGTCACCGCACGAAGCCTATTTAACCCGTTGTGTGCCAGACCTAAAAGTCTGACAGTGTGCTAGTGGTACTTAAACGTACCGTTATTTTCCAGACGAATTTCTCTAACACAGCTCACTAAATCGTTGATTTCGTATTACTGGTACTTTAAAGCTGTAGTACAGATCCCCCTAGGTCCCGCCATCCGACCGACGCCAATAGTGTATGTTGCCATATGGCAAATACACTAAAAATAGGGGCGCCATTTACCATTCTCCAGAAACTAAACTTGTATTTGCGGCTAATTTTTCTTAAGTAATAAGTGTATTCCTGTGTGTTAATATAAATATAAAAAGTCAGCTTCATGTAAAATAATTTTACGCTATTTCGACTAGCTAGGGCGCTGAGACAAAATACTAAACCTTTAAGTGCGCCGTGAACTGAGAAAGTTTGGGAACCCCTGGCTTAGTTTATAAACATTAGTCACTGATAGAACGAATAGATCGTCTGCCTAGAAGATTATTTGTTATCTGCCCCATTATTCCATTACACACAGATAATACACCTCGGTGTCCATGTGTGCGTTATCAATCATTCATATAATAGCCCAAGAGCTATTAAACATTTTTGGGTAGGTATTTGAGGTACTGTGAAAATCTGTACAATAATTCTTTAGTAATATCTGAATACAAAAATACAGACCTGGCTGAAGGTTAGCGGGGCTTAACCGATTTATCAAACATATTGACCGCCTGGCAGGTAAAATGCCCCACCGAAACGACTTGTCTTTTTGAATACACTCATACCTCCCTATACGGCCGCTCTTTATACGGCATTTCGCTATAACGGCTTTATTCAATTACGGCACGTTTTCGATTTACAGCCTAAAATGTTGCGCTATAACGGCAAAAAAACTTTTTTTCAATGTCGATATACAGTAGAATCCGTTTATTATGACTCCGCCTATATTGACCAACCGCCTATTATGACGTAATTACACAACGAGGTTTGGTTTTCATATAAAATTCTTTGTAACAAAGTCGGATATAATGACTTCGCTTACAGTGACATGTCGCTTATTATGACCCATTTTTAATAAATTTTGTCCGTCTATAGTGACCGACATGATTCTTTACACCTTCGGCAATGTTCGTTGATTCCCGACGACGTTCGGCACGTGGCTTGTTTTTGTTTTGAATCTCAGTGAATTGATAGTTGAACGTCACGCATTGTTTTTAGTGATATCCTATGTAAAAAATGTCATCTCAACGTCGTAAAGCATTTACGATTGAGGAGAAAGGTGAATAATATGCAGATTAGAAAATGGAGAATCAAGCTCATCTCTCGCAGAGGAATTGGGCGTGGGTCATTCGACAATCTCAATGATTTTCAAAAACAAGAACCGGATTAAGCGATCGTTCAATTCAAATGTTTTGAAACCGAAGAGGCTTCGAAAATCGCGCAAGAAAATGTTGATCAAGCGTTAATTCAGTAGTTTAAAATCACGCGAAACAAAGGAATACCCGTCAGCGGCCCTATGCTACCTAAAAAAAGAAAGTTTTTTTTTCACAAAAATGCTTTGTATGACGTCCGCTTAGTATGACGTGTTTGTCAATTCCCTTCGATGTCATTATAAACGGATTCCACTGTATCTACATGTTGCCAATTTTGCAATTTAGAATAATTGATTCCTTATACGGCTTTTAGCTTTGCGGCCAAGTTTCGTGGAACTTAGGCCATAAAGCGAGGTATGGGTGTATATCTATTTTTAGTTACCAATTGTAAATTGTAAATTAATAAATTGTAAATAAATGTTAATGTCAGAATAATAAAAAAAAATATATTATTCTGTTTAAATTTCAACGTGCTTCAAATATATTTTTAAGTCTTAAAAATATAATTTTGCAAACACCTGGCGAAGTTTTAGACCCGATTAAAAAATCTGGCTTTTTTTTCAACTCCTTAAATACTAAATTTCAAGGTATTAAAATGTCAAAGTGCATCTAGGATTTTTTATTGCGCACAAATTTAAAAAGCCGGTTTAGCCCCGCTCCCCTTCAGCCAGGTCTATGTTTTTGTATTCGGATATTACTAAAGAGTTATTGTACAAATTTTCACAATGCCTCAAATACCTACCCAAAAATGCTTAATAGCTCTCCTACTATAAGCATTGCGTTCATAATATAGTTCATAATAATAGGGCAAGAGCTGATGACATCCATTTCATGAAGTGTTCGATTCAGGTAGAAATTTTTATACAATAGTAGATGTAGGTAAGATGTATAAATAAATGAGTGTTTGCTTGTCCAGTTGGGTACGCCAGGTACTGCGCAGCATACAGGAAAGGTTTAAAAAAAATATGTGCCAAGAAAAGTGTTTGATTCAAAAGCCAACAAGTACTACGTAATCGAAAGTTAATTTGATTTTAAATAAATAAATAAATGAGGCAGACACTTTTGGAGAGGTTAACATTAATTCAAATTTTTCCGGGGTAAAATCTATTTTTGGAAAAGTGTTTTAAATTGCGTAAATTTTTATTTTTGAAAATTGAACTTTTGGGTATTTTGGTTTAATGTTACCCTTCCAAAAGTGTCTGCCTCGTTTATTTATTTATTTAAAATCAACTTTCGAATAATACTTGTTGGTTTTTGATCAAACACTTTTTTTGGCAAATATTTGTTGAAAACCTTTCCTGTATGCGCAGTACCTGACGTACCCAGCTAGGACAGACAAACACTAATTTACCTATACATCTTAATAATAATAATAATAATACGTTTAACGTCCGTTTGTCGACTTTATGTCATAACAGACGCCATTCGCACCATTACTATTTTCCATCTACCACACTTCCCGTTATTTTTCTACATTTTTAAAACTTCAACTTATGTAATAGCAATGGGCGGATGAAGGAATTATAGGAAATTAGGACAAGGTAGGTAATTTTTGAACCAGGAGTTTGATAGGTAATCGGCCATGGCCTCAAATAAGGAATCATCTCGATATTTATCTGGAATTAATTGAAGGAAATCATGGAAAACGTCAGTAGAAAAAAGTCCCAGCCACATCTGCCCCCGCCGGGATTCGAGCCCGGTACCTCCCGAATGCGAGTCTAGTGCTGTCACATTTACCTATATATGCTATTGTATAAAATTTCTATATGAATCAAACACTTCATGAAACGGATGTCAGCAGCTCTCGGGCTAATCTGGTTATTAGGTGCTCTTAAACACACATCTGTCGCACCTTTCAGAATTAAAATGTTGCGTCAATTAATGCAATTTATATCTGGACTCATCTTCAGACGTGCATAATTTAACACGCTATTTAAATAACACATGTATTGTAGAGTAAATGGGGAAATTAATCTCAGAACACAAAATCATAATTTTTGACTCACTGAGGATTAAAATTTTCTCCGTTACGGAGGTTGTATGTGCAACGAATATGTTACGGAAGTTGTTTCTGATAACGTCAAAATAGTTATTCCATAAAACAACAAAGTTAGATTATACTAGCGACATCGGATGGAACTTGAGAGTGTATGACAAGTAGAATACAGTAAACTGTATGACGTTATTTAAAATCCAATATGGCGACCAAAAGGCGTAATTAAAAATTTGAAAATAAAATATTAGAAAAATAACTTTCATAGAGACAAGCTTTTATTGCAGTGTAATAAACAGGATAAAAATAATTTTTAATAATTTGAGTTCACAATTATAAAAGCGTGGGTTGTAAGCTCGATGATAGGTACGGCCCACGCTTTTATAATTGTGAAGCTAAATTATTAAAAATTGTTTTATGTTTGTTAGTACACTGAATAAAAGCTTGTCTTTATAAAAGATTTTCGTCGAATGCTAGCGACCCGGTTCGGCTTCTCTCGGATTAAGACGTATTATGCTGCAGTGGTCTTTGTTATAGAATGATTTTCCCGTTTTTGCCACATTTTTCATTGATGCTCCGCTCCTAATGGTCGTAGTGTGATATTATATAGCCTATAGCCTTCCTCGATAAATGCACTATCCAACACAAAAATAATTTTTCAATTCGAATCAGTAGTTCCTGAGATTAGCGCGTTCAACCAAACAAACAAACTCTTCAGCTTTATAATATTAGTATCGATTTTTTAAAAAAAACGTTTTACCTTGTGGTAGTTGGTTGCAGAGTTTACAGATCTAGAATATGTGTTTTGCAAACTAAACTCAAATGATTATAATTGAACACAACCTCCGTGTTGGAAAGATAATATGTTTCCTTTTCGCGCATTCAATTAAAAATTTTAATCAATTTGCTTAAATCGGCTGAATGAGTTGTTTTAACTTGAAACTAAACGCAGATCTGTAAATTGAATCTCCTTTTTCTTGCCAACAATACACGTGTAATGTACTAAACGGCGTACATATTTTTATGTATATGTTAAGGTCAAAGTCCGCAGGATATACAAAGTCGGCATTGCCTTGTGGCGTTTTGGCCACTCAATAATTAAATTATTATTAAAAAGAATAATTAGGCTTTCAGAAAAATACAAGAATTTTAATAACACATTGAACATTACAAAAAATAATACATTAAAATTTTATAAAATATCGTAGTGAATCTACTGCCGGCGCCGCAACAACACTAAAAAAAAATCATTATTAATTTTTTTTTCCAAAGGAATTTTAACAGGCGTCCTTCATTTGGTTTTGTCATTACCTAAGTACTAATTGATTATTACATAAAACAAAAATTAATTTATAAAGCCTGATTTAAATATAACTATTGTAACACAATATGTATTCGATAAAAACATTTATTAAATGCTACAAATACTCCCCCGCAGAAGAAGAGCGCAATAGCGGCTCTTAGCGTTCGTAATACGGCTTTAATTGACTCACGTGGGTGCGGAATTGTCTAGTAGGGTCGTTTATACTTTCAAGAATACACGATGATGGTGTAGTGAATCTCAGAATTCTACGAGGTTCGCTCCACCTAGGAATAAATTTTTGCGAATGCTGACCATCAGCAGGAGCGATCTGATGACGACGTTGCAGAACGGTTTGTCCTTCCTGGAATGGATGTCGTCTTGGATGTTTCAGATCATACAATCGTTTCACCTTTTGATGAGCTTGCTGTATTTTTTCATGGATTTGATGTGGTTGAATTTGTGGATCGGGATCCAAATAGCGATCTATGTGCCATTGTCTATCTAGCGGTTTCGGCAGTTCGCGACCTATAAATATTTTAGCAGGAGACAATTGTGTTACCTCAGATATGTTGCTGTTATGAGAGTAGGTGAAGAAAGGTAGAAACTTGTCCCAATCGCGATGATCATTAGCACACGTGCGAATCATTATCGAGAGAGATGCCTTTAGATCACGCATGGAGCGCTCCACCATATTTGATGTTGGTTGATACGGCCCTGTGAAGACCTGTTTAATGCCCCAAGCTAAGGACATACGATGTAGCAAATCGCTTCTAAAGACGGCAGCGTTATCAGATACTAAAACTTGTGGTGGTCCAAACGTACACCAAAGGTTTACAAGTTTTTTACAGGTTACACTAGCTGTAGCCCGTGCGCACGGTATAGCCTGAATCCATTTGGAAAATGCATCGACGATGACCAAGACGTAACGACTTCCTGTTGAAGAGCGAACCATCGGTCCACAGAAATCGATGTATACCTTTTGGAATGGAGCGGTAGGTATAGACGATGCCATGGGAGCTCCAGCCGGAATATTTGAAGCCTTACACGCCTGACACGAAGAACAACTTCTAACATATTGTCTAACTTCTTGGAATAGGTTTTTCCACCAGAATCTTCGAGCTATAGCCCGATATGTTTTCGTGACGCCCGGATGTTGTGCATCCAGATCATGGAAGTAGTATAGCAGCATATTTCGAACAGGCTGAGGAACAAATATACGTTTGAGGTTGTTCTTACCTACAAGCTTCATCAGTAGACCGTCCTTAATAGCGTAACCTTTGACATCCTCATGACGACGTATTCGCTGTAGGATGAGTTGCGCTTCTTGGTCGGACTCCTGGTGATTCTTTAACGAAATAAAACTGTCAGGTATTTCATGTAATGAATTTAATCTGTTTTCATGTTCAATTCCCTTTTTATTTTCAGAGTTGGATTCTTCATACAGGCGACTGAGCGCGTCAGCTATGCTATTTAAGGGACCTTTTATATGCTGTACTGTAAAATCAAATTTTGAAAGTTTTAACACCCAACGCCCGACTTTACCCAACTGCTTTGGGTGAGTAAGCATCCATGTTAGGGCTTCATTATCTACTTGGAGAATGAAGTGCTTCCCAAGCAAATAATCTTGAAATTTTTCCAAAGCATAAATTATTCCCAGCGCTTCTTTCTCCAGTATAATATATTTCTGTTCTGTGTCGTTCAATTTTCGTGATGCATAACAAATCGGATGTAGTCCGTCCGAAAACTCTTGGAGGAGAACTGCTCCTAATGCCTTGTCCGATGAATCACATCGAACAATAAATGTGCGATCAAAATCAGGAAAGCGAAGAACCGGAGCCGTCGACAGTGCGTCTTTAATCATTTGAATCGCTCTGAGTTGACGTGGTCCCATCTCAAATTTGCTATTTTTTCTTTTCAGCTGATTTAATGGAGCAGCCATTTCGCTAAAATTGTGAATGAAACGACTAAAATATGATGTCATACCTAGGAACGTTTGTAATTGCTTCAGCGTTCTTGGTGTTGATAGATCTTGTATAGCCTGTACTTTATTAGGGTCGATATGACAACCTTGTTCTGACACAATGAAACCGAGGCAGCTAACTCGAGACATGAACAGCTGAATCTTATTCGGGTTAACTGTGAGCCCAATATTCTGAAGCCGACTAAGCACTTCTTCGAGATGTTTCACATGCTCTTCCGGAGATGATGAATAAATAAGGAGGTCGTCAAAATAAGTAGTCATAAACTTATAATGCAATTCTCCGAATACGTTATTGATGATTCTGTTAAGTGCGGCGGGTGAAACAGCTAACCCAAACGGCAAATATTTATATTGATATGCCCCGAATGTAGTTACGAAGGCTGTAATTGGTTTAGATGATTGGTCCAGCGGTAATTGATGGTAGGCCATATTAAGATCCAGCTTTGAAAATACTTTGCTTCCTTTCAGACATTGGAATACGGAATCAGGTCTTGGTACAGGATATGCATCATAACAAACACGCTGGTTTACTTTACGGTAGTCCACCACCAAACGTTGTCCTCCGTCCCTCTTCGGTATTAGAAAACATGGACTTGAATATGCCGACATACTTGGTTCAATAATGTCTAACTCAAGTAGCTTTTTTATATGTTCCTTCATCGTTGCAGCTTTTGGTGGTGTTAAGGGAAACGGCGGCTGATTAATAGGCGTCGGATCCTTAAGATGAATTTTATAAGTGAAGTTCTTAACACGACCCAATTCAGTAGTAATTGTGTTGTCAAATTTCTTCAATACTTGTTGTAGACGTTCGTGAAGATCCTTTGACAACGGTAGAGGGTATTCTACCATGGAAGCAAAACTATAGTTTCTGGGATCGGAAGTTTTAATAAAGGGAATCGAAATCCTTGGATTAAAGGTAAATCGCAAACAATTATTTACAAAATCCACACAAGAATGTAATTTACGAAGAGTCTTTACTCCTATAATAAAGTTAGGGGACAAGGATCTGATTACTAAGAAGGATAGTTTCCATGACAGTTTAGTAATTTTAATAGATGTCACTAACTCTTGTTCTGCTATAATCAACTTGCCATCTGGAAGAATTATTGACGTTGACACCTTTCGTAAATATCCAAGACGCATCTTAATAATATTTCTTGCGATTTCTTCATTGCAACAATTGATATTCGCTCCTGAATCCAAAAGAGCATAAAATTTTAATTGTCGTACATTTATTTGAATTATGGGTAATTGAAGATCCGTTGAAGGCCATTTCATAAAACTGGCGGCCAAGCGACCCGACAGGGGTCGCGAATTTAATCGTTTTTTGACTGATTAATATTGTTTCTGGATCGTTTCCTACAATCATTGATCATGTGTCCTGGTATCTTGCAATATGCGCATCGTAAGGAGCTAATATCGGAACTCGAATTTGATTTAAGCTCTTCTTCGCGTTTCCTTGCAGCTGCTAACAAAGATTCCATATCATCAATTTGTTTTGCTAAGCTTTGAAATTGTGACATCGAAACCGGCATGGTCGAGTGTTTAAGTTTCAGCAATGTAGACACGTTTGCATGAGTCCAAATATGCAAAACCAATTCTGATTCTGTAATTTTAGCTTCCAGAGCTTGAGCTTTTGACCAAATGTCCTTAATATATTTTTGAAACGGTTCATCGATTGCTTGATATCTTCTAACAAGAGTTTCTTCTAGTTGAATTCTATTAATCGAAGAAACAAAAGACTGAAGAAGTTGCGACTTCAATAACGCCCAGCTTGGATATTCAATTACAGCTTTTGACCACCATAGGCGTAAATCTCCCTGAAGACGCATAATAACGCTTGATAGAAGATTAATTTCATTAACCAATCTCAGATCAGCTAACTCTTGAATTTGTTGTATTAGGCTAACTACTTCTTGAGGATTCTCTCCTGAACATTGCGGAATTTGATTGATTAGACTGGTAATATCCGACTTGACATCTTGATTTTGATTTATAATATGATTTGTTAATTTTTCAGATAGTTTTCGGAGGACGTTAACTTCTTCTAGCATTCCAGATGACAACTGCATTTGAACGGCGATCGCTTTGGACAATGATGATGGCTCCTTGTTAGCCCAGCTAGTTCCTGGACTCTCTTTTTTCTCTTGTACGGGAGATTGAAATTCCTCTTCTTCTGATTGTGCAGAACTGCCTGCTTGCTGTCTTGTTGTCGGCATGACTCACAATTGATTTTAAAAGAATATGCTGGCCGGCAAAAGAATAAAATCGTGGAATTGTAGATAATTACGCTCTGCTACCATTTGTGGCGTTTTGGCCACTCAATAATTAAATTATTATTAAAAAGAATAATTAGGCTTTCAGAAAAATACAAGAATTTTAATAACACATTGAACATTACAAAAAATAATACATTAAAATTTTATAAAATATCGTAGTGAATCTACTGCCGGCGCCGCAACAACACTAAAAAAAAATCATTATTAATTTTTTTTTCCAAAGGAATTTTAACAGGCGTCCTTCATTTGGTTTTGTCATTACCTAAGTACTAATTGATTATTACATAAAACAAAAATTAATTTATAAAGCCTGATTTAAATATAACTATTGTAACACAATATGTATTCGATAAAAACATTTATTAAATGCTACAGCCTGGACAATGTCAACATTGAACATCGCTGCACAGGAAAGTAGGGATATCAGAAGTGGCAAAAAGTATCGATATATATCGTATCGATATTTTTTTCAAGTATCGATATAGGTACCGATATATTTTTTTAAAAATATCGATATATCGGTGCAATTTTAAAGAGAATATTCGCACTCGAAGAAATTTAGTATACGTATTGGCTAGCTTAATGTAATGTCAAATAGCAATTCACGGAGATTATTTCTAATAAATCAAGTAATAAATAATTATCTGAAATAAAAAACAACGTAAGATTTTTTTTTGTTTATTTCAGAAAATAGTGAAAATTGCCATTTATGAAAACTGCCCGTAACTTTTTTATTTATGAATTAGCAAAACTGTAGCGATCGCTCGACAGATTGTTAACCTGTCGATATTTATTTGTTTCATCAAATTTTGTTTTACACGGCACACTCTGATCGGTATGGATAACGTCAAAAAGCTATTTTGGTCAGTTTTATAGCTTCTGATTGGTTTAGATATAGGATATGCTATGTCAAATTATTCAGAAAAATAAGCAGAATTCGAATATCTGAAAATCAAAAATGCCGTCCATAAGAAAAACCAAAGTTCATGTCAATATTTCATTGTGTAGTGGAAATAAAAAAATTAAACCTACGCCACTGAAAAGACCTTAAAAAGCTATCAAAAAATGGTTTAAGAAATTTTCAAATATCTTCATAAATAAAAAAGTTATGGCCAGTTTTCATAAATGGCAATTTTCACTATTTTCTGAATAACTTCATAGGGTGTCAAAATTCAATTGTTTTTTCGACGGGACGTTAATGAGCCCAATTTTATGCACTACTTTTCCCATTTAACCGACTTTCTATCTCCACTTATAACAAAGTTACCCGTGTTAACCAACGTCCGTTGAGACACACTGTATATACTACTGTATAAAATTCTACCTGAATCAAACACTTTATGAAACGGGTGTCATCAGCTCTTGCGCTATTAAGAGATGTTTATGTTTACTTAATTGTGAAAACGTAAAAGTTCGGTTTTGAAATATGTGTCTCACCTCAAGTACTCTAAGATCGGTTACATGTGGTAGGTTCGCTGCTTTCCCGAGCTCTGCGCTTAGACTAAAACAAAATTCTCCCTGTAGGTACAGATTCACGCGTATCACTTAGTAATTACCCGGGCAATGTTTACTCTGTACACCTTTCGGAGTGCGCCCGTAACATATATATAAAAACCTGGGTCGCAGTGCCAAAACCCTGCCGACAATATAGTGTATTTGCTTGTATAGGGCCGTGTGGTTTTATACTTTTATTATGTGAAATTAAGTTTGTTTTTGGGCAAAATAAAAAATTTAACCCCTTAATACACCCCTTAAAATAACATTTTTTTCTTAATTGTAATATTATTATCAATCTAACGTCTACACCGAATTAAATACACCCTTCAATAAATAAGTCACTATCTGCAAACTAGTGTTTTCATAAAATTTGTAAATCCGGTCCTGTCGGGCCGATTTTATTAAAATTGTGGGGACACTTTTTAATCACTACCAAAAGGTTAAATTTCAATTTTGAAACGATTCGGAGAATTTTTTCGGTATTTTTGGGCCCAAAAACAGTTTTCAACCCCTAAAAACTACCCTTAAAATAGCCCGATTAGGCCCATTTTAAATAGGCTTCTTGCGGTGATGGATTTCAACACGTGGCCCAAATTTCGTTGAAATCAATTAACTCTTTCGAAAGTTATTGCGCGTACACACACATATATATATATATATATATATATATATATATATATAAACATTTTTAAAAATGGTGCCAAAGTGTTTAGGAGGTTATGAAACGTCGAGAAATTTTGGTCCGACCCCTAGGTCCCGCCATCCGACCGACGCCAATAGTGTATGTTGCCATATGGCAAATACACTAATAATGCTACATAATATTATGTACTTTTTCACGAGTGGAAAGATACAGCAGCCCCGAGATAGTCTATATAATATATACATATATATTATGCATAGATGATTATTATATTATCTACCATGAATATTAAATGAAAGATGGGAATTATTTTACTCTCTCGAAAATTAATTTTGTTTTATTTTAAACGGTTTTATTTAGCATGACTCCGGATATTCGTAAACTATCTTTGTTTCAAATCTTGTGACAGCTTTTTTACCTAC
Source organism: Venustoraphidia nigricollis (assembly GCA_034508555.1). Taxonomy (NCBI): domain Eukaryota; kingdom Metazoa; phylum Arthropoda; class Insecta; order Raphidioptera; family Raphidiidae; genus Venustoraphidia; species Venustoraphidia nigricollis. The sequence goes on along the minus strand of JAVRKA010000018.1, from coordinate 7,075,273 downwards.
TTCCCGTAAACCGATTGAGTTGAAATTTTGCACGGTTGTATAGTTACAAAGGCAATACAATATTATAACTGGATGACCGACCCGACTTCTTTTTTGTTTCAAATCTTGGCAGTTTTTTTTACCTACTTCCCGTTAACCGATTGAGTTGAAATTTTGCACGCTTGTGTAGCTACGAAGGCAATACAATATTATTATAACTGGATGACCGGCCCGGCTTCTTCCAGGCGCAAATTGTACTTTTGAATTTTCATCCTCCTCCCGTTAACACACAAGTGTAGTTACGAAGGCAATACAATATTATGGCAACTAACTGATCGGTTCGACTTCGTCTATATTTATCATCTCCCTAGACCAGCGGTTCTCAACCGGTGGGTCGCGGAAGGGTTACATGTGGGTCGCGACTCGATCCTAAAACCATCAGAAAACGAAACAAATCGAATTGTGTTCTGGTTGTTTTCTTGATTCTTGATTTTTGGCATATGGGGCAGACAACAGAACCACTACATCCCTCCACTATAGACCGATGGACCGTGGAGGTATTCCGATAAGGAAAGGTGGGTCGCCAGCTGAAAAAGGTTGAGAACCACTGCCCTAGACATCCTAATTTATTTTATCAATGTACATTTCTAAAGGTGATATCAGATGGTTCATTTTTTGTTCATTCCTGTTTTTCATTTTGTGTTCAGACGTTTCATTTCGAATGAAACATTAACGAACCGATCCAACAACGCTAGACATTAGAGTTGGGTAACTCAGATCTGAACCGGTTCAAAGAGCCGACTCCGACAGAAGATCCGTGACAGCCGACTCACTTTTTTTTGAGCCGACGGATCAACGGATCCGCACAACTCAGTAAAACACTTAACACACAGAAGCACATTTTACACTTACGTATCAGTTCTTGCTTTGATGCATCCGTCAGCTCAAATGACTCATGCATCATATGTTTGGCTATGCATTCTTGATTCTATACAGGTCGTGATATGATTGACTGAACTAGGTAACTCAGTGGCAGACTGCAGTAACATAATATTCAGAACTCGGCTCTTTTTGAACCGGTTCAGTGAGCCGGCTCACATACGGGATCCAGATGCAAAGATGCAGATCACTAAAAAGACCCGTTTTTCCCATCTCTACTAGACATCGGCATTCGGCATGATTCATTCGCACTCGGAATGAACGAAAAATGAAACGTCTGAACACAAGAAAGAACATTCATTCGGGTTCGATAATTTTGTCTCGCGTCTTGTAGCGAACGGACTTGGTATTATGACATCGCATAGTGAATATATTTTGTCGGTGTATGAGACAAAATGGTATTCAAATGGAACGACTAAAATACGCTGCTGTTTTTGGAGAATTTCAAAAATTATCAATGTCTTTGGAACCACAAACTCGACGAATACAGGACAATACGGACACATTCCATAAAATCTCTAATTAATAATAATAATAATGCGTTTAACGTCCGTTTCTCGACTTTATGTCATAACAGACGCCCTTCGCACCATTACTATTTTTTCATTTACCACTTCCCGTTATTTTCTACATTTTTTACAACTTCAACTTATGTAATAGCAATGGGCGAATGAAGGAATTATAGGAAATTAGGATAAGGTAGGTAATTTTTGAACTAGGAGTTTGATAGGTAATCGGCCATGGCCTCAAATAAGGAATCATCTCGATATTTATCTGGAATTAATTGAGGGAAACCATGGAAAACCTCAATCAAGATGGCCGGTACAGGAATTACCGTTTCTCGGCGAGAGGCAGTATAGGAAAAAGTCCCAGCCACGTCTGCCCCCGCCGGGATTCGAGCCCGGTACCTCCCGAATGCGAGTCTAGTGCTGTCACCACTACTCTACCCAGCTCGGTTAAAATCTCTAATTAATGATTTAAACTTAGACTTTGCTTCTTTCGATCAAATGATCACAAATCAAATAAATTCCAACTTCATTCGACGACGCCTTCGAGGAAAAGACTGGATGAACGTTCGTTTCTGTGTCATTCTGTCTGTGCCGTGTGAACGCGGAATGAAACAAAAATGAACATTCAGTCAAATGAATATTCATTCGGAATAAACCGCCTTATATCACCTTAACGAAAATGTGAATTTCAATTATCGCGATTACGCCAAAGAAGTATAACTTCTGCCGCGCGTACATGCACCAGTTTTTTTATAGTGTAGTTACTTCATAATCAACTGTATTTCATTATTTTCCGTGTGTGATGTACTACCAACTAACTGGCAAACTTCCATGGCGCTTGCAGCGACGACGGTGACCGCAACAACTAACTCACCTCGTCCTCACCTAAAACCGAACTTCCTTTCGAACAGCTGCTGTCGTCGTAGTCCTCCTTGCCGTGGAGGTCTGGGCTAATCCGTTCGGTCGTAAATCGGTATCTGTCCACTTAATATTTTTCTTAATTTCGAACTTTGGAACGAGGGTATTTGCTGTTTTTTATTTTTTTAATTCATTTATCAACAATATCCAATGCAATATAAAAGATAATTTAAAGAATTTGAGAAGTTTATTTTATTTTTTAATCAGTAACTGATGTAATTGTATATTACACCACAATAGTAGAAAGTTGAATTTTCTGCGCTACGTGATGCCCGAGGCGAAGTCGAGGGCATCATATTTCGCGCGGTGCAGGACTTTCAGTTTTCTGCTTTCATAGCGGGTCGAAAGTACGCACTTTTACCAATATATAAAAAGACTAATTACTTTCAAGTGAGCAATATTATACGTAATGACACATGAATAATGTCCATATAATAACAGCAGATGTCTACTGGCGAACATGTGACCCGACAAACAACAGTCTCACGTATCGGTGCGCATGACAAAACTGTTTAGGCCCGCCTATAAAGACGATATGCGAGTAATTCCATCTCAGTGCATAAATGTTATACTTTCTGATTTAAAATCGAATCAGAAAGTACATATTTTCGGCATGCTATGAAGAAAAAATATTTTTATGAGTTGAAGCATTTGTAGGTACCATTTCAATTGTTTTTCTTTTTCTTTTTTTTTGTAAATATTTTCATCAGTTTCTACTACCTATAAGAAAATTATTGAAACTTTTTGAACACCTTTCGTATCTGCTAGACGGCAGTTTTTTGAGTTCTACTTTACGATGTTGCGTCTTATTTTCTTTTCTGAGAGAGAATGAGAGATTGTAGATAATAGACGCTCAACATCTAAGTTCACCATCAGCGCTTATTTCATGTTTTCATAATAAACTCTTCTTCATTGCTTATTTGTTAGGTGTAAGTAATCAGTAGAAATTTCCGAAAGCAATAACACAAACGTGTTCTATTTTTTGAATAGTTTATTTAAAAAGTCGATTTCTTTCCAATCAAGTGAGAAATCTTCAATTAATTTCAAGGTCATCATACCATATGTTGAAGTTTACATACAGTACTTTCTGTTTCATTATAAACTTGCCAATCAGATTATATTTACACATATAAAATTATAAAATCTGTTAAAGTTGAAATTAGCTAAATTATGTAGAAACCTGATCCATCTTCTAACAATATTATGTGATGACATCCGTTTCATAAAGTGTTTGATTCAGGTAGATATTTTATACAATAGTATATATAGGTAAGATGTATAGGTAAATGAGTGTTTGCCTGTCCTACCTGGGTACGCCAGGTACTGCGCATACAGGAAAGGTTTAAAAAAATATGTGCCAAAAAAAGGGTTTGATTCAAAAGCTAACAAATACAATTTGAAAGTTAGTTGATTTTAAATAAAAAAATAAATGATGCAGACACTTTTGGAGGGGTTAACATTAAACCAAAATACCGTAAAGTGGAATTTTCAAAAATGAAAAAAAGTAATTGTTTCACACTAAAATTTTTGTTGCAACTTCATTAGATATATTTAAAAATATTTGCAAAAAGCCAGACTTAAATAAGTTCCCAAAATAGTCTTAAACCCCGGAAAAAGTGTCTGGCTTTTTGCAAATATTTTTAAATATAGCTAATGAAATTGCTACAAAAATTTCAGTGTGAATCAATTAACTTTTTTTCATTTTTGAAAATCAACTTTAGGGTATTTTGGTTTAAAGTGTCTGCATCATTTATTTATTTATTTAAAATCAACTTAACTTTCGAATAGTACTTGTTGGCATTTGAATCAAACACTTTTTTGGCACATATTTTTATTAAACCATTCCTGTATGCGCAGTATCTGGCGTACCCACGCAGGACAAGCGAACGCTCATTTACCTATAACATCTTACCTATATATGCTATTGTATAAAATTTCTACCTGAATCAAACACTTCATGAAACGGGTGTCATCAGCTCTTACTACAACTTCCGTAAGAGAGAAAATTTTACACTCAATGCGCCCAAAGAAGTGTAACTTCAATAAAATTGATTGCTTCGTAACCGGGTCCCGAAACTACTTTTGTTTTTTATTGGAAACGTCAGGTGTTCTCTCATCAATGTTAAAATATATATAGTTTCAAGTTTACTTACCTACATATATATTTTGTCGATAAAAGTAAAGCAGGCCTCTTTGCTTACACATTTGGCCGGAAGCCAGCGCTGAGAATTCCTTGACAAAATGTAGAGAACATCTATAGATTTTAACTACTGTTACTTTCACTTCAAACTTCAATCGAGTCCTAAATCAGGATCACTTATGATAGCCAAGATTTTAGTAGAATACAAACTGCGATAGTTAAATTACTTGATTAAAATTTTTCACTATCTACCACAAAAATCGTTTGATACAGTACAATCTCGGTAACATGAATACAAAAAATCCTGAGGAGTTCATACTAGATTTGCAAGAAACATGTAGGTACATAACATATTAATAATTGTTAAACATTCATTGTTACAATGCTAAATAAGAAAAATTTATTTTTATCCACCAACACCGTCTGGACTCAAACCAGAATCTTTCCACTTTCGCGGCGGAATGAGTTATCAGTTACTCTACGGTGCGATATCTAAACAATCAAATCTTCATAATAAAGCAATTGTAACATAAAATCCACTACATATGAGAGCTGATTATTTTAGCTAGGTACTGCTAGACATGAATCGTCTCCATAGCGAGAGTTATGAATGTATAGGTAAATTTCCATTTTTTCTTTATTAATCCAACCTAGGTACATCATAATATGCAATTCAAAGGTAGATAAAGAGGATGGGCCATGCCCATACCTATGTATATCATATGGAAATTTTTAACTACAAAATACTTCCGTAAAGTTTTAATATAAGATGTTTTAATTTCTACAAGCTGCAGAACGTTTGCTATTTAATTGTTAAACATTCATTGTTACAATGCTAAATCAGAAAAATTTATTTTATATATTAATAATTGTGCACAGTATACTACATTGGGTATATTAATACTTTTTGCTTTATCATGTCTCCAGAAGCTGGCATATTCCTTTCGCGTTGGGCAAGGAACCTTTTATAATATAAACTTTCCATTTCTAGAAGTTCAGATTTTTTTAAAGTGCATTCTTTCAACAATATTTCAACTTTTGCTCTTAATTGAACAAACTGTTGACTTAGCAATGCCATATTTGTTTGACAGTAAAATTGGAGTTTAAGGATGATTTGTCGGTATACTGAAAATGATGAAAATCGACTGAAAAAAAAAATACTATTCTGGCAAGTCTACTAAAGCTCCTCAAAAAAATTGGGATTTTTTTACAAGCCCGTTGAAAAGTTATAACATTTATTAGTTGCAACAAATTAACACGTAGTTAAATGGAAAACATGCTATCAGACCTATTTAAATGAAAAAAAAATAATGAAATTGTGATGAGAAAAATTCCAAAAATTTCAGATCAATAGATTAAATATCCAAGAAACATAAAAGCGATTAATAATTGGTAGTTTCAATATTATTTGCAGAGAAAAATAATAAAAATGAGTGATATTTGCCGTATTTTTGAATAAGTAGTATGAATTACAAGAAAACGTGGCAACGTCGCAAACATAAAGTTTACGTTTCTGTGGTAATTAAATTTGTTTACGTTGTTGTAAATAAATTTTTTTGCTGACAATTTTTCCTTTCCATCGATATTGTCTGTCAGGTTTTTCTAAAATTGGATAATACCAACTATTAAAATAGTGCGGTGTTGTCACGCTTTCCTGAATAAAAACAAGAATTATTTTATTTAATTAAATAAAATAAAATTAAATTGGAAATTTACGAGCGTATGTATTTGTCTCCTAATTTTTTACTTTAATTTTTGGGATAATTTGTGACGATGATCACTGACAAAAAAAAATTTAAGTTTTTATTTTTTTAAAGTTAAATTCAAGGTACAGTCACAAACAATAGTTATTTTACAATTTTCACTTATATTGAGATTTTTATGTTAATATTATTAAAATGACCACTAAATTTTATTCTTTTAGAAACTTAATATCAAAATTTAAATTATAAAAAAAAATGGTTGTTTTAAATCATTTATTTCAACAGATATTAAAAGATATGAATTTGGTGCAAATGTCATTAACTTTTGTTTCCGATTGTACCGACAAATCATCCTTAAAAAAACTAAAACGTCTCACTTTTTTGAATTAAAAAAAGCAAAATAATTTGACAACAAAATTAGCTTTACTGTAAAAAGCATGGAGTCCTTTATATCAGCAATAAATTTTCCATTTACTAGCTAATTGTAAACGTAGCGCTATTATGAAAATTTAAGTAGATAGCACCCCATGCTTTTTACAGGAAAACTAATTTTATTGTCAAATTATTTTGCATTTTTTAGTTCATAAAAGCGTGTTGTTTTAGTTTTTTTTTCAACTCTGAATTTTAATTATAAGATTAAAAACGATATTGCATTTGACTATGAGGTAGGCAACTCAACGTAAGTCGCTGTATAGCATGTTAGCTTGCATGCTGTACTTTTTCAAGTTTTTTTTTTATAAAAGCGTGTTGTTTTAGTTTTTTTAAACTCTAACTTTAATTTTTGTCGGCATTAGATGTGTTGAACATACTAGATTGCTCTCATATACGAATGAAACATTTATTCAGCTCACATGCAAATGCTTAATAACGTACATACTTGAAAAGTGAATTGTAGCCGGATGCGGTGAGACGCGCCGACACATTTGACGGAATGGAAAAGAGAGAGACGAAAACATGTTGGGTTTTATCGCGTCTGATAACGTCACAATATTTAACAGGAAACGTTCGTCGGCCGCCGCCGCCACCGCCGCCACCGTTTGCACCCACCCCCCCCTCTCTCTTTCCCTCCGCGTCCTTCCATTCATTCGGCTCTCATGTCTTCCGTAACAGTAAACACTTCTGTCAACTAATTATCATGTATGTGTACATTATAGTTCGCTTGTAAACATTCCCGGGAAATGTTTGTACAGAAACCCTAGCATTAGTCGGAATGCAGATAGAACTGGTCGATTGATTGCTTCTTGTGTTTTGTATAGGGGGAGTCCCCGGAGTATCGGACACTTAAGGTTTTTAGTAATCAAAAACTGGAATAATGATGATTTATTTCGTTACTTAACATTTTCGTTTCAACAATCATATATATATATATAACACTAGCGGCCCAGTCCGGCTTCGCCCGGGTGTAAATGTAATATATAGGATATAAAAGATAAGAATCATTATCATTAAATTCTCAACGTGTATTGAATTTGCGCGAATTCAATCGCTTTTAGTTGTGAATGTTCAAAAATCGAAGAAAAATCTTATTTCCCAAAAAGAAATTTAAAAAAAAACTTGGAACGTGACGCGGGACACGCGTTTGGAACGAAGTCCCTTTCGTATAAGACGTTTTTCGTAACGCGTTTTATATAATCTAAAAACACCTGGTATAATCTAAAAACATCCGGTATAATCTAAAAACACCCGGTATAATCTAAAAACGTCCGGTATAATCTCGAAACACCCGGTATAATCTAAAAACACCCGGTATAATCTAAAACACCCGGTATAATCTAAAAACACCCAATATTTTCTATCGCAATAAATATAGCCTATGTTACTCAGGGTGAATGTAGCTTTCTAATGGTGAAAGAATTTTTTAAATCGGAACAGTAGTTTTTGAGTTTATTCATTATATACATACAAAAATACAAATCTTTCCTCTTTATAATATTAGTATAGATTAAAATAAATCAACAAAGATGAACATTGTACATTTTTAGCCACTTAAAATGGAATCAATCATTGGTTTAGTTTTTGGTTTTATTGAAATTTGGCGCCTAGTACCGGACAAGTATAAATTCGAACCCATAAGACCGGACAGAACCTGGTAATTATGGGTTTAAAATAATCTTATATTAAGGGGTTAGGTGGGTTTCAGAGGTTCAAAAAAAGGGTATTTTTACTATTTTTTTTTAATATATACAATCATATATTTTATTTAAATCAGCATATCAAAGATACATATTTAAACAGTATTTTGTGAAATGTTTATTTAAAAATTCCGAAAACTCAGCCGTTGGTACCTCATCTCCCTCGACGTCTCAAAAAAAAATGCTCTTGGCGTGGACAGAATAACTCATTATTGGTTCCTCCAAAATCAAAAAACCAAAAATATTTCGTTAGTACATGGATAAATCTAGGTATTGGACGAAGGAAAAAAAAATTAAATTTGAATTTTTGACAGACTAAACAAAAAAACACATTTTTTGGTTAAATTTTCGCCATGTATTGGCACAAAAAAATTAGTTGTAATAAAAAAAAAAATTCTTCGTTCAGTGCCTAGATAATGTTATTTCAAAGATGTGTGCAAAATTCGAACAAAATCGCTCCATAACTCTTCGAGAAATCGTGTCCACCGACTTAAAAAATTCAGTTTTGGGATAAACGCGTTTAACCTGCGAAGCGCTGCACTGACGTGGCCTGATGGGCGGAACTTCCAAAGGGTCTATCTCTTAGAATTTTACTCGGATCGATTTAAAATTTTACGAGAATATTTTAAACATATTGTACTATTCAATAAGACAAAAAAAATAAATCAATTTTTTGAAATTTTCAAACCCACTTAACCCCTTAATACACCTGAACCACATAAACATAAAAATCTAAATAAATCAACAAAATTGAAAATATAATCTGAATATTACTCGACGCAACAAATTCCTGCGTGTATACTATCCCTCTTGTGTCCCTGTTATATATGCCGTCTCATATTGCGTCACTTGTATTCAAGATCAGTCAAACTTTTCTTTATTTATTTCAAATTAAGTAAGAAACTAGCCCTGGCTAATTACTTGTCAGAGTAAAGGCCATTCTGTTATTAAAAAAAAAAAAAAAAAAAACAAATTCCTGTGCAAAATGACTAAGGTGTAACCTGGTAAGGCGTATCGAACGAAACTGACGCCTCCCGCCCCGCGGGGGGGATCTGACCGTTGAGTTTGACGTCTTCGATTACACGAATGTTATTATGATATAATAATTTTGTCTATTAACAAACAGCTATATTTCTTTTTGGTTCGAATCCATGATCAGTGGGTCAAACACAATTTAAATATATGTAAACTCTTAAAAAATAATTTATTTAAATTTCAAAATTAATTCAGTTGGTAGCGTCATTTCATGATGAAAGTATATCGTATGTTTCATGAAGTATAAAAAAATTAAGGTCCAATTACATTTATAATATATTTTTCAGTAACTACTGAAGATGATGCTTAAGGCTGTCGGAACGCTCTGAATTATGTTTGTGCTGAGACCCAGCGGTAAAGGGCGAGGAAGGCAAAAGACATATTGTGGGTGTAACCTTCTTTAGCTCTGTCTCGCTCAAATCATCCGCACGTTTCATTTTTTAGCTGGTGTCAACTACGAGGCTAAAAATTTTTTTGCAAGGGTGCCGCTGTCAATTGATTACTCTAATTTTTGGAAATATTTTGAAGATTTAAAAAACTTTTCCGAAAAAGGAAGAGTCACTTTTTAGGTTTGTGATGGAACAGTTTTGTGAAATAAGTACGAATAAGGTCATAGTGTGACATTGAAAACGTGTGTTTTTTTAGCACAATTAATGCCAAATTTTTTCTAGTAAATTGTACATAAATTACAAAAGTAGTCCATTAGAGACCTAGATTGTCCTTTATCTTCCTTATATAGAGAATGAATTTTTGCAGAATGTTGACGAATAAGTCTACAATCAGTTGACAGCCGAAGCTCTATTTTTGGCTTAAATTCAGAGCGTTCCGACAGCCTTAAGCGAAACGTTTAGTTCCAATAATATATTTTTACAATTGCCAATTGTGAAAAGAATAAAATTATATTTTTTTTGGAAAATAAAAGGTAGCTGATTAATCCAAAAATAATCAAATTAAAAAAAAGTACTAGGTTATAATCTAGGTACATGATATTATTGTGGATTTAGGTCATTTCTCTAGTTGACTGAGCAGGGATCTTAATGAGCCCTATTTGCATGCCAGTCTATCAAACGCAATTAATGGTTTATTGTTGGTGGTCGATATCGCGATTATCGCCGCATGGTGCCGTGCCGCGACGTGACGTGACAGTTAAATACGTACCCGCCACAATCAATGACAATGGAAAAAATTTATGTCAGTTTGAATATACTTTTATATAATATACAGTTCGATCCTACGGTCGAACCATATACTGTGTAACCCCAATATAACGAACCTCAATATAACGATTTCCTCGATTTTTTCGAAATCCCCTAGAATTGTCCGTAAGAAATATACCTCTACATTACGAATACTTTTTGTCAAAAACCTCTTTATAACGAATTATCAATCATTGCAGAATATAAATAGCGAGTATAAGTTACCTCTAACGATTTTTGTCAACTTATAACCTTTACATAATGTATCCTACCAATCAATCACACACAATTCCACAATAACAACAACAATTCATGTCTCGACAGGTTCAGACACGTTCAATTTATCGTAAGACAATCATTGTTGTTTGATGTAAAGTAATGTAAACACTGCTGTTGGTCACTGTTGTTAGTAAATTCAAAGTTGCAGCTGTTGAGAAACGGAAAAGGTGTTCCTTAACCGTCGCAGAGAAACGAAAAACCATTAAGTATGTAGACGAGAATCCTACAAAGAAAAAAACGGACATCGCTAAAGAGTTCGAAATTCCCGCAAGTACATTAGCCACAATTTTAAAGTTTAAAGATAAGTTTTCAGAAGAAAATGGGTTTTCGTACTTTGTTAAAACGAATCTTAGACCAACCTAAGCTCTATATGTAACAAACTACATTATAACGAATTACGTGGTATAACGAATATTTTCTAATTCCCTTCAGTTTCGCTATATTGAGGTTGTACTGTATTACGTAACTGACCACTAACGGTGCGAAGTAATCGCATGGGTCCGTTATTATTATCAATTACGAAGCTTGGTATTAAAAAAAATGTGCATAATATTCTCTAAAAAGTCCAGTCTTACATGCTGTTGGAATTATTTATGTTAAATAGCTTCCACAAAAAAAATTGAAAAAAGTCGTCGTTTTAAATTTTTTTTATATCTGTAAATATTTTGTCTTTAAAGTCCAAAAAAGTATACTTACAAATTCTTCTTCCATTCTTTCTAAAAGACAATATAGTAATTGATAGAATTTTCTATTGGGGGCGGATTGCCCATATTTATCCGGCTAGACCTTTTAGTCAGTGATACCGTGTATACGACCTTGTTTTTATTATACAGTAAGACCTCTCTTAGCGCTGCTCCGCTTAACGCTCTTTCAATATTACGCGGTTTCTAAAAAAAAAGTATAGTCACTTTACATAAATTATGGATCAGTTTATACAAAATGATTCAAATGTTGATAGAAGTTCAAAAGCAAGACGAAGTGTCATTGATGCAATATCTTGTTGTCGAACACACCTTGGTGAACGAATCAGAAAAAGATGACTTCATCACAACAATTTGTCAAATGAGGAACCTTCCTCATCACAAACATAACTTCTTACTCGAATTTTTATTTGATTTTCATAAATGTTTTATGGGCAAAAATCGATATTAGCAATAAATAAATATTTAATTTATGTAATAAAAAAGTATTTAACAATAAGTGTTGCAAAATTAAACAAAACAAAAAACGAACAAATTTTCTTATTCTCGGTTCTGTTTCACTTTTGCCTGTTATCTACGTATTAACATGACCTCGTTTAGCGCTGTTTCATATAGCGCAGGAACTTATTGGAACGTATCTACTACGTTAAGCGGGGTCTTACTGTATATATAAAATTAATGACGCCAAAATTCGCATTCTGGTTATTTGTTACGCTAAATATTCGACAGCGACTCTTATGGATTCTTGCTACTGTGACGTCTATGACACGCGTGAAAACCGTGACCGACGTTTGATCTTAAAAGATGCCGCGGTACCTAGAATATAGTTCGAGAGCTGTTAGGCATTTTTGGATAGGTATTTGAGGCTCTGTGAAAATTTGTAACATCCGAATACAAAAACACAGACCTGGCTGAAGGGTAGCCAGTAGGGTTTGCAATCCCGCAGTCTTTTTTTTCCAGCTGTAAATTTGCGGTAAATTTGCCTTTACAGCGGGATCCCGCTGTAATTCCCGCGAGAGATTTAAAAATATATTTATATATGAAAATAATGCTATTATTGTGGAATGTTTATATTTAATCAAAAAAAATATAAATAATTCTTGGTATGTAGAAATCAAACAGGTAAGCATTATATACCTATGCACATTAAAAACTATGTTTATTAACTATTATCTAAGAATTAATAGAAATTAGCATATCAGTAACATATGATATGACTTTTGTTACTTATCCATAGATATTATTGTCTCTATTTGCCTAACGTATACTTCTTGCTGATTAGTAAATTTATAAACTTCTAAAGAAATTAAAAAAAAATTGCTGACACTAGAAGACAAAGAGATCGATCAACCGACAATTATTAATTGGTAATATTTATTTAGTCAACTATAAGTACGTAACGATTAACGAACTTATCGTGTATTTAAATTTTAAAGTTGTACGTATAAATAAACATCTAACAAATCAGAATTAAAATATAACTTCGTGTTCAAAAAACCAAACAAAAAATCACAAATCATGAAAATAAAAGTTACTTATTATAATATTAAGAAAAATCGCAGGATTGTGGACAAAAATATTAGATTGAATTTTCTGTATGTACCTGAAAAAGGCAAAAAAGTTCAAAAAATTTTCTGCGCGGGATTTACAGCACACATGCGGGAATTCCGCAGGTCTCTTGGCATGCGGGAAACCGCTGTAATGCGGTAATGCGGAATGTGGGATTGCAAACCCTAGTAGCCAGGTCTGTGTTTTTATATTCAGATATTATACTAAAGAGATATTGTACAAATTTTCACAGTGCTTCAAATACCTATCCAAAAATGTCTAACAGCTCTCGCTCTATATGCTGCTATAGCAGAACATATTTTTCTTTAGATAGATAGATAGATAGATAGAAAACTTTATTCTGTTTATAATGTATAAAACAGTGTAGAATGCGTCAATTATAAAAGTATACAATTAAAACTTATGATTAAAATATTCCTCGACTGAATAAAAATTTTTCTGAATCAGCATTGCTTTTAAATGTTGTTTAAATTTTATGTCTGGAAGATTTTTCATCTCTTCGGGCAACTTGTTAAACACTTTCAGCATCGAATTAACAGGACCTTTGATGACAGTGGTCAAAAATGTGTAATCTAGTCTGTACTTTGTATTTGTTCTAGTGTTGTATGGATGGTTTGGAATATTTCCCACGAAAATATTAAAGTTAAATTTAACGAAGCTTGCACATTGTAGCACATAGAGACCAAAAACTGTTTAAATATTAAGCTTTTTATATAGTGGTCGACAGTGCGTTCTCGGAGGAACTTTACAGATTGCTCTGATGCAGCGTTTTTGTACAATAAAAAGTTGGGAAGCGTTTACCGAGTTGCCCCAGAAGACAATTCCATATAGAAATATAGACTGTACAAAGGCGTTATAGACAGTGACTATTATGGATTCGGGAATAAAATTGCTCAGAGATTTTAGTAAATACACATATTTACTGGCTTTTTTGATTAAATTATCAATTTGATCTTTCCAATTTAAATGCTTGTCAATAGTTAGACCCAGAAAATTTACCGAGTTCGAGAAAAATATTTCACCTACATTATTTACAACAAGACTATACGAAAGTATGTACTTTCGGCCTTGATTTTAAGACAGAAAGCCTAACATTTATGCTCTGCTGGAATTACATGCGCGCCATCTATAACAGCGGGACGAGAGAGTTTTCTCGTGCACACTGATATGTGAGACTGCCGCCAGCCAGTAGTAGTTAACAGCTGTTATTGCGTATAACCTCAAAATTTCGCACTTAAAAGTTATGAGTATTTTTATATAATGGTGAAAATACGGACTTTCGACCAGATATTAAGAAAAATAGTAGAGGTACACCACACGGGCAGAAAGTTGAAAGCTCTGAATGTTGAAATTTGAACAGAATAATATTGCTAACTAATAAAAAATAAAAAAAAAGATTCCGACGAATTGAGAACCTCCTTTTTTTTTGAAGTCGGTTAAAAATAAATATATCCAAAAGACAGATCGTTTCGGTGGGACATTCTACCTGCCAGCTGATTAAAAATTTGAGGGTCGGTTAAGCCCCGCTTCCCCCTTCAGCCAGGTCTGTGTTTTTGTATTCGGATAGTACTAAAGAGGTATTGTACAAATTTTCACAGTGCTTCAAATGCCCACCCAAAAATGTCTAACAGCTTTCGGACTATTTGGTGTGTCAGTGAATTAGTCAGAGAATGGCCACTCTTTAAATTAATTAATTGTTTTGTTAGTACTCCGATGACCCGACCTTTTAGCGTTAGTTGGATCATTCATAATGCTAATTACTAACTGTTTTAAGTCTCGATTGTAAGTTCACCAGTCTTTTGACCTCATCGACTAGTACAAATATTATTTACATAATATCGGGAGGTTACTGTGACAATACGAGAAAAAATTGTAAAATAACTTTTTATATATTTATTTTTCGTTTTTTTAGTTTCTAAATTTTGGTAGTAATTTGTACGATATATATGTGCATTTTGTTGTTTTTTCTGAAGTTATACTTCTTTTGGCAGCATTGGGGGTAAAGTTTTCTCTGTTACAGAAGTTGCTCACGCAGCATGCAACGAATATGAGACACCATGTACAACGCAAAGTTGAAATCGTCGATAAACCTGGCTTTTCGATGCAGTATAGTTTTACTTTGTATTCATAGACGACACATCTCAATTGTAGTACTCGCAAGGTTGAAATCGGCGATAAAGCTAGCTTTTCGATGCTGTATAGTTTTACTTTGTATTCATAGACGACACATCTCAATTGTACTACTCGCAAGGTTGAAATCGTCGATAAAGCTAGCTTTTCGATGCTGTATAATTATACTTTGTATTCATAGATGACACGTCTCATTTCTCTGTTAGAAGTTGTCCACCTACTATCCGAACTAAATAAGTACTACGCGACGTGAACAGGCTAACTTTTAACTTTATTTATCATCTCCCTAGACATCCTATTTACGCCATTGGAAATGACAGAGGCTTTTCGAACTTGATCAGAAGAGAGGGTTTTCGAACTTGATCAGAAGTTTCTAGAATGATCGAGAACAAAATGTACGCACCTATAAATACAGCGCGTGTGGGGCGCGACAGTCAGTCAGTCAGATGCTACAGTAGAGTACATTCAGTGGATGCATCAGTTAGTTACATAAATAGTAGTGCAGTAGTACATAAATTTGTGTGTGTGTTTTAGTAGAGTTTTGTGTTACATAGTCATTGTTGCGTTATTGTTTATAGGAATGAGTTTGTTTGTTTCATTGTTTAGTTTATTTCATTATTAGAGAAATACGTTTAATTTATTTCATTGTTGTAAGAGAAATACTTTTTAGTTATTTGTTCTTTATATGCTTAAATAATTAATTAGATTTTAAGTCATAATTCTTTAACTATAATACCACACTGAATTTAAATACTCCACAGCTAATTGATTTAGCCACTAGAAAATAAATCAATTTTAAACCACCACGAAGAACAGTTTTGTTACAATACCAATTATCGCGATCACGTCAAAAAAGTGCAACTTCTACCGCGCGTATATAAGTCGGATGGCAGGACCTATGGGTCGGACCAAAATTTTTCGACGTTATAATGTATGCGGGTAATAACTTTCGAAGGATTTAATTGATTTTAACGCAATTTAGCCCACGTATTGGAATCCATTACATCACGAAGTCTAAGTAACGCAGACTTTCGCGTTTATAATATTAGTATGAATTATTCATTTCGTTTTAGGTGTGTTTCAAAGGAAATTTGATTATTTTATTGTTTTGAAATAGTGCAAAAAAACAAAGAAAAAACGAACATTTATTATTATTTGGTATGAAACGGGTAATTCAGTGCACTGTTAAAATACAATATAAAAACGATGTTTTATGTATATTATGTTACCGGTGGGCACTGACCACTGTCGACCGGACTCACCTCAGGGCTGTCAAAACTATTCTGATAATACTAGCGGTTTCCCCGCGACTACATCCGCGTGGATATATTGTACCCGGTTAAATTCTTTTATATCCACCCCACGGTATAAGAAAGAATGGTAGTATATCTCCCACATAAAAAAGTTAGTCTCTTATTGCGTTAGTATACGGAAAGCCCGCGGAGTAGCGCTGCGAGCTCAGCAGCAATGCTTGCTGTGTTAAGGTGGTTTGGACATTAAAGCACTATTAAAGATTAAAAGCTATTTTTTAAATATATTATTAAACGCTATCGCGTACGTCTAAAATAAGTTTTTGAAGCAGATCTGACGAAGGGTTTTCGTGTAATTAATTACTAAATAATTGAAATTTAACATGGAGCCTATTTCCTATAGGATATATGTTAAATTTCAATTAAACGCACATATATTCAATTGTGTAGTCACTCCTGAAAAAATACAAAAAAACGAAAAACTACTATAATGACCAATTAACTTCCGTAGAATACGTTAAAAATAAAATTTAAATTTTCTGACGAAGGTTTTTAAAAATATTTTAACAAGAAAGACCGAAAATTCACGAGAATGTCAGTCCGCCATCAGTCCAATACAGAATCATCAATCAACAGAAGACTACTTTAGTCAAAAGTCATTTATTTATTATTTTTGGTAATTAAATTATTAACTCAACTTAATTATAAATTATCATAGATCACCTCTAAATTATAATAATAAATTTATGCATTCAAGTTTTTAATTTTATTAAAAAAAATTTAGATTCTATTATGATCACGAGGTAATGTCCGAACCAGCTTAATAGCTAACTTCATGGTGTCTTATTTTCGTTGCATGTTGCGTACGCGACTTCCGTAACAGAGAAAATTTTGCCCTCAATGCGCCAAAAGACGTATAATTCGACTAATTTGACAACCCTACTCTGTTATCATTTCCTTTGGTATTGAAAAGTGATAAAAACACTAATGTTGAAACCCTATTCTATAGTTTATACTGTTTTATAGTAATATTGTACCGGTCTACCGGAATTGCGTCACGTTTTATTATTGACCTGTGGGAAATTATTGATTATTCACGTCTAGTGTTTTGTTCTTCTGTCTCTTCAACACCAGGTCGGCCCTCTTTGTCATACACTTATTATTTAGGCACTTTATAATTCTTTGTGCTATCCGGGAAATACTAAGAACAGTAAGAACCATGTCAGTGATGTTTTATCTCGGTTTTTAACCGCCTTAAAAAAAAGAAGGAAAGGTTCTCACTTCGGTTGCATTTTTTTTTTTGTATATTTGTGCACCGATTTTTTCGTCAATTGTAAACCGATTTGAAAAATTCCAACGACATTTTGTTCAGAATGCTACCGGATTGGTACCATATAGTTTTCATTAAAATCGGTTCATCCGTTTTTAAATGACATAAAAAAACTATTTTCTATATGAATGCTACCTCATATCGCCAGCATTTGTGAACCGATTTTGATGATGATTCTTTTCTTATTTAATAGGGTATACCTTCAGGGTGATCTCACATAAATTTTACTTAAATCGGCTCAGAAATTTTTTTCATTATTTTTATAGACAAAGCAACTACGAAATGTTATTAATAAAAATGTGCGAAATCAAATCCACTAAAAGTAAAAAAAACTCCTTAAAAAAATATTAACCTCCTTGAAAAAAGTCACTAAAAAGATGAAAATAATGAAATTTTGAAATCGAAGCCAATTTCATTACTAAAAGTTTTAATTTCATATCTACTTTTATAAAATTCGCACCAACTCCAAAATTTCATTAATTTCATCTTTTTAGTGACTTTTTTGAAGGAGGTTAAATTTAAAAAGAAAAATTTTTTGTTTTACTGCCTATTTTGTTTTGATACTGTTTTTGAGCGAATTTAGTTTATATATTGATTATGATAGCATTTGACTTAACTAAATGTTTTTGTTCAAATATTTTTATCAGGTTTTTTTTTTGCTATTAGTCAATTTTCATCATTATTATTATTCTGTTTGAGTGACGTGAGTTTCTGTTTGACTTTTAATTGCAATTTGTGCACAATTGATAACAGTAAATTAGATTTGAACATTTTTACAGTGAAATAACAACTAAGAACAGTGAAACTACTAGTCTAAGATCCGGTATTAGAAATATATACCGTCATTTGTTATTTGATGATTACAAAGATTATATGTGCAATAATATATCTACACTAATATTATAAAGAGGAAAGATTTGTATTTTTGTATGTTTGTAATGAATAAACTCAAAAACTACTGTGCCGATTTAAAAAATTCTTTCACCATTAGAAAGCTACATTCAGCCTGAGTAACATAGGCTATATTTATTGCTAGAAAATATTAGTGATCCTTACTAAAACTTTAGTAACGTAACCCAATGTGTAAAAAAATGCCATAAACCATCTGTCGTCGCATGCGCTGCGGAAACTATTGATGATAGAACAAAAGTATGTTCTACAATATTAAAGAACATATCAATAACTACAAAAAAACTTCGCGATACTATATGTCCAACTATTATATTTATGTCACAATAACCACTTTTTACATTTTAATAGTCTATGTAGATAAAAGACGATGTATATGTAATCTATGGACTCCAAACGGGTAGACCATTTTTGATGAAATTTTCAGACAATATTTAGATTAGCCCAGCGAGTGATCTTCTGAAGTTTGATAGCGATCGGATCAACAGAATTTTTTAAATTTCTTTTTGGGAAATAAGATTTTTCTTCGATTTTTGAACATTCACAAATAAAAGCGATTGAATTCGCGCAAATTCAATACACGTTGAGAATTAAATGATAATGATTCTCATCTTTGATATCCTATATATTACATTTACACCCGGGCAAAGCCGGACTGGGCCGCTAGTATATTGATAAATCGCAAATGAGTTTTGCCTAGCTAATTTGCGTACCGATGCTGTTAAATAATATACATTCTAATTAACTCTATTTGATGAATTTCTCCGGTTTATTATTCATAAAAATTGAACATTAACTGAGAGAATATGACACAAGGAATCGAAAAATTATCGGTTGTCTACTTTCTCCTCGGTACAACTATGACCTTATACTTTATACCGTGGGATTCATAGATTCCTAAATTCACCCACAATCACGTGATTGTACTAAACTAGAATATTGCACAATATTAGGTACATATGTTATGAAATTTTTACACTAAGTTAATGGAAAATCACATAAAATACGTTAAAACTACATAAGTGTATGAAATTTTACTTTACTTTATGTATAAACACCAAATTTGTTTAGTTTCACAGCGAAAGTCCAAGTTTTTATACAGTTCTTGTAAAAATAAATAATAATGAACAATTGCCTAGAAAATTGAGGGAATTTTATTTTAACTTTCAATGTAATTTTACACCTATTTTTTACAGTGTATATCGATATTTGATAATTAGGTAATAATTGAGGAATATGAGCGTTTTTTTTTTTTTTTTTGAGAAATTAAAATGTTTATTACTGCGGAATGTCACAGCATCGATAAAAGATATTATTTGAAGAAATAATGTACAGTTTATGTTTGGCTCAGTAGAATGAAGATAAGTTTATCGAGTTTATTATTTATCTACGCTTTTCTGTGAAACTTTGTAATAGAATTATGAAGCTAGAAAATAAGTAAAAATTCAAAGTCATAATGAACGCCTAAAATGGATAGAATTTGCCGCCATAGCAAATTTCTAAAAAAAAAAACCAAGTATATCTTATATTATAGTTTAGTGGTTTCTTCATGAAAGTAATATTTTACGGTATATTCATGCTATGTTTTTATCATATAAACCCATCCAGTAACTTCTGATTATGTGAACAGATATTGTATGAAACTTTTTTGTGCATTTTGGCAACCGGATTGCATATGAAACGCGCGTCCACTGATAGTCGGAGAGCTCATGACACCCGTTTCATGAAGTGTTTGATTGAGGTAGAAATTTTATACAAAATATATATAGGTAAATGAGTGTTTGCCTGTCCTACCTGGGTACGCCAGGTACTGCGCATACAGGGAAGGTTTAAAAAAATATGTGCCAAAAGTGTTTGATTCAAAAGTCAAGAAGTACTATTCGAAAGTTAAGTTGATTTAAAATAAATAAATAAACGAGGCAGACACTTTTGGAAGGGTTAACATTAAACCAAAATACCCCAAAGTTGAATTTTCAAAAATGAAAAAATAAGTGATTGATTCACGCTGAAATTTTTATAGCAACTTCATTAGATATATTTAAAAATATTTGCAAAAACCAGAAACGGGTGTCGTCAGCTCTTGGCCTATTAAGGTTAGTATAGGTTAGGAGCTAGTGACGATTTTACTTATAATATTTCCTCAAACCTGTTTTCGTGAGTTCATTAAGAATATAAAAACCGCAGTATGGCAGCTGAGACCGGCGACAATGCATGGGTGGACGCGGTCAAAGATGTCAAATTGGAGGTGTCACTAAATATATTTTCTCATGTTTGAAAGAAGGTGGATAAAATTGGCCTAACCTTATAGTATTACTTTTTAAATGTTTTTACTCTGTGAAATATAAAATACTAGCGGCCCTTCCGGCTTCGCCCGGGTGTAAGTGTAATATATAGGATATAAAAGATGAGAATCATTATCATTAAATTCTCAACGTGTATTGAATTTGCACGAATTCAATCGCTTTTATTTGTGATTGTTCAAAAATCGAAGAAAAATCTTATTTTCCAAAAAGAAATTAAAAAAAAACTCTGTTGATCCGATCGCTACCAAACTTCAGAAGATCACCCGCTGGGCTAATCTAAAGATTGTCTGAAAATTTCATCAAAAATGGTCTACCCGTTTGGAGTCCATAGATTACATATACATTGTCTTTTATCTATATAGATTATTAAAATGTAATAAGTGGTTATTGTGACATAACGATAATAGTTGGACATATGGTATCGCGAAGTTTTTTGTAGTTATTGATATGTTCTTTAATATTGTAGAACATACTTTTGTTCTATCATCATGCAACATATACAAATTTTGTATTTTGTTGACATATAAAATATTTAAAATTTCATTATAAAACTTAGTTTAAATGTAATAAAATCGAATATCTGCGTTGCAGATGATTACCTAATTTTCAATAACTAAGTATTATTATCTAACCTTGCCAAGGTCTCAATAAATTCTAAATTCTTTGTTAAAATAAAATATTTTAAAACAGTTCTTTCTCATATTTTAACTAAAATACATCTTGTGCCATATTGGTGTATCAGAAATTCCACTGCAAACGAATAATTTATTCTGATATTTTTCCAACTAAATGGTTACACAAGATAAATTAAATTTAAACAATTGTGGCGACTAGAAATTAAAAATAGCATTTAAACATATAATTAATTTAATATAACTTAAACCTCATATTTAAATCAAACATTTTAAAATAAAATAAAATTGAACTAATTTCTTCTAAATCAACGTACAAATCCAGCCATTACGTTATAATCAATAGTTTCCGCAGCGCATGCGACGAAAGATGTTTTATGGCATTTTTTTTACACCTTGATTTACGTTACTAAAGTTTTAGTAAGGATCCCTAATATTTTCTAGCAATAAATATAGCCTATGTTACTCAGGGTGAATTAATGGTGAAAGAATTTTTTAAATCGGCACAGTAGTTTTTGAGTTTATTCATTACAAACATACACACACACAAAAATACAAATCTTTCCTCTTTATAATCTAGCTCTATATATGTACCAAATTTCGACTTTTAGTAAATTTAGAGAAAATAACCTGTGACAGACAAGCCACGACAGGGATCCTATAAGAGTTTCGTTTTTTTATCGGATGTAAGGAACACTAACAAGATTATAACAATGATCTGATTAAAAAATATTAACTATTATGATTCTTGTCGTTTCTTTAAACAAAAAATGTTTGTTTAGTTCGCAGAATTTCCGAAAATAAGTGTAACCTTAATATAACAACCCTCAATATAGTGATTTCCTCGTTTTAACAATTTTTCGAAATCCTCTAGAACTGCATGTAAGAATTAATGCAAAATATACCTCAAAATTAGAAATACTTTTTGTCAAAAACGTTTTTATAACCAATTTTTAATCATTGCAGAATATAAATAGAAAGTATAATTTACCTCTATTTAACGATTTTTGTCAACTTATAACCTCTACATAACGTATCCTACCAATCAATCACACACAATTCTACAGTAACAACAACAATTTTTGTCTCGACAGGTTCATACACCTTAAATTTATTGTAAGACAAGCATTGTTGTTTGATGTAAAGTAATGTAAACACTGCTGTTGGTCACTGTTGTTAGTAAATTTAAAGTTGCAGCGGCTGAGAAACGAAAAAGGCGTTCCTTAACGTCACAGAGAAACGAAACATCATTAAGTATGTAGACGTGAATCCACAAAGAAAAATGAGACATCGCTAAAGAGTTCGAAATACATTGGCCACAATTTTAAAGTTTAAAGATAAGTGTTCAGAAGAAAATGGGTTTTCTTGTTAAAATGAATCTTAGACAAACCTAACCTCTATATAACAAACTACTTGGTATAACGAATTAATTGGTATAGCGAATATTTTCTAATTCCCTTCAGTTTTGTTATATCGAGGCTGTACATATATTTTGTCATGGAGAAGGTTTTTATTCAGCCAGGTGAAGTCAAAGTCTCCACTACTGTTGTCGCTGACGTGATTCATCTCAATCTCGCGTGCAGAGCCGCGGGTAATGACTAGTTTAGCAATATAAAAAGAGATCTATCTGTGTCATATTTCATGCTTTTTATCATAAAGCGCACAATTAGGTCGCTTATCTGACCCCATCCCCCCCCTCTCCCCCCGTTGAGCAAGGCATTTTAAAAGCTTTATTTTCTTACATGCGCCATTTATCGATTTCCATTTACCCCTGTGACTTCATTTTAAATTACAGTTTCTTTTGACTAACGCCTATACATTAGTTGCAGAGTCAACAGTATTAATTATTTATCGCTTTTTCTTGGAAATGCTAACACTGACAAATTAGAAACCAGAAGAAAATGCGTACATGTTGTTCCAGGTAGGGCAGACAGAACAGTTACTGACATTCGTTTTAAAAGATAATTTGAAAGCGTTATCGTCCAAGAGCCTGTGAAAGTTTCTCAGCGCATGCTTCCAACACAGGTAGGAACGATGGGCGATTATGTAGTACTTTGGGTCATCGTGGCTTTGGCATGTAACGGGTAGCAAAGGTGTATAAAATACCGACTTAAATTCGTCAAATTATAATGCGTATTTTTTTTATATTTTTGTTGGGAATAATATTAGAAATCACGTCGTCCATTGCCAGACACATAATATCGTGGCAACCCCTTGCCAGACATTCTTAAACTTCAATAAATTGTAACTGTACTTACGTTATAGTAAAGAAGCTGGATTTTTTACATGTTCCTCAGGGAACTATTAGAAGATGTTACCCCAATAGCCAGACAGTTTCGACAGTTCTAACCCCTAGCCAGACAAACATATAGGGTAGCTGTAGGTGCGAGCGTGAGTGCAATATACGTATAATACTCGCCACGGTTCTAAAAGGTTCTGAAGTTAGTCACAAACAACGTCGCAAATGCATATTTTAGAGCCGTTCTGGTCGTTTTGTGGGAAAGGAAGACTCCCACCACCTCCCAGTTACCGGCAGAGAACGTGCGCTCGTCGGTGATTGATTATCTCTGGTTGTCTTGTCAATTGTCGCTTTCCTGCTATTAAGTAAAGTCCAGTACGCTATTGTTAAGGTGTTTTTTTGATTGTTAAATTGATCAAGATGCTAATACAGTTTTGCGTAGACAAGCAGGAAAAATAATTTTTTGGATGACTTTATGCAAGGAATTACACCTTTAGATCAAAGAAAAAAT
Source organism: Venustoraphidia nigricollis (assembly GCA_034508555.1). Lineage (NCBI taxonomy): Eukaryota > Metazoa > Arthropoda > Insecta > Raphidioptera > Raphidiidae > Venustoraphidia > Venustoraphidia nigricollis. The sequence goes on along the minus strand of JAVRKA010000018.1, from coordinate 7,050,869 downwards.
AATATAGCGCGAGTTTGTAGTTTTTCAACCTGCGCAAGCCTCCATTTGCATCTAACTTCCGAGCCATTTAGATCCATGGCACGTACTATATATTGCTTCACGGGCTCTTAGACTATAAAGTCGTACTACGCATTGTTCATTTGTTACAATTGTTTCTAGTACTAAACACGGTTCATGTTGAAAAAAAAACACGCATCGAATTGTATAACCTCAATTTTTTGAAGAATAAGAAAAACGCATCGTGTGATAAGTGACAAACGTTTTTTTTAAAGCTGTGAGTTTTCTATTTAAACATTGTGTATGATCGGGTAACGCATGCGCATTAATAAGTAACGTTTTAAAGACATTTCAGACTGAATAAATAAAAGGTGATTTCCAGTTTTACAACATTTTTATTTTATCGACAACAGCCAAGTGACCCATAAAATTTGATAGTTGTGCGAAGTTTTTGTTGAATTGTTCACGAATCGTTGAAAACGCGTGACGGCAGGAGTAGCAGCTATAAAGCGATTTCTAATATACCGATATACAGAGTTTTTGTGCATTGTGGAGATCAGTGGTTCAAAATCAGTGGTCCGTGGCCGGTGGCGGCGCTGGAATATATCGTCACACTGTCTACTTTAACACTGGCCATCAAGGAGTGGTGGCGAGATGTGGGGCTGTGCGTTAAGGGGGGGAGCGGTGCCCCGGTAGTGCCGCTGCCCCCCGCGACCGCCCGCACCATCAACACCAATAAGTGTAGACGCTCGATGGGACACACGTTCAGCATGTGCAGGTTCCACAGCTGCCGACATAAGAAGAGTAAGGCAACATCAATATTTTATAACCTCAACATAATTTGTTTTTTGAATTCGCGAAATAGGAGAGCTGTTAGACATTTTTGGGTAGGTATTTGAGGCACTGTGAAAATTTGTACAATACTTCTTTAGTAATATCCGAATACAATAACACAGACCCTGGCTTAAGGAGTTACTTTACCTAAGCGCGTCGAAAAAATAAGCTTTTTTTGTGAATTTTTTTCTTGAATTCTAGGTGGTGGATCAAAAAAAAAATAGGGCTTTATTACACAAATATCAAACTTTTCAAAAATAGCTACCCTTCAACCATGTCTGTGTTTTTGTATTCGGATATTACTAAAGAGGTATTGTAACAATTTTCACACTGCTTCAAATACCTACTCAAAAATGTCTAACAGCTCTCGGGCTAAAAGAGGAGGTTTTTTCATGATTTTTGCCTCCACAAAAACGATTACAAAAAATAATACTTTTTTTTTGACACTAATGATGTTCGTGAATTATTAAAGTCCCTAGATTTGACAGATCGTCCACCATTTTGAGGTAAACGATTCAATTAAAAGATATAAAAGTTTTCGTAACCAAGGGAAAATAGTAACACAATTTCAAATATTGATGGCAGATAATAATTTTCATATTCAAAAATACGTAAATTACTCAAAATATAATATAACTGAGAAATTTCTTAGGAAGAACCTAGGTGGCACAGGATCGAAGAAAGCATATACTGAGTTATGTGAATTGCATTTATTCTAAGATGGCAAAAGATTGCCGAAACGTTAGAATAAATGTAATTCACATAACTCAGTATTTGCTTTCTTCGATGCTGTGCCACCTAGGTTCTTCCTAAGAAATTTCTCAATTACTTTCAAGGATCATCATCACTCTAAATTTTTTAGAGTTATTTTTTGCATATAATATAATGTTGCATGGGTACAATGGATTCCAATACATCGTAAATCTATAAATCTAGGACCTATAATTGATCCACCAAATGAAATTTTTATAGCAACTTCATTAGATATATATTTAAAAATATTTGCAAAAAGCCAGACACTTTTTTCGGGGTTTAAAACTATTTTTGGGAAAGTGTTTTAAATCGTGCATGAGTACTTACCCGTAAATAAGATCCCCAAAATAGTCGTAAACCCCAGAAATAGAGACTGGCTTTGTGCAGATATTTTCAAATATATCTAATAAATTAACAAAATAAAATTACTTGCAATACTGTTCAATTGGTTTTTATTTATATATAAGACGTTTCAACCAACATTTTTGATCCTTTTCAATTTTCAAATACAAAATTAAATTACAATTTTTTATATCTAATAAAGTTACTATAAAAATTTCAGCGCGTGATTTCATTTTTGAAAGTTCAACTTCGGGGTATTTTGGTTTAATGTTAACCCCTCCAAAAGTGTCTGCCTCATTTATTTATTTATTTAAAATCAACGTAAATTTCGAATAGTACCTGTTGGCTTTGGAATCAAACACTTTTTTTCGCACATATCTTTTTTAAACCTTTCTTGTATGCGCAGTACCTGGCGTACCCAGGTAGGACAGGCAAGCACTCATTTACCTATACATCTTACCTATATATACTATTGTATAAAATTTCTACCTGAATCAAACGCTTCATGAAACGGGTGTCATCAGCTCTTGGACTATACCTATCTACGTATTAAGATGACCTCGTTTAACGCTGTTTCGTATAGGGCAGGAACTTATTGGAACGTGTCTCGTACATTAAGCGGGGTCTTACTGTATGTTACAATTCATAGGAATGAAGTATTTTGTTGAATTTAGAATTTTTAATAAACTTTTAATTAAACATTAAGCCAAGACTCTATGATAGAAATGCCATAAACAGTGTCATGCAATATCTCGGCTATATTTATATTCTCAAAATAATTTCAATATTTATTTGTGCAAATAAAATTGTAATTAATAACGGAAAACATGAATTATCCTGGACCTTCATAGCCTTGATATTTGTTGACCTTAAAATAGAGTATTGAAAAAAATGTCAATCGCTTAATTGTTTATTCGGGCATCCAGCAAAAACGACTTTGATATGAGCAGGTTTTCTCTAACCTTGCATTTGCATGGTCAATATAACTTTGAACGCAAACCACATACCATATTTAAATTTGAATTGCGAGATTTGGAACGCACATTTCAAGGTCGAATGAAATGTTGTAGCGCAAAGAGTGCGTTGGACATTTTCTCTCCTAAAAACTGTACTATATTTTAGACGAACCATTTCGAGTCCTTTTCGACCTCCTCTATCTCTGAAGTTAGGTATGTTACAGAACTGATTTTTTTCTGTGGAGTTAAGTTTACCAGATATACAAAAAACAAATGGATTTGTCGACCTTTCTGAAAAAAAGTGAGATATAAGAAGATGCCAAGTTTTACTTGGCAAGTTTTTATGTTTATGAATAAACTAGCCGCTCCTCGCGGCTCCGCCCGCGATTGTAATTATACACGACAACAACAGTAGTGGAATCTAACCTAACGCAGCTACAAAAAATGGAAATTTACTTGATTCATTCATAGTCTCGCTACTGCGATGATTTGTGTCTAGAGATACTTAACGAAATAATCAGCTCTCTCATGTAGTGAATTTAATGTTACATTTACTTTATTATGAAGAATTAACTGTTAAGATATCGCACCGTAGAGTAACTGATTAACTCATTCCGCCGCGAAAGTGAAAAGATTCGAGTTTGAACCCCTTCGGTGACAGTGGAAAAAAATAAATTTTTCTATTTTAGCAATGTAACAATGAATGTTTACAACAGCTACATTTTCAGTCCATAGAAACTGTATTTTAAAAAATTAGAGTGTGTTAAACATTGATACCCTTGTACTTCCCCCCTTTCCATACCTTAGAAGACTATTTTAGTATCTCTACTCAAGAAAAGAAACACGTCTGCCAAATTTCAAGTCTGGAGGTCTAATAGTTCCGCAAGGTATCGTAATGACCTGTCAATGACATTCATCTCGTGTTTCACCCTGTTTAAATTTTTATTTTGAGACAAAACGTAGCCTATGTCCTTCTTAGGATGCAATCTATCTCCTTGTCAAATTTTATCGAAATCTGGTGTATGAAAACTTGGCACCTTGTTTTCGGCAGTCGGCATACTCACACGTTTGTATCGAACTTGGCACTTCTTTCGCAATTATCTGTTATGTGGGATTATTTTTAGGTAGAACCACACAACACAGGTATATTATAATGATATAATAGTTGTTTATTACGTGTAATTATAACTAGCTAATTAAAATTTGTACCTACGAGGCACTTAATATATGGAGTAAGTAAAACCACTGCCGGTGTGGCGACGGTGCGTGTATGAGTTAGTTAATTGTGCGTCCGCAAATTGACACGAGCGCATTGAACGACACCCGGGGGCAAAGCGACCGTAATGGAATTGGGACGGCGACGGTCGCACGGCGCCACCCCTCATTACCTAATGAGATTAAGCACTCCATTGCGACACCATTATCTTAATCATCTACTCTCCATCTCCCTCTTTTCCTCTCCTTTCTCTGTTTAGTTTTAGTCCGTTCATGCGAACACTTAATTTGACTGACAAGGTTTTCTATAGAAATTGCGATAATTCGAAGTTACACTACTTTTTTACCGGACTGCCAAGGAGGGTTATGTTCTTTATTACCTCGTATCATCCAAACGGCTGGACGGATTTGTAAAATTAAGGTAAATACGCGCCACGGTTCTAAAAGGTTCTGAAGTTAGTCACAAACAGCGTCGCAAATGCATATTTTAGAGCCATCCTGCTTGTTTTGTGGGAAAGGAAGACTCCCACCACCTCCCAGTTACTGACACAGAACGTGCGCTCGTCGGTGATTGGTTATCGCTGGTTGTCGTGTCACTTGTCGCTTTCCTGCTATAAAGTACAGTCCAGTACGTTATTGTTAAGTTGTTTCTTTGATTGTTAAATTGATCAAGATGTCTAATACAGTTTTGCATAGACAAGCACGAAAAATAATTTTTTGGATGACTTTATGCGAGGAATTAGACCTTTAGATTAAAGAATAACGAAAAAAAAATTTTTTTTGGCCAGTAACATTAAATATCAAAGCTGGGTCAGATAAATCGTCTTAACAAAACATCCATGAGCAAAGACGGGATTCGAACCCACGACAGTCCGGTCAGAAAGATAGATATCCACACAAATAAGAGAATATCACTTGGGGATTTGGCTTCCACCGTAAGGTATTTTCGCCAATAACATTAAATATCAAAGCTGGGTCAAATAAATCGACATCACAAAACGTCCATGAGCGGAGGCGGGATTCGAACCTACGACAGACCGGTTAAGAAGCCGGCACGCTAACCACTGGACCACACTGCCCTCTGACAGGAAGATTTAATGTGTCCAATAATTGGCGGCTTATTTAATTATGTAATACGAGAACTCATGAGCAAAGATGCAAAGTTTGACGTCCAAGCGTCGCATGCGTAGCGAAGTAATATATGCAGATGGTTATTTTTAACGTAAGGGCGCGGATCTGCTGTTACGTAGGCCGGTTATTATATACGAGGCACTGACGAGTTGGCGATCAATAAGTAAAGAATTGCTAAGAGTAACTAAAATACTGCAGCGAAAAACTGATGACGTCCCTTAAGCAGGAAGAGCAAAGTCGGCAGAACCGAAATTAAATACATGCACAAAAAACCCGGGTCGCAGTGCCAAAACCCTGCCGACAATATAGTGTATTTGCTGATACAGGTAGTGTGGCTTTATTATGCGAACTTAAGTTGGTTTTTGGGTAAAAAAAAAAATTTACTCCTTAATACAGCCCTTAAAATAACATTTTTTTCTTAATTGCAATATTATTATCAATCGAACCTCTATACCAAATTATATGCAACTTTCAGTAAATAATTCACTATTTGCAAACTAGTGTTTTCATAAAATTTGTAAGTCCGGTCCTGTCGGGCCGATTTTATTAAAATTTTAGGGACACTTTTTAATTACTACCAGAGGGTTAAATTTCAATTTTGAAACGATTCGGAGAATTTTTTCTGTATTTTGGACCCCAAAAACATTTTTCAACCCCTAAATACTACCCTTAAAATGTCCCGATTGGGCCCATTTTAAATAGGCTTCGTGCGGTGATGGATTCCAACATGTGTGCCAAATTTCGTTAAAATAAATTAACTTCTTCGAAAGTTATAGCCCGCACACATATATACCTATATATATATATATATATACATATATATATATATATATAAACATTTTTAAAAATGGTGCCAAAGTGTTTAGGAGGTTATGAAACGTCGAGAAATTTTGGTCCGACCCCTAGGTCCCGCCATCCGACCGACGCCAATAGTGTATGTTGCCATATGGCAAATACACTAATAAAGGCTAATTAAAAACCCTAATTAGAAATTTTCGGCTCCGCGCATTTTTGCAAAAATGACTGTTCTGCTAGCTTATACTTAAGCCAGCAGAACATGAGCTAAAAAGTTGTTTAAACAACGGAAAAAGCAATTCCGATAGCACAGTAATTAACGGCTCATTAAAGGCTTCCTAAATACACTAGTCGATGTTCCAATCGTGTAGCCTTTAAAGGCTAATTAAATGCCCTAATTAGAAATTGGAACACCGATTTTCATAGGTTGAATGGTTTTCCCGCCATGCTCTGCTGACTCTCATCCCGCGGCGCGACGTTTCGTAATTCCAAAAGAAAAGGAACTGAGCATTTAATCAGCGATTAGTGTATTTAGGAAGCCTTTAATGAGCCATTATTTACTGTGCTATCGGAATTGCTTTTTCCGTTGTTTAAACAACTTTTTAGCTCATGTTCTGCTGGCTTAAGTTTAAGCTAGCAGAACAGTCATTTTTGCAAAAATGCGCGGAGTATTGTATTTAATTTCGGTTCTGCCGACTTTGCTCTTCCTGATTAAGGGACGTTAATTGATGATTCGCATACGAAGGATTCCGTACCACCGCTAAAAAGATTAAAATAGAATGGGGTGGTCTCTTGGCCCAAATGCATCCTGAAAGAACTTTTGTGCTTCCCCTTTTTGATTGGATTTAGTCAGCAAATAATCTGGGTCTTCTTATAAGCTCCAGAAGATTGGCTACTAGATTGTCTTGTGGAACTAGTCCATCCTCATCAATGTAGCCAAAGATGAGACTCCTACTGTAGGTTAAAGCCTCACATTCGAACACAATATGGGTGGCTGTTTCATTTCGCAAAATCTACTTAGTGTTGATTCCTGCTGTATCCCCATCACATGTAGGTGTTTTCTTAGGAAAACCATAAAAGATGAGAATCATTATAATAAAATTCTCAACGTGTACTGACTGCGCGAATACAATCGCTTTTAATTGAGAATGTTCAAAAATCAAAGAAAATTCAAAATTGCCAAAAGAATAAAAAATTCTGGTGATCCGATCGCTACCAAACTTCATAGGATCACCCGCCGGGCTAATCTAGATGAAATTTCATCGAAATCAGTTCAGCCGTTTTGGAGTCCATACATACACACATCGGTTTTTATATATTATACTAGCCGCTCCCCGCGGCTCTGCCTGTGATTGTAATGATACACGACAACAACAGTAGTGGAATCTTCATCAAGACCTAACAGCTACATTTTTCAGTCCATAGAAACTGTATTTTAAAAATTAGAGCGTGTTAATCATTGACACCCCTGTACTTCCCCCCTTTCCACACCTTAGAAGACTATTTTAGTACCTCAACTCACCAAAAGAAACATGTCTGCCAAATTTCAAGTCTGGAGCTCTAATAGTTCCGGAAGGTACCGTGATGACCTGTCAGTGACATTCATCTCCTATTTCATCCCGTTTAGGTTTTAATTTTGAGACAAAAGGCAGCGTATGTCCTTCTTTAGGATGCAATCTATCTTCTTGTCAAATTTTATCGAAATCTGTTCAGCGGTTTAGGCGTGAAAGCGTAACAAACTCACATTCGCATTTATAATATTATAGGATAGATTACGACGCCACGTTCTTATTAACTCAATGTCGCGATGCTTGGTACAGGTGCGTCGGTGAAGCCTAAATATATCGTGCACAGTTCGCGACCCTCGCACGGCTAATATTATGTACCTTGCATACGTCATCAGGTACACAGCTATTTTATTCATGGTAAATCGAAATTGAACTATTTTTATGAAATGTTTAAAATGATTTAGGCCCGTATTCACTGAACGTAGCTAGTTATTTATTCCGGTGACCAATTCACTTAAAAATCACTCTATTTCAAAAAAATATTTTACCATTTCAACCCACAACTGGGAAATGGTACTAGTTTAGGACAAAATTCACTTTTCAAAATTTTATATTTTTTCGTTTTGAGGTCCCCCGAATCCAAAAAACATATTTTTGGATAAACTCTGTTTGTCTGTGAGTACGATACAGGTCAAACTGATGAACGAATTGAAACCAAATTTTGGAAGGATGGTTGGTATGCAAATATATAAAGCTCTATTGTTTTTAAGGAAAATTGGCGCATGCGCATAAGAAATATATGCTATAACGTTGTTTTTTCTCATATAATGATATACTTTTTCGTAATAATTTATGTTCTGTTTATTTTTCTAAGCAAGTTTTGTAAAAAAAAATTCTTAACTTTATAGTTTCGGAAATATTTTGGAAAAAAATCAGCTGTTCTTTTGTTCTAAAGATCTGTCAAAAAGAAATAATTAGTTAGATAGCTGACAAGCATGCTTGATTAATTTTTACGTGTTAAACCATATTATGTAACCATGCAAACAAATAGCAAATATAATAATATTTATTAACAGCCGTTACCCGCTTCCTCGCACGCCTTAAAAAATGTTATTTATAAAAATATGTCAAGATGTAATATTTTTGAAGTTGAAATGGTCCTGTCGCCCAATTGGCTGAAATTTTTCCTGACAATTGATAAGAGTTCAGCCAATCGAATAAGTATATATTTGAAGTTTTTATATGAAAAAGTTCGATTTTAAAATGTATTAACTTTAAACCTAGTTCGGTAGAATATAATCAAAATAATCTCGATACTTAAAAATTACCTTAAATAAAACAAACAAACAAACAATTGACACTGAATCATTGTTATTGTTCAGAATCAACCACAAAAACCGGTATAATCCAGTATTTTTATAAAGTAATAAATTATTGTGGATTTCAATGAAAAGTTTGATTGACAAATGTTTTTTCTGGGTATTTGTACAAATAATTGATAACATTGTTTTCTATTATTTCTCTGAAATATAACAAATAGTTAATTTATGATTGTGACGTAGTATAATAAATAATCTTGATTTAAGAACTCCACCATTGTTGTGTTTGACAGATTGATTTCCTTTAATGCCTAGTTGCTTGTTTGCTGTACGATTTTAATCTTTTCATCTCATATGTAATTGTATTCGATTGATTTTTTTAAAATATATTTTTCAAACATAAATGCGACTTGTTTTATGACTTAAGTAAGGTATAAAATAGAAATATTCTTTAATTTTAATTTTTAGGGTTCCGCATCTCAAAACGAAAAAAAAAACTCTTATAGGATCACTTTGTTGTCTGTCTGTCTGTCAAAACCCTTTATCTCATGAACGCGTGGAGGTCTCAAGTTGAAATTAATATCAAATACTCAGGTCTGCAATCCTTTGGAGCTGTGAAAAAATCAAACTACTAAGTCAACGCAACACAAAAGATACGGCCGTTTATGCCGCATATTTTGAACACTAGCAAGGAAATCAAAACCTATAGGCATAGCTGGGCACCGTTAATCAAATACTTAACTTCGTTAATCGTTAATCCGTTACTAAAAAAAGTTAACTTCTTTAATCGTTAAGCCGTTAATCTTGCATGTTAACGATTAACGAATCGTAAATCGTTAACTCGCGATAGAAATTCTATTTTATATTTAATGTTAATACGGGCTATGGAAGTTTAGGCAGGTCATGAAATATTAGTAAAAGAAGGGTGTATCATTAGAGTTTTTAATAATAAATGTTCAACTAAAAATACAGCTAGTCTGACATAAGGTGCATATTCCCCTTCATAAACAACAATATATTGAAGTTTTCGTCGGAAAGTGAGGCTCTTTTAGGCGTTAAAATGTCTTTTTCCGTAGAAAAAAGGCGTTCGACTGCAGCACTTGACGGTATAGCGGTACTATATTTAATAATAATTAATAAAAGAGTCTTTTGACTTCATGTCTAGCCACATTTTGACGAGACTTTGAGCTTTAGTTCTTAAAGATTTGTGACTTTTAGACTTTTCTTTACTTTGAGTGACCGAAATAAAAAAGTCTTCTTCATCTTCCGTACATGTCTGAACGTGTTTTTCGCGGCGCGGCACGGTTCGCACGGTGTCCTTGTGAATTGTAGGTACTTAATTAACGATTGAACGGACTTATGGCAAGTTAACGGAAGTTAATGTGTCCGTTAACATTTTTTAAAGTTAACTGAACAGTTAAATCGTTAAGCACTTTGTTAACTTCGTTAATTAACGAGTTAATGCCCACCTATGCCTATAGGGTATTTCCCGTTGACCTAGAATCATGAAATTTGGCAAGAAGCAATGTCTTATAGCACAAGTAAAGAGAAAAACTCGACAACCGAAATTTGTAGTTACATCACAAAAAAAAAATAACTGTTTTTCTACAAACGGCAAAATAGTGGATACTAGCGACACCGGACGAAATATCTTAAAGGCTATTAGTTCAGGCATTTCTGCGCCTTAGTGTGTCACTATGGCCGCTATAACAACAAATAATAAAAATAAAAGTAAAGTTAATAAATATTGTGCGGTTTTCTTTTGAACGTGGAATATTCCGTGTGTTTGATCAAACATTTCCGGAAGGGAATATTACACGATGTATTATTTCAGATTGATTCCAAAATGCGATCTTGATTGCAAACTGACACACATCTTGAAAGCACTATTTATCTTTTTACTAATACCTCGACATTATTCATATTTATGCAAATAACTCGAATTAACAAACATAATAGACGGACGTTGTCTTTTTCCATTGAACAAAAACTGGACCACAAAATTCTGATACATACGATAAGTTGGGTAGGTTAATTCCAATTACAATGTAATTTATGTACTGTATTATCAATATTTTGTTGGACACAATTATTATTATTATTATATTGGAGGGGTCAGTAACCCGATGATTGGATTTGCTCTGCGGTAATCATTTTATTGCCTTCATCTAATTATTTTATTTGAAAACGTGAATGCACTGAGCGATTGCGCCAGTTTCCCCTTCGCTTTCGCTATTCGTCAATAATTAACTACAATTATAATCAGTTTCATAAAGTTGTGATGAATGAATATTATTTACATTATTGTGTCAGCTTTGGCTGACCGGTGTGTTTAGGAAGGCAACTGCCATAGCCAACTGCTGGTTATTTTCGCTGCTTTATTTATGTATTTGCTATAACATTATTGGCGTCGGTAGGATGGCGGGACCTAGGGATCGGACCAAAATTTCTCTACGTTTCATAGTCTCCTTAACAGTTTGGCACCATTTTAGAAAATGTTTATATCACATAATATATATGTATGTTTTGAAGTAAAACTTCTCATACATTTTTTTAAAATTTTAATGTAATATCTGCCACAACGTCAAACAAGTTTTACTTCAACCACGCGTGAAGGTTACACGCACTCATTTTTAGGGTTCCGTACCTCAAAAGGAAAAAACGGAACCCTTATAGGATCACTCGTGTGTCTGTCACAGCCAATTTGCTCCGAACTACTGGGCCGATTGAGTTGAAATTTGGTACACATATATAAGTCGGTGACCATAAAAAGGACGAATAACGTAAATATGTGAATTTTTAACATTGGGGTAATTTTTGGGGAAAAAATTGGAAATTAAAAAAAAAAGTTTGACAAACTGTACCGTGTGACATATCAAATGAAAGGGCTTGTAGTAATAGTCTCAAATATATATAATTTTATAATTTTAAAATAAATAGTTTTAAAGTTATTTAAAACAATTTTTCTTCTAAAGAGTGGAAGTTTGGGAGCCTCTGATCTGCAGCCTTGACTGTTGGTCATTGGAACCTTTTAAATTTTAGTTATTTGTAGAGATTAAAAGTTCGTAGGTAGATACACAAAAAAATATTTTTGCACCAGATTGCCTTGTATAGTTAGCGTTATCTATTTCTTCGTAATGGAAAACTACCGGACTCCAATATCTAATCTCTCAGAGGACCGGAGGGGACGGTGACGAAGGGAGTGGGATAATGCTCTACAATAATGAAGTTTCAAATACTCAATTAACGATAATGTCAATTTAAATCACAAATCACAGATGTTGTCTGCGTGAAAACGTCAATTCGTATTTAGTTCGGACGTGTCCTATCTGCCCTTCTGTCCACAAACTCCCGCCATGCTGAATATTGTGAACGTATGCTAACTAAACAAGAACATGACAATAATCGAATTTATTTTCGCACGCAAACATGTACATTCTAATGCAAAAGTTTGTTAACGCACTGATAGTTATAGTACGTGCCATGGATCTAAAAGGCTCAGAAGTTAGATGCAAATGGAGGCTTGTGCAGGTACAGTCGATTGAAGAACTACAAACTCACGCTATATTATTATTTTTAATTTTTCTTTAATCTAAAAGTCTAATTCCTTGCATAAAGTCATCCAAAAAAATATTTTTTCGTGCTTGTCTATGCAAAATTGTATTAGGCATCTTGATCAATTAACAATCAAAGAAAAAACAATAGCGTACTGGACTGTACTTTATAGCAGGAAAGCGATAATTGACACGACAACCAGCGATAACCAATCACCGACGAGCGCACGTTCTGTGCCGGTAACTGGAAGGTGGTGGGAGTCTTCCTTTCCCACAAAACAACCAGAACGGCTCTAAAATATGCATTTGCGATGCTGTTTGTGACTAACTTCAGAACCTTTTAGAACCGTGGCGCGTATTATAAGTAAATGTAAATACATGTTATATTTTGTTTGTTGAATAGATAATGTCTTTATCGCGACTGTTCATCGAGAGATAATCCACTTTGTTTATTTTGCTATATTGCTCCAATCTTGACTGATTTTTTTCTAATCTGTTTACAACATATGTACTCAAATATTTTGAATTCTATCACGTATTTAAATTTTTATAAAAAGAAATAATTGTGGTTGAACTTTGTTTAGTAAATAGTTTTGCTGTTCTTAGGGTTCCGCATATCCGATGAAAAAACTCTCGTGTCTGACCGTCTTTGACAGCTTATTTCCTCCGAATCTACTGGATGAAAAAAGTTGAAATTTGGTACATATGTAGAGTTAGATGACCCGGTCACGGACCTGTAGCATAAATAAACGAATTCCGATTTTAGGGGATATTTTTGAGGGTTCAGCCAGAAAATTAAAAAAATATCTAAATATTAAAATGTGTTGATTTAAGACCTTTCATTTGATACCAAACACGGCACAAAAATAAAAAAAAAATAATTCAGGAATATGTCTTGTAGAGGGCGCCATATTGAATTTAGTTCATCTTTAAAGTTCAATTCCAGATATATGTTATAATAGAAAACAGTATCACGGGTAATTATTGGAATAATGAAAATAAATCAATTTAAACACTCATTGATTGCAACGTTTCGTCTCTTCTTTAATTAAGACTTTTTCAAGCTCTCAATATGCTTAAACGATAGTTAAACTATGATATAATAAAAAAAAGAACATTATTTTCTACAATTTTCAATGTTTAATAATTGTTTTTTGTAATGCCAAATTGTTAATTATATCATAGTTTAACTATCGTTTAAGCATATTGAGAGCTTGACAAAGTCTTAATTAAAGAAAAGACGAAACGTTGCAATCAATGAGTGTTTAAATTGATTTATTTTCATTATTTCAATTACCCGCGATACTGTTTTCTATTATTGAATTTAGTGTGACGTCACATATAGCCTATAACCCACGGACGATCAAGGCGTTTCTAACGATACCTCAATTGTCAAATAAAGAGATTTTTAGGGTTCCGTACCTCAAAAGGACAAAAACGGAACCCTTATAGGATCTCTGGCGTGTTTGTTCGTCCGTCTGTCACAGTCAATTTGCTCCGAAATTATTGGACTGATTGAGTTGAAATTTGGTACACATATGTAAGTTGGTGACTCAAAAACGGACATGTAACGTAAATAAATGAAGTTTAAACATGGTGGTCACTTGGGAGTAAATTAGAAAATAAAAAAAAAGTTTTGCAAACTATACCGTGTGACATCAAATGAAAGGGCTTATAGTATACGTCTAAAATAATTTTAAAGTTAAGTTTTAAAGTTATTTAACAAAATAGATGAAACTTGCCCCTCCCCCTTATCACCGAAACTACTGAGCCTAAAATTTTGAAAAAAATAGGGGATATACCCCTAGTTACCCATAGTTTACAGGAGAACCAAAACGAAAATCCTAAGTGTTAAAGTTCTAACGGAAAACGGAATGGTACGGCCGTAGTCGGGTAAAAAGTGAGTAGGGGAAGGTGCTCTAAAATGGGATACTTAAGGTATTACAAGTTCTGAAAAAAAAATTACAGACAGTTAATTACTGCAAATTTAATACGTGACAGTTTTGACATAACTTTATTTAAAAAAAATACAAAAATAATATAAAGACTACAAATAAAAAAAAATATTTTTCTTTGTCACATGGTTATTTCCCATTTTAGCAACACTGTGTGTTTAAAACGGGATTCATTATGTCGCTAAAATGGGATTGCGTTTAGTGTACGTAATTATAAACAAAGATCACAGTCGAAGTGTTCATCATCACTGTTTGCTCCACTACATGCTTCATGAACCCATTTTTGGCAAGAATTTCACTGAATCCATGATTCTCCTGCCTTACTTTTAAAAAAATCGATGTCGCAATAAAAGCATACGGGATTTTCTTCACTATCAGTTTTTTTATTTTCAATGGTAATTATTTATATTTTCTTCTTCATTTTTGCACCGTTTGTCTGCGTTCGTCTTCTTTACCGCTTTTTCTTTTACCACTTGCTTCTTGCGACGTTTTAACAATATACTCCATATCCCATTTTGTCAACGTATCTACACTATGTCAAAAACAGCATGCACTATTATAATCTACAAAATTGGCGCTGAAATTTTATATACAAAGTGACATATTTTGACACTAAAACTGGAAAAAGTATCGCCGTCATAATCTCATTACTCAATTAGGCAAAATGCTTACCTTATCATACCAGTATTCTTATAACAAAACTGTTGAAAACTTAAAAACTTGCTTAAATTTGACACTTGTAACACTATCGTACTGAAAGTACTACAGATGAATGCTTATCAAGTGAGGTGTATTTCGTGAATTTTACAAACGATGGCATTGGATATATTTAAAAATAATTAGGGTATCCCATTTTACCTAAGTATCCCATTTTAAAGTACCTTCCCCTATCTCGAGAAACGACTACCTCGTACCTAGTATAATAGTGACGAAAATAGGCGTGATGATTGTTATCGCAATTTACAGTTTTTTTGAATCGTCATTGTGATAAAAGATAATGGCCGTAAAAGTTCAATTCGCACGTCACGTGACGCCTACATAAGTGTTCCCCTACACTTAAGTGATGCAAAGACAACGTTTAAGTGTCGATAAAATACATGTTAAAAAGATACGGCATCGTAATAACTAACCAACCTCCAAATTTGCAATACATAAATAAGGCTTAACCCTGCCTACAACACAACCTTCATTACACATTTTTAATTCACTATTTTTTACCGATGTGTTTTAAGGTAACTTGATCCCCCAGATTATAAAATATGCACTCGGGAAATTTCCAACTGTGGTAGCAAAATTGATTTTATCACTGTTTTTAGTGTATTTGCCATATGGCAACATACAGTATTGGCGTCGGTCGGATGGCGGGACCTAGGGGTCGGACCAAAATTTCTCGACGTTTCATAACCTCCTAAACACTTTGGCACCATTTTTAAAAATGTTTATATGTATATATATATATATATATATATATATATATATTTATATATATATATATATATATATATATATATATATATATATATATACATATATATATATATAGGTATATATGTGTACGGGCAATAACTTTCGAAGGAGTTAATTTATTTTAACGAAATTTGGCACACATGTTGGAATCCATCACCGCACGAAGCCTATTTAAAATGGGCCCAATCGGGTCATTTTAAGGGTGGTTTTTAGGGGATGAAAAAAGTTTTTGGGCCCAAAAATACCTAAAAAATTCTCAGAATCGTTTCAAAATTGAAATTTAATCCTTTAATAGCAATTAAAAAGTGTTCCTAAAATTTCAATAAAATCGGCCCGACAGGACCGGATTTAAAAATTTTCTGAAAACACCAGTTTGCAGATAGTGAGTTATTTCCTGAAAGGTGTTTTTAATTTTGGTGTAGACGTTTGATCGACAATAATGATGTAGTTAAAAAAAATGTAATTTAAAGGGGTGTATTAAGGAGTTAATTTTTTTATTTTGCCCAATAATCACCTTAAGTTCACATAATAAAGCCACAAGGCCTGATGTATTAGCAAATACACTATATTGTCGGCAGGGTTTTGGCACTGCGACTCGGGTTTTTTATTAATTGTGATTAAAGTATTAAATTTAAATTGCTCTTTAAAAATTTCAAAAAACGTATTTTTGTTCTAAAAATTTAATCAAAAAACGTGATATTCGTCAACATTTTGTTTCCACCCCATTCTAACAAACGTTACCATGGTTTTGGTAGACATATCTGTTTGAAAAATGTAAGAAATCGAGGGGAAGTGGAATGAAACAATTAAAGGGGAAGTTAGTTTGTCCCCTTAAATTACCTGAAACTGACAAGGACAGAAGTTTATAGTATGTCGCATTTTGATTCGCAAAACAAAGCAATTCTATTTTGACATTTAAAATTAAAAACAAATGATTAAAAATTTTTTTTAAATTTTTTTGGCTGTCAGTTGGTTTGTTTTTAACATTATTTAGCGAAATTGTGGCCATCAGCCATAAACTTTTTGCCACAATCATGTTAATCCTTAATTATAGTCTTCTGACAGGCGCCCGAGACAGATCCGTCCAAATTATAAGAGAAATCTCGAAATTTAATTCGGCCAAGCGCTGGTCATCTATGTAATGAGTAAGACAGAGATAAATGAAAAGTCGTTGATTTAAATCTGACACATTTAGCTTGAAACGTCACATAATGTGAGGTTATGATGTTGATATACTACAGACAATTCATATTAAAAATGTTTTTCTGTAGATTATAGTATATAAATAAAACTGTGGTATAAACGTGTTGGTCGGTCCATGTAAGGATTCTCACATGACATAAAGATCAAAGTGATAGACAGAATCAGGGGCGTAGTTACCGCCGTATCTGCCGTATCAATTATACGGCGCCCCCAGGCCACGGGGGCCCCCAACGTGCGTAAGCAAAAATTAATAAAAACTTCCCAATTTTATTTCAGAAATGACAAAAGTCAAAAAAAGCAATTTCTTTTTTTCCCGCGTAAAGCGTGCGTTCAAAAGTTGGCAACACCCTACATTGGTTATCGCGGGCTGCGGGATTTCCCCTATAGATAGCTAGCTATCATCAGCTATAAATGATTTAATAATCAGTTTGCCGAAAAAAAGGCAAGGAGAGTGTATATTCAATTTTGGAAAAAGTGACAGATAGATAATTAGATGAATAAATATTTCTTTTAATTTTATGCAAACATTTTTTTTCTTTTGTGAGAAATCTTTACCCTTCCTAAGGGCCCCCAAACAAATTTTTATACGGGGCCCCGCCAAGGCACGCTACACTTCTATACAAAATTGTGATATTTCCGACATTAAGGCTGTCGGAACGCTCTGAATTTAAGCCAAAAATAGAGCTTCGGCTGTCAACTGATTGTAGACTTATTCGTCAACATTTTGCAAAAATTCTTTCTCTATAAGGAAGATAAAGGACAAATCTAGGTCTCTAATGGACTACTTTTGTAATTTATGTACGATTTACAAGAAAAAAGTTGGCATCAATTGTGCCAAAAAAACACACGTTTTCAATGTCACACTATGACCTTATTCGTACTTATTTCACAAAACTGTTCCATCACAAACCTAAAGTGACTCTTCCTTTTTCGGAAAAGTTTTTTAAATCTTCCAAATATGTCCAAAAATTAGAGTAATCAATTGACAGCGACACCCTTGCAATAGCATCTTTTAGCCTTGTAGTTGGCACCAGCCAAAAATTGAAACGTGCGGATAATTTGAGCGAGACAGAGCTAAAGAAGGTCACACCCGCAATATGTCTTTTGTCTACCTCGCCCCTTACCGCTGGGTCTCAGCACAAACAAAATTCAGAGCGTTCCGACAGCCTTAATATCTCTTATTACAGTAATGAGATATCAAAGTTGCTCAGTTCGAAATTTTTAGGGATTTGCATATCCTACAGAAAATAAATAGAATTTTTTTATTATACATTTCTCGTTTCATGACACTTTTGTCAGCCTTCCAGATATACTTTTCCTCAGACTTGAGTTTTTGTACTCTAGAGCACCTGAACTTATCGCTCAGAAAATATCAAACATGAAGAAATATATCTCCGGTTTGATCGCGTCCCCCCACGCGTTGTTCCCGATCTCAGCTGCCAAACTGCGGTCTTTATGTTCAGGATAGTACCCTTAAAAAACTCACAAAAACTCAGGTTTGAAGAAATACTATGAGTAAAATCGTCACTAGCTCCCTCACTATGCAGTGACATCGTAGGAACTTATATATGTAATGCCTCAGCCACACACTCGACAAGTGGCATGGGAAGTAGCGAGGAAAGGAGGCAGAGACGTTGTGTGGCCGCGTTACTCGTCATGCCGCACGTCATGCTCCTCGCCATGGCCAGTGCTCCCTCGATTGTCGGTTTTTTGTGCGCGAGTCAAAGGACCGGCAATAAAAGCACGAGTAAGCCGGCCACATACTCCCGCGCCACTCAGTACGCATCAAGCGGTCTAAGAAAGGCATAGTGCGCGCGCTGCCACAGTATCGACCTCCATTGCCGAAAGGCGAAAGCCGAGTGCGAAGCGTCGCGAGTACAGCAGTGTCTGGCCGCTTAGGGCAACATCGCGACAGCGCGATGAGCAGAGCGAGGAGCAGTGCGAGGAGCATAGTCTGGCAGTAGGGTAAGGTGTTACGACATCTAAAATCTATTCCTTTTGCTTCACTGGCGTTTTATCAAATAACCCGACGCTGATTCAACGCTTCCTTAGAAACGTACGGACATTGTTCGCCTATTAAATAAAATATGAGATTTATAATTTCTTACCAAAAAATAATTACGTTAAATCATCATTAATTAATTAAAATTTTAAAAACTGACTATATTTTCTTCGAGGTTTCATTTCATACAATATAACACATTAATCAAATTTCCCGAAGGACTAACAATGCTATACGTTTTAGGATAATAAGTTGAGATGGAAGATAAACTGTATTATGTAATTAACGATACGAAATAAGTAACATTTTTCATATCATTGCGATCAGCTGATACAGTACCAACATACTTATAGATTAGTTGGCTTTTAATTAAAATAATATTACGCATTAAATAGGTAATACTCTTGACTAAAGTACGAAAATATATGTAATTACTGATTAGTAATTAGTAGTAATTACGTATATTCATCAAATTCAGCGAAAAGATTAATTATTTTCGTAACATTCTTGAGTAGGTATGTTAAAGTTTCGAGTGGTGATATCAATATTTTAACGATCCGTTATGTAGTTGAGAAGATGAAAATAAATTACTTGAGAAGATCTGAAAGTACGGTTACTACACAGCTGAAATAGTATATTACACCACAAGAGCCGAAAGTTGAATTTCCTGCACGGCACCACATGATGCCCAAGGCAAAGTCGAGGGCATCATTTGTCGCGCAGTGCAGGACTTTCAGCTTTCTGCCTGTGTGGTGTATACTATTTTTCTTCATACCCAGTCGAAAGTACTTACTTTCACCAATATATAAAAGGACTAATTGCTTTCAACTGAGCAATGTTGAGGTTATACGTAATGACAAATGGATCTAATAATGTCCATTTAATAACAGCAGTTGGCTACTGGCGAACATGTGACGTGACAAACGGCAGTCTCACGTATCAGTGCGCATGACAAAACTGTTTAGGCCCGCCTATACAGACGATATGCGAGTAATTCCAGCTGTGATTACAACAGTGCATAAATGTTATACTTTCTGCTTTAAAATCGAATAAGAAAGTACGTACTTTCAGCATGGCATGAAGAAAATATTGTAACAAAACTGTTCTGTGTTGTGGTTTAAAACTGATTTATTTTCAACAAACGAAATAAGTACAAAACAAATAACTAAAAAGTATTTCTCTTACAACAATAAAATAGATTAAACGTATTTCTCTAATAATTAAATAAACTAAATAATGAAACAAACTAACTGATTCTTATAAATAATAACGCAACAATAACTATTTACACAGTACACCACTTTACACACGCTTCGAAATTTATGTAACCGCTTCTACTCAAAGACTGTGATCTGACTGTAGCAAGCAAGCAACTGATTTACTGCCCCTCGCGCCACACACGCGCTCTATTTATGGACGCGTACATTCCGTTCTCGATCCTTCCAGAAACTTCTGTTCAAGCTCGAGAAGCAGCTCTGTCGTTTCAAGTGGCGTAACAATTGGGGGCGCGCTACAATATCATTCTCGCAAGACATTACATGCCTATGAATTCCATATCAAAATATGTTCTGTAGCATATTTTCACGTGAAGCTACACCTTTAGCAATGCTGCCCAAACATTAGCAGAGTAAAATCCAATATACCTGTTATTTAACGTGCTTTGAATTGCAATGCTAATCAGTTTTGACATGACGTGTCCTCGCTATTAACATTGTAAATAAATGCTTATTGTTTACGTTTGGAGAAGTTAGTGTGTAGACGTGCCTGGCTGACCACACAATCTGTTATTGCACTATTGTTTCCTTACTTTAACGATTTACCAAATCTCTGCTTCGTGCTCTGCAACCACCGTCAGGGCTGAAGAAACTTCACCTTAAGGCTGTCGGAACGCTCTGAATTTAAGCCAAAAATAGAGCTTCGGCTGATAGCTGATTGTTGACTTATTCGTCAACATTTTGCAAACATTCTTTCTCTATAAGGAAGATACAGGACAAATCTAGGTCTCTAATGGACTACTTTTGTAATTGACGTACGATTTACTAGAAAAAAGTCGGCATTAATTGTGGCAAAAAATACACGTTTTCAATGTCACACTACGACCGTATTCGTACTTATTTCACAAAATTGTTTCATCAGAGACCTAAAGTAACTCTTTCTATTTCGGAAAATTTTTTTAAATCTTAAAAATATTTCCAAAAATTAGAGTAATGAACTGACAACGGCACCCTTGCAACAGCATTTTTTGGCGTCGCAGTGTGGCTTAAATTCAGGGCGTTCCAACAGCCTTAATAACTGCACGGCGTAGTATACTAATCCCGTTAGTACAATGACCGCCATTATCTGTACGGTTTATGTATCACCCTTTTTAGGGTTCCGCACCTCAAAAGAAAAAAAGGAACCTTTATATGGTCACTTCGTTGTCCGTCTATATTTCGGTCAAGACCATTTTTCTCAGGAACGCGTGGGGATATCAAGTTGAAATTAATATCAAATACTCAGGTCTGCAATCTCTTGGAGCTGTGAAAAAATCAAACTTCTAAGTCAACGCAATCAGAAGATACGGCCGTTTATGCCGCATATTTTGACACTCGCAAGGGAATCAGAACCTATAGGGTATTTCCCGGTGACTTAGAATCATGAAAATTGGCAAGAAGCAATGTCTTATAGCACAAGTAAAGGGAAAAATCCGAAAACCATAAATTTGTAGTTATATCACAAAAAAATATTTTTTTTGCGACTATAAACTATTTGCAGTTGGAAAACTGATGTCGATGTATGGAGACCACGGTTTTCCAACGGCAAAGTTAAGTTTGTCCTTCAATCCAGTTTATTTTTCGTTAGGGCAATGTTCGGCGCTTTCGTAGTTTTTTTTTAATTCAGACGCTCATCAAAACCTATAGGTTAATTCCCGTTGACCTAGAATCTTGTAATTTGGCACGAGAAAAGGAAAAAACCCGAAAATGACTAATTTTTAATTTTATGTAAGATTATTACGTGTGATAACAGTACGGAATCCAAAGGGCGCGAGTTCTACTCGCACTTGTTTGTCTTTTTTTGAAAATTTCTAAAAAAAGTTGTAATTATGTTGCTGTCACAAACATTATGTACATAATACCTTGTCAGTAAACTCACTAGTAACTATATACAGTAGACAAAGTTGCAGCAAAGTTGTTTCTTAAAGAAGATTTTAAATACCAAAAACAACTAGGGTGGCATTTTGGGGACTAGAACGGATTAATGGCAGTTTAATTAGTTTAAATGGAGAAGTTCCTGTATCGGCCATTTTGATTGATGTTTTTTCAATGCTTTCCCTCAATTAATACCAGATAAATATCAAGATGGTTCCTTATTAAAGGCCATGGCCGATTACCTATCAAACTCCCAGTTCAAAAAATTACCTATCTTATCCTAATTTCCTATAATTCCTTCATTCGCCCATTGCTATTAGTTAATTTGAAGTTTTAGAAATGTAGAAAATAACGGGAAGTGGTAAAATGGAAAATAGTAATGGTGCGAATGGCGTCTGTTATGACTTAAAGTCGACAAACGGACGTTAAACGCATTTTTCTTATTATTATTAATTTAAATGAGGAAGTTAGCTTTGAGATACGAGCAAGGTTACGGAACGATTTAAATTCGTATGGCGAGGTACCACAATTTTTGCAATTATACGTTTTACTTCTATAGTGTGTAGTGTAAAATACAGACTCTCTTTGTATTTCGTTTATTTTTGATAATGATTCGCCCATTCCTGAGCAGATAACATAATTCACATATGTAAATTATTTAGCAATGTCGTCGCATTGGTGGCGTTCTACGAGCATGACCTTGCCGTCCAGATTACAGGTGTTATCAGCCTCAGTGTCGAACCCACTCCGTTTTTTCTCTTTCTTTCTCACTTTTATTACGTTCTCCCCTTTATTTAGTCCGATCGCTTGTCAAGCACAACGATTAGCATACTGAATAAACGCAGTGATTATATTATATGGATTTGTTGTTTATATGGCCCAATTCCTTTTCTGAGCAAGTTATTAGTGTATTTGCCATAATATGGCATATACAATACTGGCGTCGCGCGGATGGCGGGATCTAAGGGTTAGACCAAAAGTTCTCGACGTTTCATACCATTCTAAGCAATTTGACACCATTTTTAATAATGTTTGTGTGTGTGTGTGTGTATGGACAATAACTTACGAAGGAGTGTTTTGCTTTTAACGAAATTTGGTCCACATGCTGGAATCCATCACAGCACGAAGCCTATTTAAAATGGACCTAATCGGACCGTTTTAAGGGCTGTATCTAGGGATAAATTGTTCTGGGACCCAAAACACCGAAAATATTCTCGGAATTGTTTCAAAATCGTAATTTAACCCTTTAGTAGCAATTAAAAATAACCACTAAAATTTAAAACAAATCGGTTCAACAGGACCGAATTTACAAATTTACGGAAAACACTAGTTTGCAGATAGTGAGTTATTTACTGAAAGGTGTATTTAATTTGGTGTAGATGTTAGATTTTTAATAATATTGCAATTAAGAAACAAAGTGTTATTTTAAGGGGTGTATTAGGGAGTTAATTTCCTTATTTTGCTTAAAAACCAACTTAAGTTCACATAATGAAACCACTATGCCTGTATTAGCAAATACACTATATTGTCGGCAAGATTTGGCACTGCGACCCGGTTTTTTTTAAATAGAATAGATAAATTTAAAATTCCCATTAAATATCTTACATATAAAAATTTATTTAAAGCAATTTAGATCTAGCATGTTGTTTTATGTTTAAAAAACAATCGACTAAAGTGTTTTGTATTTTGATTTTTCCAGTTCGTCAAGGATTCGGCAAAATAACAGATTTATTAGGTACGTTAGAACTTTATTTGCTTTCAACACTGTACTAGTTACATAATTAGAACGCCATTTTAATTTATTTATATTTTATCGATCATTAATTGTGGACGTTTTTACTAACATCGCTGTGAATTTTTTGCTTTTTATTTATTGTTTCATTTGTAGTTCATTGATATTATTTTGACTGTTAGTCATTTGGGTCAAGAGAACGCACTTTGCCTTTCTCGAGCACACCAAAATAAAAATAATTTAATATTAGGAATGTGGCAATGATCATTAGATATATACATTATTTGATGATTTATTAAATACATATAAGTGTATTAGCTAGATTCTTTGAATTAGGCAATGATGAGGCTCGGTCAAAATGCGAACTCTTGACCCTTAATGCGGGTAACGGTACGCAGCCTGGCGGGCAAAAGTTCGCACGTGGGGTAAATAAACGCTCTCTTGCCACACGGAACTACTTTTTGAAAAGCTCTCGCCTATATATACACATTTGATCTAGAGATAATCTAAAATTTTCACGTGACAACAATAGTGCATTAATAGTGTTTTTTAATTAAATTAATAGTGTTACAACATTAAAAACACGTTTATATTGTGTTTATCGAGGTTATAAACTTTTCCTTAGAAGAAAAAACTACATGATAAAAAATGAAATTCTGTCTTTTTTGATTTTTTTTTCACGACAATACCGCGCAGCATGGGTAACGCCTGGGTTCAATATGGCCGCTCGCTCGCCACTGATTCGTCATACACGCGACCCCGATCCCTTCATTCTTTGCGGAGATCCTAGCACTGCGATCTCTTACCCGATACGTGCTCTTACCTCAAATGACTTTAATCATCGATGGAGTCCTTAAATCCAAACGGAACAAAAATTAACAACTAAAATAAAATCAATAAAATCTTTTTATAACAATGCCAATTGATTCCTTGTGTATTTGTTATTTCAACTGATTTTATTTTCAAATGCGATGATAATGAAATATAATATTTATTAATAATTTATTTTGTCCTTCAAAAAATATTCTATATGCAAATATCTGTGTACATGTTTGCATAATAAGAAAATACTTGCACATATATAAATCTTATAAAGTGAGGTTGTTGGAGGCCTTAAACGTATTTTTCTTCACACCATGCCGAAAATACGTACTTTTTGATTCGATTTTAAACCCGAAAGTGTAACATTTATGTATTATTGTAATCACAGCTGCGGAATTACTCACATATCGTCTGTATAGGCGGGCCTAAACCGTTTTGTAATGCGCACTGATACTTGAGTCTGCCGTTTGTCAGGTCACGTGTTCGCCAGTAGGCAGTAGTAGGTAGCCATGTGCTGTTATTACATGGACATTATTAGATCCATTACGTATAACCTCAACATTGCTCCCTTGAAAGTAATTAGTCTTTTTATATATTGGTGAAAGTGCGTACTTTCGACCGGGTATGAAGAAAAATAGTATACACCACACGGGCAGAAAGCTGAAAGTCCTGTACTGCGCGACATATGATATGTGACAAAAATTTTACAAAAAAAAAACTAACAAATTTTCTTATTCTCGGTTCTGTTTCACTTAAACCTATTATCTACGTATTAAGATGACCTCGTTTAGCGCTGTTTCGTATAGCGCAGGAACTTATTGGGACATATCTCTCGCGTTAAGCGGCGTCCTCCTGTAGTTTGTTTTTGAAAATCAAGACTTCACATCTTTTTCGATCATTAATCGCAGCTGACAATCTAACGCCATTCAAATTACTTGCAGCAGACCCTGTTGGCTGCAAAGCAACTGATAAACATGAGACGGATGTATTGATTTTCCACTTTTCAATTTCCTAACGGTAGCAGAAAATCCCTTATTCGCATAACCTACTTTATACATATGAAAAATTATTACAAATGCTGCAACATAAATCATATGTATCCCTACACGTGCGTTACGCTTAGGGATGTGTTGAAATCAATAATTATTACTGTTAAATCGATTTAAATTTAAGTAAGTCAAAATCTGTTATAACGACATCGAAGGGTCTACTCATATTTGGTCATAAAAGCCGATAGTCGTTATCAACCGGTGATGTTTTCGAGCTACAAAGTATTTTTTTATTAAGTATGTAGTATTATTGAATGTGTAGGTCCATATAAATCCATAGATATTAATAGGAATAATATTCACATAATCATTGTCATTTTTCTGTATTCAAAAAATCTGTAATTTTAGTCTGTTTGGAACACTTCTGTGCGTACGAATTTTGTTTACAATACAGCTGGTCGTTCTAACATATATGATTCTCCGAAGATATGAAGATATCACTTTAAATGTAGTCGCTTAATGCGGTATGTCGTAATAAGCAATGTCGTAAAAAGCAGTGTTTTTTATAAGGCGGCCATATAGCATTCAGCCGGGACCTATGAATTCGGTCAATATAACCGATATGTTGTTTTAAACGTTGTCGCCGTAAACGGTTTTGTCTGTACTAGTTTTTACCCGCGCCTTCGCTCGCATTAACACCATCTAAAATAAGAACCCTATCTTTTTTACCGAAACGTATGTCGCCGTTTTGTATTTGAAATGAAGTCTACTTTCATTTGATACCCATGTGGGGGGGGGGTTGTAAAGAATAAAGTAATCCGCCATGCACTATCACCCAAAAGTTTCGAAATTGCCCGAATTGATCCGATAGGCACAACAATGTGACAACATGCGCAACGACACAGTGATATCCGGTCGCCGTTTCACCTCTAATCTAGACCGTAATACGCTGCCGTGTGCAGACTCGCGGGTAGCGGCTAGTATGTTAATGTTAGATTGATTTTTCCACGTCCTTTGCAGCAGTAGACCTCCACTACAAATACGTCGTACGCAGTACACTTTGCATACATGTTTTTTAGCAATTTATTTTATACATAAAAGGTTAATGCATGATTCGCTGATTTTAAAAAATACAATGTGTTGGAGTGTGATGGATGATGAGAGACGGTAATGGCACGTGAAATTTCGTATTTATCAAACGAATCACCGATTCGTTTTATCTGATTTATTTTTTGCACGAATTGATTTTGACAAAAATTCCCTTTGTAATTTCTCCATGAGTAATTAACGCCGTTCTATAATTTATACCGAAAATATGTTTCTTTCTTTCTACAAGCTGCCAAAATTGAAAAAAGAACTGGCCAAGTGCGAGTCCGACTCGCACACGAAGGGCTCCGTACCACCGTTCAATATATTTATCAACTTTATTTTTATTATTTGTTGTTATAGCGGCTATACACAGTACACACTAAGACGTAGAGCTTTTAAGAGATTCCGTCTGATGTCGCTAGTATGCACTATTTTGACGTTTATGCAAAAAAAATAGCGGTTTTCGGATTTTTCCCTTTTCTTGTGCTATAAGACATTGCTTCTTGCCAAATTTCATGATTCTAGGTCAACGGGAAATACCCTATAGGTTTTGATTCCCTTGCGAGTGTCAAAATACTCGGCATAAACGGCCTTATCTTTTGATTGCGTAGACTTAGAAGTTTGATTTTTTCACGGCTAGAAGGGATTGCAGACCTGAGTATTTGATATTAATTTCAACTTGATACCTCCACGCATTTCTGAGAAAAAGGATCTTTAGTGACAGACAGATTGACAACGAATATTTAAAGTGGCAACATTTACTAATGCCACCAATACTCCTAGCGGTTGATAGATCCACAATAGGGATGTTGACTATTTTTGGGGAAACGTTTTAAATCGTGCATAAGTACTTAATATAGCCACAAATATTTATTATTTTTATTTAAATACGACTCGCGCTTTAAAAATCATGTATTTTAAATTCCGTTTTAAATTTCGGTCCAAAACGCCAATACTTGTCACGTGACTGCCGTGACGTCACGGAGTCGTACCAAAGGAGGCTCAAAAGTTTACACGGGAGCTAACATTCTATAAATGCGTATTCTGTGCTCTTAAACGCTAGTAAACTGGAGGTGATGAAAAGTTGTTTCGTAGTCGTTGCTATATACATGTAGTTTGACGTTTCCTATAAACAAATAATAATAAATTATACTCTAAATATTAACCAAACAATGAAGTTTTTTGACAGCGGCGTTAAACCTATGACGTCATGCGCTCTGATTGAAAGTGATTTTATTATATTTTATTTATTAAATATTAATTAAATTCGTTAGAAATAATGAAAAATGTGGTGTTTTTTATTTCTATCATAGAAACTACCACTTAACGTTAAAATTATGTTTTTATTTGAATACAGTCAACATCCCTATTGGGCAAAATTCTTCGTATTTGGAAAAAATCAATTTAGATGTTATTCCGCGATGTTTGAATAAACAGAATTACGTTTATGAACGCAGATTATCTATAAATATGACGAAAAAAAATTGGAAAGAATTCAATTAGAACTTTCCTACCGGCTTTTTTCTAAAGTAAATCAATTGAAATGTATTGTTTGCGGAATGCCTGAGATGTATTTACTATGGTCTCGCATTGCGTTGGTGTCAAACGTCTTTGCGTTTTCAATAGAAAAAAAACAGTCGCTGAAATTTTCCATAAATAAAAATAGCAGTTGTGTCAATTAGAATCGTGAAGGTATAATGTTTGAAAACGTTTGTTCCCAGAATCTCTACATACGCACACACCTACTTGCTGATATGCTGTGACGTAATTGTTTCTGAAATAATTCCCTACGCTTTATTAATTAAACAATAAGTAATTTATAACTTTCTAAAAAATATTATTTATTTATCAAATATGTTTCGTAAACTTACAACTTTACAAGCCGACTATTTTTGGGAACTTATTTATGGGTACTTTTGCACGATTTAAAACACGACATTCACAAAAGCGAAGCCGCTGACAAAATCTTGTTTACAATTCAAAATCGTGCGTATATTAGAGCAAATATACTTATTAGTGTATTTGCCATATGGCAACATACACTATTGGCGTCGGTCGGATGGCGGGACCTAGGGGTCGGACCAAAATTTCTCGACGTTTCATAACCTCCTAAACACTGGCACCATTTTTAAAAATGTTTATATATATATGTATATATATATATATATATATATATATATATATATATATATATATATTATATACGTATATATATATATATATATTTATATACGTATATAGGTATATATACGTGTGCGGGCAATAACTTTCGAAAGAGTTAATTGATTTTAACGAAATTTGGTCCACGTGTTTAAATCCATCACCGCAAGAAGCCTATGTAAAATGGGCGTAATCGGGCCATTTTAAGGGTAGTTTTTAGGGGTTGAAAAATGTTTTTGGGCCCCAAAATACCGAAAAAATTCTCAGAATCGTTTCAAAATTGACATTTAACCCTTTAGTAGTAATTAAAAAGTGTCCCTAAAATTTCAATAAAATCGGCCCAACAGGGCCAGACTTACAAATTTTTTGAAAACACTAATTTGTAGATAGTGACTTATTTATTGAACGGTGTAATTAATTCGGTGTAGACGTTAGATTGATAATAATATTGCAGTTAAGAAAAAACATGTTATTTTAAGGGGTGTATTAAGGAGTCAAAATTTTAATTTTGCCCCAAAACCAACTTAAGTTCGCGTAATAAAGCCACCCTGCCTGTATAAGCAAATACACTATATTGTCGGCAGGGTTTTGGCACTGCGACCCGGGTTTTTTTTACTTGAAAAAAAAAATAAAATATGTGCAGTTTTTTCGTAAGCTTTTATGTAGGTACTTATTGAAAAGTTAAAGTAAATAATCATTTGCATATATAAATAAATGGATTAAATGTTTTGAATTAATTATTCGTTGACTTCAAAGCGCTGAAATTATCAAAAGCGGATCAGCGAGTTAAGTAAATTGAAACTTAAATATTGAAACCTTGTAAGTTTCAATTTCAATAATCCACTAACTCAGTGTAATACGGCAAAAATCGCGCTCTGAAAAGTACGAAACAAGACTATTTTAGGAAAGTGTTTTAAATCGCGCATAAGTGCCCATAAATAAGTTCCCAAAAATGGTCTTAAACATCGGAAAAAGTGTCTGGTTTTTTGAAAATATTTTTAAATATATCTAATGAAGTTGCTATAAAAATTTCAGTGTGAATCAATCACTTATTTTTTCATTTTTGAAAATTCCACTTTAGGGGTATTTTGGTTTAATGTTAACCCCTCCAAAAGTGTCTGCCACATTTATTTATTAATTTAAAATCAACTTAACTTTCGAGTAGTATTTTTTTGGCACATTTTTTTTAAACCTTTCCTGTGTGCGCAGTACCTGGCATACCCAGGTAGCACAGGCAAACACTCATTTACCTATACATCTTACCTATATATACTATTGTATAAAATTTTCACCTGAATCAAACACTTCATGAAACGGGTGTCATGAGCTCTTCGCCTATAGTTGCTCCGTGTGTTTGGTTATGATTCAGTAGTAATTCTTTTACTCACAAGTATGTAACGTTATAATAAGTACGTTAATAATTTATAATCGATGGTAAAGTCTGAAATATGATACTCTTAGCGCAACCAAGTCGAGACGTCTCAGCACCTACACCATATGGTGGAAAGCTAAAGAAATAAACTATTGTATATTACATTCTTAAACACATATAGGTTTTGAAACCTTTCCTAATGATAATTATTTTCATTATATGCAGTCGAAAGTACATATTTTCGGCTAGAGATGTCAGAAGTGTCAAAAAGTATCGATATATATCGTATCAATATTTTTTTTCAATGATCGATATCAGTACCGATATATTTTTAAAAAAATATCTACAGGTATATCGGTATATCTGTGCAATTTTAAAGAGAACATTGGCCTTTGAAGAAATTTAGTATACATATTGGCTAGCTTAATGTAATGTCAAATAGCAACTAACGGATAGTATTTCTAATAAATCAAGTAATAAATAATTATCTGAAATCAAAAACAACGGTAAGATTTTTTTTGTTTATTAATGAAACGAGTAATACATTTAAGAGCAGTGAATTTTAGAGATTAATCGAACAATTAATAAAGCCAGGGATGGCGAACCTATGCCATGCGTGCCAGAGGTGACATTCGACAGAAACTTGTTGGTACAGGATGAATTGAGGTGTAAATCGAAATAATTAAAAATATTCTAGATATTGTAGAATTGAAAGAAATATTGCATGAATAATTGATTGTTTTTTATTCCGAAAATATCGAAAAATCCGGTGAAAAAGAAACGTATTTTACATGTGCTTTATTCACTGTTGTTGTTTTTGGAACGCACTTAAAAGATGTTCTAAAAACATATGTAAAAACACATGTTTCTTTTTCAGTGGAGTTTTCGATATAGTTTAAAAATCGATACTCCCATACAAACTTTCTCCCCCCACCCTTTAAAGTTGACATTTCCAAATGTCCTTTCTTGGTGGATGTTGACGTTATAAAATAAACCTATATTCCGAATGTCAGCTTTCTAGACTAAGTAGTTTTGGCTGTGCGTTGATAGAGCAGTCCGTCCGTCAGGACAAACGACTTTATATATTTGGATCTATTGTGGACTGCAGTGGTTTGGAATTTTTCCTTCTTCTAAAGGGAGCGATCGTTTAAAAAAGGTTGGGAATCTCTGCTCCAGATAAATGTAACACAACAATGGTTGCCATATTATGTAAATACATATAGGATTTACTTTATCTATATGTTTATCTGAAACTACAATATTCCCAAGAGTTCTTCCGATCGTTCCGTAAATTAAATAGGAAGAATCCACTCGGAGATGGAATAAAGCTACAAATGGTATTGGTACCTCGATATACGAGTTTAATTCTTTCCGTAATTTTGCTCGTATGTCAAAGCAAATTTCCCCATTTAAATTAATTCAAAAGCCATTAATCCGTTTTAACCTCCAAAATGTCCCCCCAGTTGTTTTTGTTACGTGTTTTTGAATAAGAAAAATGTATTCATAAATGACAAAGATTGTATAAAAACATAATAAAAGAGAATGTAAAGTTATAAATTGGTTTTATTAAGTGGATCCTTGGAATTCAGCCGACTTGAGATTACGGAAGATGCTGGCGGAGGTGCTACTTTCGCTTAATTTTCGTCACTGTTTTTCTCTTCACTGGTCTTTGTCTTTTTCGCCACCCTTTCCTCACTCACCTGCAGGCCGTTAAAAAAAAAACATCCAAGGCGGTTTGTTTTTTCTTCCCTTTCAGAATGTTGCGGAAATGAGTTATAGGCAAGTGTCATTAAATAGCTCCGATGCACGACCAGTTGTAACTTTTTCGGAATATTTCTGTTCCACGTACTATGAAACTCTCTCCCACATTCTCAAGATCTCCTTTTTCCCATTTGTAGAGATAACCTCCTCCACCTCTGGCTCCTCCTCGAAACCAATTTCTTAGAGAACCTCCGTATTCTGCTGCCACTCTTGTTACTCCTCGGTCGTCACTTCCTGAGAATGCTCCTCGATGAACTTAATTTTCGTCACTGTTTTTGCTCTTCACTGATCTTTGTCTTTTTCGCTACAATTTCCTCACTTTCACCTGCAGACCGTTTAAAGAAATCTGTCTAAGGAGGTTTATTTCTTTCTCCCTTTCAGAATGTTGTAGAATTGAATTAGGCAAGCTCTGATGCACGATCAGTTGCATTTTTTGCGGGGTGTTTCTTTTCCACGAACTGTGAACCTCTCTCCCACATTCCCAA
Organism: Venustoraphidia nigricollis; assembly: GCA_034508555.1. Classification (NCBI taxonomy): domain Eukaryota; kingdom Metazoa; phylum Arthropoda; class Insecta; order Raphidioptera; family Raphidiidae; genus Venustoraphidia; species Venustoraphidia nigricollis. The sequence goes on along the minus strand of JAVRKA010000018.1, from coordinate 7,018,300 downwards.
GATCTCCTATATCTTACTTGTAGAAATAACCTCCTCCACCTCTGGCTCCTCCTCGAAACCAATTTCTTACAGAACCTCCGTCTGTAACTCTTGTTACTCCTCGAGCGTCAGTTCCTAAAAACTGTGCTCCTCGACGAGCTCGTATCTCAAAAAACTCGTATATTAGGGCACTCGTATTTCGAAGAATCCTGTATACGGGAGTTTCAGAAGTATACTTTTAACACTGCTGTGTTTTGGTTTAATGAAACGTTACTTATTGATAAATTAACTTAGAGGAAACTGAAAACCTAATAAATATAATTTATCGCCTCGTCTTGTTGCGATTGGACTGAGGGAAAAATAACAATAGCGACGCGACGGAGGTAAACGCAGAAAAACATGCGCAGTGTCTCGCGTTAGGGGGCGTCCAAAAATTACCTGAAGCGATTTTCGACCCACTCTCCCTCTTGATGAAATGTCGTGAGATTTGGCTCGACCCTCTTCCGCCTCTAATCTCACGTGAGATTTTTCAAAATGCGTATTTTTAGTATATAATGCGCGCCATTGTTCTAAAAAGTTCTGAAGTTAGTCACAAATAGCGTCACAAATGCATACTTTATAGAGCCGTCCTGGTTGTTTTGGGGGAAAGGAAGACTCCCACCACCTCCCAGTTTCCGGCACAGAACGTGCGCTCGTCGGTGATTGGTTATCGCTGGTTGTCGTGTCACTTGTCGCTTTCCTGCTATAAAGTACAGTCCAGTACGCTATAGTTGTTTCTTTGATTGTTAATTGATCAAGATGCCTAATACACAAAAAATAATTTTTTGGATGACTTTATGCAAGGAATTAGACCTTTAGATTCAAGCAAAATTAAAAATAATAATATAGCGCGACTTTGTAGTTTTTTAAGCGACTTCCTCCATTTGAATCTAATTTCCGAGGCTTTCAGATCCATGGCACGTTAATCTGTGTGAAACGATTATGAGATTGTTTTGGTACTTTTAGACCCAAAAACACTTTTCAACCACCAAGAACTACCCTTAAAATAGCCCGATTGGGCCAATTTTAAATAAGCTTCGTGTGATGATGCATTCCAACGTGTAGACCAAATTTCGTTTAAATCAATTATGTCTGTTGAGAGTTATCGTGCTAACACACACACACACATTTTCATAAATAGTGCCAAGTTGTTTAGAATGACTTGAAACGTCGAGAAATTTTGCTACGACCACTAGGTCCCGCCATCCGACCGACGCCAATAGTGTATGTGGCCATATATGGCAAATATACTAATGAGTAGCACTTCTGCTGTGTTGTAATGGCACGGGCGTCCGCTACTGACAGTTGTTGGCTGACGAACATCGCAAAGGGTGCATGTCTTGCGGCTTGCTGCGGTGGCTGGCGCGTTATTATCTAATTATTTTTATTAATGACCAGCGGCGAACAGCAGCAGCAAATAACAGGAACCGGTGCACAGTGCATCTCAAACAACACCACTAATACACAGTTTATTGCATTATAAAGTAATTTTGAGGATTTCTTTCCGTAGAAAGCTATCAGACTATACACAATCGAAGTCTGTTATAGTAACCTGATTCGTCGACTTGCCCTTTGTTTAGCAATGTAAGTCTTCTGTTCCTTACATGGATTTATTTTCACGAAATCCTAGGAATAAATTACAAATTCGAAATTCAGACATTGCATCTTTTTTTAATAACCCCGAAAGTACTTGAACTTAGTAAAATTAAAGTCTAGCAATAAAAACGAAGATACCTCGACATACGAGTGCCCTAGCATACGAGTTTATTTATGATACGAGCTCGTCGAGGAGCATAGTTTTTAGGAACTGACGACCGAAGAGCTACAAGAGTTACAGACGGAGGTTCTGTAAGAAATTGGTTTCGAGGAGGAGCCAGAGGTGGAAGATACGAGCTCGTCGAGGAGCACTTTTAAGAACTGACAACCGAGGAGTTACAAGAGTTACAGACGGAGGTTCTGTAACAAATTGGTTTCGAGGAGGAGCCAGAGGTGGTGGAGGTTATTTCTACAAGTAAGATATAGGAGATCTTAGGAATATGGGAGAGAGGTTCACAGTTCGTGGAAAAGAAACACCCCGAAAAAAATGCAACTGTTCGTGCATCAGAGCTATTTAATGACACTTGCCTAACTCAATTCTGCAACATTCTGAAAGGGAGGAAGAAATAAACCTCCTTAGACAGGTTTCTTTAAACGGGCTGCAAGTGAAAGTGAAGAAATCGTGGCGAAAAAGACAAAGATCAGTGAAGAGCAAAAACAGTGACGACAATTAAGCGAAAGTAACACCTCCGCCAGCATCTTCCGTAAGCAAAAGTCATTTATAAATACATGTTTCTTATTCAAAAGCACGTAACAAAACAACTGGGATGGCGTTTTGGGGCCTGGAACGGATTAATGGCATTTCAGTTAATTTAAATGAGGAAATTTTGCATTGAGATACGAGAAAGGTTACGGAACGAATTAAACTCGTATATCTAGGTACCGCTGTATTAACCCAATACCATTTGTAAGCTTTATTCCATCTCCGAGTAGATTTTTCCTATTTATTTTAAAGAACAATTGGAAGAACTCTTGGGAATATTGTAGTTGCAGAATAAACATATAGCTAAAGTAAATCCTATATGTATTTACATAATATAGTAACCATTGTTGTGTTACATTTAGAGTAGAGGCTCCCAACCTTTTTTGGACGATCACTTCCTTTAGAAGAAGAAAAATTTCCAAATCACCGCAGCCCACAATAGTTAATCTAAATATATAAAACCATTTGTCGTGAATGACTGCTCTATCAATGCACAGCCAAAACTACTAGGTCTAGAAAGCTGATAGTCGGAATATAGGTTTATTCTATAACGTAAGCATCCGCTAACAACAGATTTTTGGAAATTTTACCTTTAAGGAGGGAAATGGTGGAGGGGTGAAAGTTTGTATCGGTTTTGTTAACGGTAGGAACTTGAAAATTGGAATTGTAGCTACTCATAATGAATAAATTATGTATGTGGATTTTGTAAGCTGTACCTCTATAAGAAATAAACGTTTGAGCAGCACCACCATTGTCTAACTGATATTGTATAACATGTGTGAGTGAGTGGCAGACGAACTAAGGCAAGACAGATGAGTAAAACAGAACGGATAACGGCGTGGGTGTGACAGGCAAGAAGAGAGCTCTCCCAAAGTAGGCGCTGGAGGAAGTGTGTCAACAAACGAGTGACGCATATGCAATCATCCGCAGCCGCATCGACTGTCTTATTCTGATGCACACGAAGCAACAGACTTTCTTGCTCTTTTGCGCTCACATCACTCACGTCATCTGACACGTGACGTGACATCAATCCACTATACATAACGCACTGACGTAACGAAAAAACAATAAATTTCGCAGTAAAGGGAAAAATGGAATTAATAAATTACTTTTACTTCAAGTGAATCACTTCTCAAACTGTTTCATTCATGCTTTATTTATGTAGTAAACAGTGTGATTCAGTGGTTAGCGTGCTGGCTCTTTGACCGGACTGTCGTGGGTTCGAATCTGCTCATTGATGTTGTAGTCCAGTGGTTAGCGACAACACTGGCTTCTTGACCGAACTGTCGTGGGTTTTAATCCTGCCTCTCCTCATGTACGGTGTGGTCCAGCGGTTAGCGACAGCACTGGCTTCTTGTCCGAACTGTCATGGGTTTGAATCCTGTCTCTGCTTATGGATGTTGCGGTTCAGTGGTTAGCGTGCTGGCTCCTCGACCGGACTGTCGTGGGTTCGAATTTGCTCATTGATGTTATAGTCCAGTGGTTAGCGACAGCACTGGCTTCTTGACCGAACTGTCGCGGGTTTGAATCCTACCTCTACTCATGGATGTTGTAGACCAGTGGCTAGCGACAGCACTGCCTTCTTGATCGGACTGTCGTGGGTTCGAATCCTGCCTCGACTCATGGATGTTGTAGTCCAGTGGTTAGCGACAGCGTGCTGGCTTCTTGACCGAACTGTCATGGGTTTGAGCCCTGTCTCTGCGCATGCATGTTGCGGTCCAGTGGTTAGTGTGCTGGCTTCTTGACCGGACTGTCGTGGATTTGAATCTTGCCTCTGCTCATGGATGTCTCGTGATGTCATTTAGTTTTAATTGATTATTTCAGCTTCTCTGGGACCCCTCCCTCCCTTCATGTAACCTGACGTACCCTTTCCTAATGTTTGAAAATATTCTGCAAATTATAGTCCGAGAGCTGTTAGACATTTCTGGATAGGTATTTGATGCACTGAGAAAATTTATACAATACCTCTTTAGTATTATCCGAATACAAAAACACAGGTCTGTCCGAAGGATAGCGGGACTTAACCGACCCTCAAATTTTTAATCACCTGGCAGGCAGAATGTCTCACCGAATCGACCTGTTTGTTTGAATATACCTATTTGTATTTATTAATATTATTCCGATCAAATTTCAACGTGCCTCAAATATATTTTTAAAATTTTTCAAAAATATAATTTTGCAAACACTTGGCTAAATTTCAGACCCGATTAAGAAATCTGGCTTTTTTATTTTTCAACCCCTTAAATACTAACTTTCAAGGTATTAAAATTTCAAAATCCTTCAAGAACTTTTTATTGCGTAAACATTTTTACTAATTTAAAAATTTGAGGGTCGGTTAAGCCCCGCTACCCTTTAGCCAGGTCTGTGTTTTTGTTTTCGGATATTACTAAAGAGGTATGGTACAAATTTGAAATTCGTTATAAAGAGATTTTTGACAAAAAGTATTCGTAATGTAGAGGTATATTTTGCATTAACTCTTACGGGCAGTTCTAGGAGATTTCGAAAAATTCGTTAAATGGAGGAAATCGTTATATTAAGGTTACACTGTATATTTAAACCAACAGGTCGTTTCGATGGGACATTCTACTTGCCAGGTGATTAAAAATTTTAGGGTCGGTTCAGCCAGGTCTGTGTTTTTGTATTCGGATATTACTAAAGAGGTATTGTACAAATTTTCACAGTGCCTCAAATGCCTACCCAAAAATATCTAACAGCTCTCCTACTAGTAGTATCCGCGGTATACAGTAAAAGTATATGATTCTAAACAAATTCGTTTCCACTACAATGAAAAATAGACCGGTGTGTTCAAGGGTTCGAGAATAGATGACGTAATTTCTATAGCTTGAATGGGAACCCACTATAATACATGTAATGGCACACAATTGCATGTACTAGCATGATGCAACACACACGTAAGTATTTAGATTCTGACGTAAAAGATAGGAATTGACAGCATCTGTGCAGCGGCACAGCTCGATATAAATAAATTCATGGAAAAATGGATCCCGTCTTCTAGCCGTTTTCCATTAGACACGTGAAGTAGTGTTGCATGAAGAATACATTTTGTTGCATTGGAAATTGTTGCGTCCATATTTTTTTCAAACATATACAATTAAGTTGGCAGGAAAGTGGACAAATTGATGTAAATCAATAAACCAATTATTAATGTTATTATTAATTATTAAAAACCCGGGTCGCAGTGCCAAAACCCTGCCGACAATATAGTGTATTTGCTTATACAGGTAGTGTGGCTTTATTATGCGAACTTAAATTGGTTTTTGGGAAAAATATAAAATTTTACTCCTTAATACACCCCTTAAAATAACATTTTTTTTCTTAATTGCAATATTATTATCAATCGAACCTCTATACCAAGTTATATACACCTTTCAGTAAATAATTCACTATCTGCAAACTAATCTTTCTTAAAATTTTTAAATCCGGTCCTGTAAGGTCGATTGTATTACAATTTTAGGGACACATTTTAATTACTGCCAGAGGGTTAAATTTCAATTTTGAAACGATTCGGAGAATTTTTTCGGTATTTTAGGGCCCAAAAACATTTTTCAACCCCTAAAAACTACCCTTAAGATGGCCCGATTAGGCCCATTTTAAATAGGCTTCTTGCGGTGATGGATTTCAACACGTGGGCCAAATTTAGTTGAAATCAATTAACTCTTTCGAAAGTTATTGCCCGCACACATATATATATACGTATATATATATATATACGTATATATATATATATACGTATATATATATATATATATATGTATATATATATATGTATATATATATATATATAAATATTAAATATATATATACATATATATATATAAACATTTTTAAAAATGGTGCCAAAGTGTTTAGGAGGTTATGAAACGTCGAGAAATTTTGGTCCGACCCCTAGGTCCCGCCATCCGACCGATGCCAATAGTGTATGTTGCCATATGGCAAATACACTAATAATTGGTTTATTGATTTACATCAATTTGTCCACTTTCCTGCTAACTTAATTGAATACATTTTTTGTTCAATGTTATCGGACGTATAGGTACTTTTTTCAGTGACAAAACTTTGTACAGTGAAAACTTGAAAATATAGTCGCCCAGCTTTGTTCGGATATAAATATTTAGTCGTTTATATATTAATAATCAACACGCTTTTTAGGGTTCCGTACCCAAAGGGTAAATCGGGACCCTATTACTAAGACTCCGCTGTCCGTCCGTCTGTCACCAGGCTGTAATCTCATGAACCGTGATAGACAGTTGAAATTTTCACACTATGATGTATTTCTGTTTTCGCTATAACAACAAATACTAAAAAAAAACGGAATAAATTAAATATTTAATGGGGGCTCCCATACAACAAACGTGATTTGTTTACTCGATATTAATAACTTTTAGTATAAAAGCTATTGTCTGCTATAATTGTTAAGAAACATTCATTGTTGTAGCACTATATTAGAAAAATTTATAATTCCAACACGGCACCGTCGGGATTTAAATCCGAATCTTTCCACTTTCGCGGCGGAATGAGTTAATCAATTACTCTACGGTGCACACAATTCAACATTTTAATCCTTCATAATATAGCGATTTACAACACTCAAATTCACTACATGCGAGAGCCAATTTTTTTAGCTGTAGCTAGACATGAACTCTCGCAGTAGCGAGGGCTCTTGACTGAATCAAAGATGAACTTTCCATTTTTAATACGGTCCTAAGTCACAGAATATTTCTGTTTCGTTAGAACTGTTTAAAGTGAAAAACGACAATTTAATATCGGTAAATTATCAACACCATTAATTCATTTAGTATTATGCTAGCTATTATACTAAATGAATTCAGCAGGTACGTTAGCTATAAGCGTATGTAAAATCTACTGATATTATTAACGGCAACAGGTAGACGCTTGAAATATTCACAGAATATTTAATTATATATTCACTTTAAAAATAAATAATTAAATCAAAATAAAACAAATATTTAAGGGGAACTCCCATACAACAAACGTGATTTTTTTGCCGTTTTTATAAATAATTGTACGGAACCCTTCGTGCGCGAGTCCGACTCGCACTTGGCCGGTTTTTATTAGCTTCACAATCATATCTGTAAGTATGTATCAATATGACGGAATCTTTCGACGTAATTTTCACCGACTTCAAGACGTCCGATTGATTAAAAAATTTTCACAAGTATTAAGGACCGATGACAATACAATAATTTGATAACTTTGTTCTTATGTCTTGACCAGGATCATCAAGATAAAAATAAGACTAAAAAATAAATAATTTAAAAAAACTTAAAATGCTCGTTTTAATAGCAAACCGAACTAAAAAATAAAAAAACAATTTCTAATTATTAAGATTTTGCTTAACAGCGATATAAAGTCCACCATTTTTGAAAATTGTTATAAACATTCATTGTTACAATGCTAAATTAGAAAAATTTTTTTTTTATCCACCAACACCGTCGGGACTTAAATCCGAATCTTTCCACTTTCGCGGCGGAATGAGTTATCAATTACTCTACGGTGCGATATCTAAACAATCAATTCATCATAATAAAGCAAATTGTAACATTAAATTCACTACATACGAAAGCTGATTTTTTTATAGACATGTTACGATTTGCTTTATTATGATGAATTGATTGTTTAGATATCGCACCGTAGAGTAATTGATAACTAATTCCGCCGCGAAAGTGGAAAGATTCGGGTTTAAGTCCCGACGGTGTTGGTGGATAAAAAATAATTTTTTCTAATTTAGCATTGTAACAATGAATTTTTATAACAATTATAATATAGCGTTCTGCAGAAATAAAATATATCTTCTATTTTTGAAAATGGTGCCAATTTGTTTAGATTTTAGAATAATGTGAAACGTCTAGAAATTTTGGTACCGCCATCCGACCGACGCAAATAGTGCAAGTACACTAAAAACATTATACAGAGCCTTACCCTCATAGACTCACAATATAAGAAGTTTAACTTCTTTAGTTTTTAATATTATTCTCAAGTTTAATTTTTTATGTGAAATTTCTAATTAATAATATTTATACATACTTAACAAATTCTATTTATTTTTTGTAGGATCTGTAAATCTACAAAATTCGAACTGAGTAACTTTGATATCTCATTGTTGTAAGAAGAGATATTAAATGTTGGAAATATCACAATTTTGCCTATCAAAAATAATATAATTGCTTTTACTTAGTGACGATCATAATTACGGCGAAATTATTACACATTTTAAGAGAGCACTTTGATGTTTATGTCATGTGAAAATTCTCACATGGACAGCTCGTCACATTCATACCATAGTTTTATTTACATACTATAATCTACAGAAAAACATTTTTAATATGAATTGCTTGTAGTATATCAATATCATAACCTCACATTATGTGACGGTTAATCCGAAAATTGTTCTGATATCAGAAAATAGAGAATATAATGATAAAAAAGTATAATGAGATATTGGACCAATATTAGTTACAAATGTTTATTTACTAATTCTACAACGTTTCGTTGTCAATGACAACTTCTTCAGGCATCTACAATATATATTATATAATATTTTCCTTTCTGAATTTACATGAAATACATATTTTGAGTTCCTTACAAACCCACGATCTGTGTCAAGTTTGTACGTAAAAAAATATTTTGTACTTCAATTGTTAGTAACATTAAACGTCAGATTCAAGCCGTTCATCCTTGTCTTACTATTTTGCGAATCAAAATGCAACACATTATAAACTTCTGTTTGTGTCAGTTTCATGTAATTTAGGAGACAGACTAACTTCCCCGTTATTTGCTAGTTGTATTTCCCCTCGATTTCTTACTTTTTTCTAACAGATACGTCACTAAAGAAGTTAAACTTCAAAAAGTTTGAGCACATGAAATAATAGCCAGACGTTGGTTTTCGAACAATATTTGAACTTATTGTTTTTGTGTAGACGATACCACATTCTGAGCTATTCTAGTTTTAATATTGCTCGTAGGATGTTTTACGTGATGAATAATGAATACACAGCACCTAAAAATATATATCTGTGGCCCAAAAACAAAACCACTTATGTCGAATTTGTGTAAATCAAGTCCAGTGACGATTGAATCACTTATAGTAAGATACATTTTAGTGTTTTTCAGTCTTTTTCGAAGTTTTTTCTTGGATCGTAGGAAGATGGTACCCCACGAGGAAAAAATTATCTTCTCGCAAAAACTTATGTCGAATTTGGAATCAGCGCTTAAAACTTTTTGAAACAATTCCCCGGCTTATATTTTTTATAACTTTTGAACGGCTTGACCAATAGGAATGCCGTAAACCGCATCTTGATCTGTTGATTCGTTCGAAAGATGTCGTCGAAAATGTAAAAAAAATGTCTTTTTGAAATAACTTCCGAATTTCTTATCGGATTAGTTTTTGGTACCGAGCCAACTTTTTGTGCTTGAAAAACTGCGTCGAATGCTGTATGCCGTACCTTGATTGGTTGATTCGTTCGAGAGATATCGCAATTCAACAGTTTGAAAAACAGTGTTTTTGTGAAATAACTTCGGGATTTTTCATCGAATCGAGTTTTTAACCATTTTTTGTCCTCAAAAAAAGTACAGCAAATGTCACATACTGGATTGAAATCGCACAATTCGTTTAAAAAATGTCATTGTTGAGATAAATATGAGTTATTAGTGTATTTGCCATATGGCAACATACACTATTGGCGTCGGTTGGATGGCGGGACCTAGGGGTCGGACCTCCTAAACACATTGGCACCATTTTTAAAAATGTTTATATATATATGTATATATATACATGTTTATATATATATGTATATATATACATATTTATATATATATATATATATATATATATATATATATATATATATATATATATATATATATATATTATATATATATGTGTACGCGCGATAACTTTCGAAAGAGTTAATTGATTTCAACGAAATTTGGACCACGTGTTGAAACCCATCACCGCAAGAAGCCTATTTAAAATGGGTCTAATCGGGCTATTTTAAGGGTAGTTTTTAGGGGTTGAAAACTGTTTTTGGGCCCCAAAATACCGAAAAAATTCTCCGAATCGTTTCAAAATTGAAATTTAACCCTCCGGTAGTGATTAAAAAGTGTCCCCACAATTTTAATAAAATCGGCCCGACAGGACCGGATTTACAAATTTTATGAAAACACTAGTTTGCAGATAGTGACTTATTTATTGAAGGGTGTATTTAATTCGGTGTAGACGTTAGATTGATAATAATATCTATTACAATTAAGAAAAAAATGTTATTTTAAGGGGTATATTAAGGGGTTAAATTTTTTATTTTGTCCAAAAACAAACTTAATTTCACATAATAAAAGTATAAAACCACACGGCCCTATACAAGCAAATACACTATATTGTCGGCAGGGTTTTGGCACTGCGACCCGGGTTTTTTCAAAATTATTCCAAGATTTTTAAGCTCGAAGAGTTTGAAAATGTAAAGAATTGTTATTCTTTCGAAAAGCTCGGAAAAAATATTGAAATCGACATTTTTGAGCTCGAAGATCGTAATTACTTGCATAAGCACATTTGCCTTATCGCCACAAACATTATATGCGGTCATATAAAATAATAAAAATATCTACCAGTGTTTTCTCATCACTGGCTTTGATTTCATTATATAAATTTAATGACACTGCTGTGCGTTTATAGATTGCAATATACTTTATCCATTTTTTTATTATAGCAGTAAATATTTTATTGCCATTGTTTCGGAGAAACAATACAAACATTGTATTTCAAAAAATGGATCTGTAATTTGATTCTGAAATATACATTATTGTGACAAGTATGGCGCTAATTATGTCATCATACTAATACACTTCGTTTCTTATCAAAAACCGTGCACACTTGTCAAGCATAAACCAACGACAAGCACAGCCCAAACCGCAAATTTGTACGAAGTCGCACACTAGATCTGCACAGACCAGCGAAGTTTAGTGCAGGTTTTATTGTACTAAAAAGGATAAAATAGTATATTGCACCGCAATAGCCGAAAGTTGAATTTCCTACACTGCGCCACATGATGCCCGAAGCGAAGTCGAGGGCATCATATACCGCGCAGTGCAGGACTTTCAGCTTTCTACTCGTGTGATATATACTATTTTTATTTATACCCGGTCGAAAGTACGCACTTTCACTAATATATAAAAAGACTAATTATTTTCAAGTGAGCAATGTTGAGGTTATACGTAATGACACATGTATCTAATAATGTCCATGTAATAACAGCAGATGGCTACCTACTGGCGAACATGTGACCTGACAAACGGCAGTCTCACGTATCAGTGCGCATGACAAAACTGCTTAGGCCCGCCTATACAGACTATATGCGAGTAATTCCAGCTGTCATTACAACAGTGTATAAATGTTATACTTTCGGCTTTAAAATCGAATCAGAAAGTACGTACTTCCAGTATGATATGAAGAAAATTATTTTTAATGATTTAAGTTTATAATTGTAAAAGCGTGGGTTGTAAGCTCTATGATAGTCACGGCCCACGCTTTTATAATTATGAACTTCAATTATTAAAAAAATCTTTTTTTCCTTTTTCGTACACTGCAATAAAAGCTTGTCTTTATATAAAAATTATCAAATATTTTCCAGGCGTATTTCTCTGCCTGGAATACGGATGTGGCGTCCTGTCAAAATTAATTATAATTGGTGATATGCAGTTCTGCATCCGAAATGCCAATTATAAACGAAGTAAAGTTATACAGTTTGACCAGAGCCGGATTTACCCTAAGTGCCGCCCTGGGGCACCGTGAAAAATGCCGCCCCATTACCTAAAGTGGTATACAATTTTCAAAAAATGATTCATTTATAATCGAAAATCTTTTTTATTAAAAACGGATAATTACACAAAAACATTATTTCGTATTAAAAATCATAAATTGACAAACAAACAGATTACTCATATTTTGTGAGGTATACATCTTTTCAGAAGCAAACGCGTCTGACTTTTTGATTTGCAAGCTGAATAATTTGTGCATTTTGCAGAGTGCAATATTTAAACTATAATATTGGTCATATTGTAACCAAACTGTTCTTTGTGGTGGTTTAAAACTGATTTATTTTCAACAAACGAAATAAATACAAAACAGAAACCAAAACGTACTTCTCTAGTAATAATGAAAAATGAACTAAACAATGAAACAAACAAATGGATTCTTATAAATAATAACACAACAATACACTATTCTTAACACACACAAACACAAATTTATGTACTCTTATTTATTTACTAACTGATTATTTATGTCTTCTGTACCGCCGTACCAATTGCCTGACTGTTGCGATAACTATCGACTGAATTCACTGCACTGTAGCAACTGTCTCTGACTGAATGAATGTCGCGCCCCACATGCGCTGTATTTATAGGCGTGTACATCCCGTTCTCGATTGTTCGAGAAACTTCTGTCAGTTTGTTTGAGAAGCCTACGTCATTTCTAGTGGCGTAACAATTGGGGGCGCGCTACAATATCAAACAAATTGTGATCGACCCAAAAACTTAAAAAAATTGTGAATAACAAGATACTTATTCTCTTTGTGTAAAATTCCTGACAATAAAATTTTTTTTACAATTTTGTTAATATGAATGTTTTCAACACAATAACACTTATCGAAAAATGTTCTATAACGCGAATTTTTTTTTCTCACACGTGTTCTAAATTTTGCCGCCCCTAGCGTAAATCCAGCGCTGAGTTTGAGTGACGACCACTGAACCGGGTTTGTCAAATCGTAAATCTGGTCAGTGACCTGTTTTTATTCTCATGATTTGTTTGTCTAAACTCTATTCGCTACTAAAGTTCAGATATTATAAGAAATCTTATAAAGTGTCCAAATTGAGTTCAATATTAATTTCAAGTTTCCATTAAACTTCATGGAACGAGTAACAAGCAGAAATTGCTGAAGATACTTTCAACTTGTGCATTGTTGATGCATTTATAGTGCAGCCAGGGATGCACAAAAAACATCGATATAATTTGAACATTGATGTTTTGTTCACTGATATGTTTTACTTGTTATACTAGGTATAATATATTGAACAGTATAGCAAGTAATTTCATTTTGTTAATTTATTACTGTTGGTAGAGTGAATATTATTAATGATATGTTTTTAGTTTTTAAAATGAAAAAAATAAGGTAGAAATAATACTTGCTTGACAAAACTATGTCAATTTGTTCAAAGAAAGAATTTTTAATACAATTTAATAATACAGTTTAACCTTAATATAACGAACCTCAATATAACGATTTCATCAATTTAGCAAATTTTTTGAAATCCCCTAGAACTGCCTGTAAGAGTTAATGCAAAATATACCTCTACACTACGAATACTTTTTGTCAAAAACCTCTTTATAACGAATTTTCAATGATTGCAGAATATAAATAGAAAGTATAATTTACCTCTATTTAACGATTTTTGTCAACTTATAAACTTTACATAACGTATCCTACCAATCAATCACACACAATTCCACAATAACAATTCATGTTCAGACGCGTTAAATTTATCGTAAGACAAGCATTGTTGCTTGATGTAAAGTAATGTAAACACTACTGTTTGTCAGTTTTGTTAGTAAATTTAAAGTTGTAGCGGCTGAGAAACGAAAAAGGAGTTCCTTAACCGTCGCAGAGAAACGAAAAATCATTAAGGTATGTGGACGGGAATCCTACAAAGAAAAAATTAGACATAGTTAAAGAGGGCATTGGCCACAATAGGGATGTTGACTGTATTCAAATAAAAACATAATTTTAACGTTAAGTGGTAGTTTCTATGATAGAAATACTTAAAAACACTATATTTTTCCTTATTTTTAAGGAATTTAATTAATATTTAATAAATAAAACCTAATAAAATCACTCTCAAGTCACGTGACAGCAGACACCAATCAGAGCGCATGACGTCACGCTATGGTCAATATGGCCGTGTTGCTTGAATTTTTGCTGTGATTACGCGTTCCGATTAATTTTTGCATCATTTATTCAGTTGATTTTGTTGTTTATTCGTGGTTTTATAGTAAAAACACTTAATTTGATAATCGTCAACAATGGAAGAAGGTTTTACTAACGCAAACAGCTCTAATTTACCCAGAGTTGACTTGTTGATGTTGGGCGAGTTTCTCGCATCAAATAAAGACTTTTGTTCATCTGAATACCGAAATGTGAAAACTTCTTTGTAAGTACACTATTATTTTTCTTTAGTGCTAAGTATAATTTAACTCGCACAAGTCTTTTTTTCAAGTCTTATGTACTAGGTTATTTTTGAGGTTAGCTAACTGTCAGTAAAGAAAACTATTATTTTTATAGTACATCTTTCAAGAAAATATCTTATATAGAGTTACAAGCATTAATTTAAGTGTAAATTTACATAGCTACGTACATATATACGAAATATAAATAGTCCATTGAAATTGATATCAACAACGATAAATCAAGATCAAAGTAAATATAACCACAATAAAATACAGGTCAACAATCATTTATACATTTCATCTCGAAGATTTTGAGTTACACACGTATTAATCTATAGTAAATAGTGTAAATACTTACATCAAAGTGGTCCTCACAAAAATAAAGTGGCGAATTAGTAACATCTGATGGGTTTCGCCTTGCGAGCTTTAGCCATTTATATCTAATTATTTTCTTGTTTGGAACATAAACAAATAGTTTGTTCGGTATTGCTATTGATGTGTTTTTGCATAGAGGGACCGCACACCATTTATAAACTTTAGAATTCATTTTAACAAAATAATGAAAAGAATAATAATTTAGTTCACTTTCTTAATTCAGCATATGACACAGCCGTATTTACCTACTCATTTACGTCACAAGCGACGCCATGACACTTTCGAGCGTTTTCGCGCTTATTTCAAATTATATAGCAAAAAATACATTAATTAGTATTAAAATTATGTTTTTTTGTTGAAATATTATTTTTTTCGAAAATAGTAGCCGTCTACCTACATTATAGAAGGAAAATTCAAAATCTGACATCATGCCTATTTTAAAGTTTGTAAATAGTTTTCTGAAGATACAGCGGGTATAAAGAAAAACTTATTGTGCATCCCTGTAATGCACTGGTGTATTACATATACCTTGGAAATGAAAAATATATAGTTTCCATTTATTTTTAGATACATTTTATTTATAACGTAAAATCCAAAAAGTAAAAAGAGCGAACGAAAGTTCAGGCATTCAGTCTGTCTGAAAATGCCATTAAGATGTCGCGAGCATTTTTATAAACAAGAATCAACAATGCAACTGAAGCACCAGAGACAGACTCAGTGATTCTATGTTTCAGCGTCCGACGAAGAAAGCTATCGTAAATAACAAACCTTCCGTTTATATATTGTTATCGAACAATTTTTTTAATAAGATTTGATATAACATATTTTTCGATTTTCGTATATATCAGCTGTTAAAGTAGTTGTCGTGGTTAAGGCACACCGTCAGAAAATTCTTAATTTTTGTATACTTATTAAGGATATGATAATACAATTACCCTGAAAATTTGAACTCGATCGACCGTATATAATCCGAGATAAATTCAATTAAAAATTGAATAATTATCATTGATTGTATACGATCTCTGTAGTTTTGAACCAGTTTCTTATTTATAAAAAAAGAACTAACTGTCAGAAACTTTCCAAAAACTGACAGTCTTTCAGTGCATTTCTTATGAGTTTAAAAAAAATAAGAAATTTTTTTTGACCGTCTAATTATTATTTGTAAATAACGGTTTAAAGTTCAACAATTTATAGAAAAGTATACATGCATATGAATACTGTATGGGTTACGTTTCCACGGGTACAGTCTTGCGTACAAATTATGGATCACTTAGCTACAAGCTAGTATAATTTTGTGGCGCGTATAATCTATAACTTTTTGACAATATTGTACCACGACAATTCCCTTAAAGGAGACATTTTGTAGAATAACTCTAAAAGAGGATTATTGTAGGGGTAGAAATGAACATAATATGTTATTCACTTTTTTCATCTGACAAGTGTGGCTTAGACCAAGGGTGGATAACCTTTTTTATAACATCGACCAGAATAAATTTTACGTTTTTTCCGTGAACCGTAGTAGTTAATTGACACATTCTTGTGACCTGTAATTCTTTAGTCCGCGAATATGAAATAAATTTTAAAATAATACCCTGGTAGCTGTGAGACTACCGGTAATCATGGAATCATGGGCACACTTCTGCTTTGGGAAGAAATGACGGGGTTTCGTCAATCTTCAAATGGTTGCCATTTTGTAAATTCTCGCCCGATTTCTTAGATTTTAGTCTCAAACGATAGGCATGTTGACGCCTCGCATAGGATTTGCCGGTTTCGGTTTCAAATTCTTGGTTCGAATTTTATCGCGATTTTTAAGTCGAGGCATTTCAAATTTTCAGGTTCAAATTTTATATTATTTTCTGTGAGTGCTTGTGGTACGCGGAATTGCTATTATTGGAGACATTTAGTTCTGAGGATCACAACGCACTTTTTATATTCACGATCGGACTTGTACTTTCCGAGATATTTAAGCAATTTAGAAATTTTCGCCTCAAAATATTCTCACGCAGACAAAGCCTAGAGGAAACCGAAGTCTGTTGTCAAAATTCTCAGTACTATTGGTAGAAGAGAGCCGAGTGACTCGATCACCTGACGCCTGGTTTGCTGGAATTGGTTGAACGGTTCGTGAGATAGTGGCAGGAATACCGAAAGTGCATTTGAAACCTAACGGTCGAGTTTCGTGAAACGTGAGAGTAAAGATGCCTTTACACGAGCAATTTTTTGAGCAATAATTGCCCGGCAACAGAATGGACCAATTAATGGATCAATCTAGAGCAATTTCAATAAAATGCGGCAATTCTTTCGGCAATATTGCTTCTAATTGCTCCATATATTCCTTATTGCCCAAAGTGGCCGACATGAATTGCCGAATATCCACACGGTTTGGAAATGTTAGTCAATTTTCCTTCTATACGCATACGTATCCATTGTTTCACTTTCGTGTGGTGACAGGGATGAGATGCGCCGCTGTCATTTCATTTTCTTTGCTTCTATTGTACAGTGCAGTACAGCTGTGCGTGGATTAATAAAAATGGCGTGGAATAATGAAAAAATAATAAAGTTTTTGAATAAATAATTGTCCATATCATCACACAATAAGGATGGCTTTCGTCTTGCTAGATACGTTCGCACCCAAATCTGTCTATTCCTTTTCTTTTTTTTTCGTTTTAAACTTATTATAATAAAAGCACCACACGCCGCTGCCAGTAAAACTTCGTCCATAGCTAGCGACAGTTCAACTGAATTGCTATAGTGTATAAATGATTGCCTTGTATTGCCTAGTTTTTCAGAGTTGCTCCATATCGCGTGATATGGTGTGGCGGTATCTTTGGCAACAATTGCTACATGTTGCCATCGCCGTAAATTGCTGATGTAATAGTTGACCACTATTGCCCGGAATTGTGCAATTTTAGTTGCCCGTGTAAGCGCACCTTAAGACATTACATACCATGTCAAAACAGAAGTTAATTACCACCTTTATTTTTTTTTAAGAATAGTTGTTATTATATGTTGTTTGAAGTGAAAGATGCTTTAATAAATGTTAATTTTAACATTAGTACTAAATTATGAACACAGATGCTGCTATGTGCGTTTAATATTGAGTTTAAACTAGACGAATTACATAATTTCTTCTAAAGATCTCGCGGTCCGGGGGCTGCCCATCGTTGGCTTAGACTTTGCTTCTGCAATCAATAGACTATATTATAGACATTGTCCTATTTTTGCAACAAAAGGATTCACTGTTGTTTAATCCTTTGAAAAGCATAAATTAGCCTCCTATTCATGATATTCAGCAAAAAAAAAGGTGGTAGCATACTTGATATATTCCGCAAACGCATTCATCTTATCAAAACTGAAAGACGATTATTATATTTTTTACATTGACTGTACCACATTTGGTACGGAATGATGTTCAAATAAATTGAAGCAATCTACTGAAACATTTATGAAATTAGCTCTTCAATGAACGAGTCTATTTTTAACGCGCTTTTATTAGCTTCACCTGTATGTTTGTTTGTTTGTAAAGGATTATTTGAACGTGAAATTCACCCACTTCAAAACGTCAGATTAAACTGAAACTTTGCACAATTATCAAGTTTGTCTCATTATCCTAACCAGGACCTTCAGAATAAAAAAAAAACCTGAAAAATTACAGCAAGCAAGCTAACACGTTGTAGTGACGTTTGTTGCGTTTCCTACCCCATAGTCAAATGAAATATTGTTTTTTAGTCTTATGATTAAAATTAGAGTTTAAAAAAACTAAAACAACACGCTTTTATAAACTCAAAAAATGCAAAATAATTTGACAACAAAATTAACATTAGTGTAAAAAGCATGGAGTGCTTAACATCGGTAATAATTTTTTCATTTACTAGCTAATTGTAAACGTCGAGCTATTATGAAAAGTTAAGATAGCACCCCACGCTTTTTACAGTAGTGATAATTTTGTTGTCAAATTATTTTGCATTTTTTAGTTCATAAAAGCGTGTTGTTTTAGTTTTTTAAACTCTTAATTTTTTTCCTCTTGCACTAGCAGAATAACGTGAATTTACAGCACTGAAATTTTATCGTTGTTCCCAAACTGCACCGTTTCACGGACACGACGGCATTTATGGGCGTGTATCGTATTGTGCCCATGAATCACGGTGTCCTGTTACACAGAGCGTGTTGCGTTTTTTTAACAGGAGACACCGTGCTGCGATGCATTCCGATACAGTGTTTGGTGTAGTCGGCGGCGACTCTTCGACTACTTCAGTTTAAGACGGAAGACGAACCTTCTTTCAGTTTTCACACATACAATAAGATCTCGTTTAACGCTGCTCCGCTTAACGCTGTTTCAGTATTACGCGGTTTCTAAAAAAAACGTTTAGCCACTATAACGTAAATTATATGGATCAATTTATATAAAATGACTAGCTGACCCGGCGAACTTTGTTCCGCCTTATTAAGTTCAATTTTTTATTAGGATTTTAATAGTTAGGATTCTTTCATTACTCACTCACTCCGTTCGTTCGCCCGAGTTTATAATTATTTGTTTCAATACCCGCTCACTCACTCTGTTCGTTCGCTCGAACTTATATCTATTTGTTTCATTACTCACTCACTCCATTCGTTCGCTCGAATTTATAATTATTTGTTTCATTACTCACTCACTCACTCCGTTCGTTCGCTCGAATTTATAATTATGTGTTTCATTACTCACTCAGTCACTCCGTTCGTTCGCTCGAATTTATAATTATTTGTTTCATTACTCACTCAGTCACTCCGTTCGTTCGCTCGAATTTATAATTAGTTGTTTCATTACTCACTTCGTTCGTTCGCTCGAATTTATAATTATTTGCATGATATATACCGGTAAAGTTGTAGCCGGGAGCTCACAACACGTGTTGATTTATATCTGATTTCTTAATCAATTAGAAGTGAAAACTGTCTTTATTAATTATTTATAAAATGTAAATAAATAATAATAGCACTGAGAAATAATGATAAATTCACTATGAGAATAAAATTAACTTGAGAGTTGCACTGAAAAATTTAAATGATACGTATAACAAGTCACTGCTATGATTGAGACACAAATAAAACCTAAAAAAAATGGACGAAAACTGTATAGTGAGTGAGAGAAAGGAAGCCGGCTTCGTTCTCACCCCTACTCCATGATGTTTGCTGGTTGAAAAGTGACAACGGGAGACACCTGGCGCGGATAACTGATTGGTTGATAGAACTATACATGAAAATTATAGTATACTACAATGATTATATTCGATTGCCATCTTGTGGATCTGTGGATGGAACAGAATAATATAAAAATCGCGATTAAAAATCAGGGGTTGATCGTATAAGGGTGAAAATTTAGAATTAAATGTATTTTTCAATACTGAATCATGAAAGAATAAAAACAAATAATTTTGTCCAAAAAATAAAAAAAAAAAAATTGGGGTGGACCACCCTTAACATTTAGTGGTATGAAAAATAGATGTCGGCCGATTCTCAGACCTACCAGATAAGCACACAAAATTTTATTAAAATCGGTTCAGCCGTTTCGGAGGAGTTTGAGAACAAACACCGTGACACGAGAATTTTATATATTAGATTTGTTGATTTTTGATACTATAAATCCTGTGGTTTTTAATGGCATTGTTTGAATAAATCTAGGCGAATTTAATACCCTACCAAACAAAAAAGAACCATCGAAAAAAATGGTCGTAACAAATCTGTATAACGACTACATAAATAAATATTAACGACTTGTCTAGAAAAAAATGTGTTTCCAAATCCCACGGCCAACGTTTTTATTTCAGTGTGTTAAAAATCCCAGATTATTTTCTAGATTTTGGTGCAGCCAATGATTTAAAATAAAACCGTTTAACAAAGTTTTTTTCAGTTTTTATTGTGCGCGCGTGGTGCCTCCTTAATAAGATTGTCTCAATATGCGTCGGTTCAGTTTTAAGGTCAGTCGCGATGCGACAGTCTTTCGTGCAGTTAGCGTACGGTTCATGCTTTGGCTTAGCTCCAACTCTATGGAAGGGAGATTACGTATTCATCAAAGCTCTTGCTATATTATAGTGGCATGGGAGACACACTACTTCCGAAACAAACTGTGAGATCAGCGTCTTAGACTTGACATTTTCTGAATTCTTCATAAACTTTGTACTTTCGATTTGTCAAAAGTTCCGATTTATTCCTTAAGTTGACGTTCTAATATTTCACAAATTCAAATTTGTCCAAAGTTTATTTATTAACATTGTCATGCGGTATTTGAAAATGTAGGGAAGTAGTATCAGAAGTATGATTATACTTTTGATACTACAGTGGAATCTCGATAACTCGAACCTCGTTAAGTCTTAAAGCCTAGTCTACATCTAACGAATGCTCAGCCGAATTACTCGTTAACCTAGCGCTTGCTAAAGCCGAATGAGGTTCGCAATTTATTTTATTTTGAATTTGTTCAAACATTATGCTAACTTCGTTATACCTATGCTGGCAGAAGAATTAGAAGCAATATTACCCCACCAAAATAAAATTAGGGAGAATCCCCCTAGCGCCGGACAGCACCTAGTACCGGAGAAAACACGTCGAAACATGAAATAACGCTCATAGTAACATTTGTGTAATTGAAGACGTCAAACTCAACGGTCAGATCCCCCTCGCGGCGCGGGAGGCGTCAGTTTCGTTCGATACGCCTTACAGGTTACACGTTAGTCATTTTGAGCAGGAATTTGTTGCGTCAGAACGTCATAGATTGTATTTTTACTTTTGTTGATTTATTTAGATTTTTATAATGTTTATATGATTCAGGCGGTTATGGTATTAATGTAAGATTATTTTAAACCCATAATTACCAGGTTCTGTCCGGTCTTATGGGTTCGAATTTATACTTGCCCGGTAGGTACTAGGTGCCAAATTTCAATGAAACCAAAAACTAAACCAATGATATATTTCATTTTAAGTGGCTAAGAAATGTACAATGTTTATCTTTGTTGATTTATTTTATTGTTATATAATATATATGATTGTTTAACGAAAATAAGTATCGAAACAAAACATAATTATTCCATTTTTTGTTTATCAAAAACCTTCAGTGTTCGGTACTCGGGGGACTTCCCCTATTTGGACAAGAAAATGAAACTAGTGTTAGTATTATAAAGGATCTCGAAACTGAAGGTACCGTTTATTTCTGAGAATTAATTTTGTTCAATTCGAAAGTATGTTGGAAGAAATAGCTCCGACAATCCAGATAGCAGACACCATCTTTTGAGATGCCATTCCAGCAAGAATTAAATCACTTTGTCATTTTTAGCTACAGAAAACAGCTGTCGCAGTTTGCAACATTTGTTTAGACTTAAGAGTATCCAAACCAGCTATATCTACATTTATATCATACAAAAACACGTGTACCTTGTCGCTCACTCGCTTACGCGCTGTCTTGACTGGTTTACACAGACCGAGTGATCAAACAAGTAGAACGTGCGGGTGATGGAATATCCACCCGACTAAGTGAATAGAGCGTACGCCTAACAATTCGGCCGTTCAATTACTCGTGAGACAACTCGGCCGAGTATTGACTGTCGGGTTCACATTTGTTTAGTGCTCGGCCGAGTGCACTGTCTCGTAAATTAGGCTTAAGGTAATTGTCGTGGTAAAATATTGTCAAAAAGTTATAGATTATACGCGCCACAAAAGTATACTAGCTTGTAGCTAAGTGATCCATAATTTGTACGCAAGACTGTACCCGTGGAAACGTAACCCATATAGTATTCGTATGCATGTATACTTTTCTATAAATTGTTGAACTTTAAACCGTTATTTATAAATAATTAGACGTTCAAAAATTTTTTCTTATTTTTTTTTTAAACTCATAAATTCATTGAAAGACTGTCAGTTTTTGGAAAGTTTCTGATAGTTAGTTCTTTTTTTATAAATAAGAAACTGGTTCAGAACTACAGAGATCGTATACAATCAATGTTAATTATCCAATTTTTAATTGAATTTATCTCGGATTATATACGGTCGATCGACTTCAAATTTTCAGGGTAATTGTATTATCATGTCCTTAATAAGTATACATAATCATAAATTAAGAATTTTCTGACGGTGTGCCTTAACCACGACAACTACCTTAAGACTGTCGAAACGCTCTAAATTTAAGCCAAAATTAGGGCTTCGGCTGATAGTTGATTGTAGACTTATTCGTCAACATTTTGCAAAAATTCATTCTCTATAAGGAAGATAAAGGACAAACTTAGGTCTCTAATGGACTACTTTTGTAATGTATGTACGATTTACTAAAAAAAAACACGTTTTCAATGGCACACTACGACCTTATTCGTATTTATTTCACAAAATTGTTTCACAAACCTAAAGTGACTCTTCCTTGTTCGGAAAAGTTTTTTAAATCTTCAAAATATTTCCAAAATTTAGAGTAATCAACTGGCAGCGGCACCCTTGCAACAGCATTTTTAGCATCGTAGTGTGGCTTAAATTCAGAGCGTTCCGACAGCCTTAATCCTCAGACGAAAACGTATGCAGAGTCTACTACTCACGATTCAACATGGCGGCGATCGGACACATTGGCCACACTCTTCCTATAGGCATTCTATAAGAACCCTTCAATGAGCGCCGCAATCAACACGTGAGTCAACAGCGTACTACCATTTTATTGTAATGAATTGGATAGCGGGGAAAATAATGAAGAGAAATGTACTTTCACTTAAGATTCCAGTGAAGGTCATTGCATATCTGGAACGCTTTGTGCAGACAGACTTTTATTAGCGAATCAAATGGTCTCATAAAGGAAATCGCTTAAAAGGAATCCGCCACTTAGCGTCTAAATAGCTGTTCCGGAGCTTTCAAAGCTTAAAGACAAACGAAAGTAAATATGAAATGGTTGCACGGCAGATGAGGCAGTTTTTTATAGGGTTGTTAAATAAAGCTGCATTGGAATTCAGTCTATATTGGGTACACAATCACTTCTGGTTTTGAACTAACTTTAGATGAAATAAAAACATTGGTAGATAACAACATATCTGTAGGGAATTTGAAACCTCGCAGTTAATATGGGCGCCAAATTATAACGGTTCAAAAAATCGATAGCTGTCATAAAAACATTGGCCACGTATGAGTCGGACTCGCGCACGAAGGGTTTCGTACCAGTTATACAAGTTACATGTTTGACAGAAATTTATAGTGTGCTGCATTTTGTTTTTCTGTAGTTTATATAATATATATAATGGGGGTGCCACAGGGCAGCGTTTTGGGACCATTGCTATTTATTTTATACATAAATGACTTGCCCAGCCAGATCGATGATGCAAGGACCGTTTGTTATGCTGATGATACTAACTTATTAATTACGGGGAAAAATTGGAATGCATTGACTCAAATAGCCACAAAAGTCTTAACTACTACAACAAACTGGTTTGAAAACAATAAACTATCTTTAGGTAAAAGTAAAACTAACATAATGGTATTTCAAACGTCACAAGGGGCAACACAAACTCCAAAAAAGATTACCTTAGGAACTTATTCCTAGGCTTAACGATAAATCAGCACATCAAGTGGTCATCGCATCTTAGTGACTTGGCTGGGCAATTGAGCAAAATTTGCTATTCTTTGAGGCATATGTCACGTACAGTAGGCACTAACACGCTAAGAATAATGTATTTTGGTAGCTTTCTTGCCAGACTTAGATACGGCATCATTTTCTGGGGCGCTGCAAACTCGGACGTAATTTTTAAATTACAAAAATATGCCGTAAGGATATTAGCGGGCTTAAGAGCTCGAGATTCCTGTAGAGGGGTATTTAGGAGACATGGTCTTATGACGCTTCCCTGTGTGTACATCTACGAATGCCTTATGTTTGTTAGGAAAAATCCTTTGCTTTTTGATAATTATAAATTAACCCATGATCTTAACACTAGGGGGGCAAATGACTTCCGTTAGCCAGCTCATTCCTTAACTTCCTTTGAGGGAGGTGCACTTTATAACTGTTTAAAGATATATAATAATTTACAAGCAAAAATCAAAAACATTGAGACCCTTTCTCGCTTCAAGGAAGTAATAAGGAATGAATTGATAACCGAAGAATTTTATAAACCAAATGAATTTTATATGTAAATCTGTAAATGACATGTTACAAACATACAGTCAATTGTAACGAATTATATTATTATTAGTGTATTTGCCATATGGCAACATACACTATTGGCGTTGGTCGGATGGCGGGACCTAGGGGTCGGACCAAGATTTCTCGACGTTTCATAACCTCCTGAACACATTGGCACCATTTTTGAAAATGTTTATATATATATGTATATATATATATATATTTATATATATATATTTATATATTTATATATTTATATATATATAGGTATATATGTGTGCGGGCAATAACTTTCGAAGGCGTTAATTCATTTTAACGAAATTTGGCACACATGTTGGAATCCATCACCGCACGAAGCCTATTTAAAATGGGCCTAATCGGGTGGTTTTTAGGGGTTGAAAAAAGTTTTTTAATAGCAATTAAAAAGTGCTCTCAAAATTTTAATAAAATCGGCCCGACAGGACCGGATTTACAAATTTTCTGAAAACACTAGTTTGCATATAGTGAGTTATTTACTGAAAGGTGTTTTTAATTTTGGTGTAGACGTTCGATCGACAATAATAATGCAATTAAGGAAAAATTGTAAATTTAAGGGGTGTATTAAGGAGTTAATTTTTTTATTTTGCCCAACAATCACCTTAAGTTCACATAATAAAGCCACAATCCCTGTATTAGCAAATACACTATATTGTCGGCAGGGTTTTGGCACTGCGACCCGGGTTTTTTTATTATTATGTAAATAAAACTATGGTATGAATGAAACGAAATGTCCTTGTCAGAATTTTCATATGACATAAACATCAAACTGCCCTCTTAAAATGTGTAATAATTTCGCCGTAATTATAATATTAAAAACTAAAGAAGTTAAACTTCTAATGTGAGTTTATGAGGGTGAGACTCATTATAATATTTTTTTTTACCTATTTTATTGCAAATCCGTACAACCTGACAGGCAATATATTATTGTCATAGTTTTGTGCCGAGTCTTCTTCAAGAGTTATATTCCACTATATCACCATTTTACTTATAGACGCTTGGTTTCTATATCTTCTATAAACACACGGTTGGCCGCAGAGCAGCGATGACAAAAGTGCTATCGACCAACATCCATTAGACGTTATACCACAATAATCTATCTAATGTCTGCAAGAGATATACATTTCTATGCAGACTTGTGACAAATACTTTTGAAAAGTATTTAAATACAAATACTTTTGTTCCTAGAGTATTTAAAACACAAATACAAATACTTTGGAGTATTTGAAATTCAAATACTTTTGGGTCATATCTACGAAAATATTTTTGAGCAATAATTATTTATTTTAAAAGCGAGTGCGAAAGCTCAACTAATTAAAAAAGTATTCGTCGACAAGTATATACTTGTTATAAACATTTATTGTTACAATGCTAAATTAGAAAAATTTATTTTTTATCCACTGTCACCGTCGGGACTCAAACCCGAGTCTTTCCCTTTCGCGGCGGAATGAGTTATCAATTACTCTACGGTGCGATATCTTAACAGTTAATTCATCATAATAAAGCATTTGTAACATTTAAGGCTATCGGAACGCTCTGAATTTTGTTTGTGGTGTAACCCAGCGGCAAGGGGCGAGGTAGGCAAAAGACATATTGTGGGTGTGACTTTCTTTAGCTGTCTTGCTCAAATCATCCGCACCTTTCAATTTTTGGCTGGTGCCAACTACGAGGCTGAAAAATGTTACTGCAAGGGCGCCGCTGTCAATTGATAACTCTAATTTTTGGAAATATTTTGAAGATTTAAAAAACTTTTCCGAAAAAGGAAGAGTCACTTTAGGTTTGTGATGGAACAGTTTTGTGAAATAAGTACGAATAAGGTCGTAGTGTGACATTGAAGACGTGTGTTTTTTTAGCACAATTAATGCAAACTTTTTTCTAGTAAATCGTACATAAATTACAAAAGTAGTCCATTAGAGACCTAGATTTGTCCTTTATCTTCCTTATAAGGAAGAATTTTTGCAGAATGTTGACGAATAAGTCTACAATTAGTTGACAGCCGAAGCTCTATTTTTGACTTAAATTCAGAGCGTTCCGACAGCCTTAATTCACTACATATGAGAGCTATTTTTTTAGCTAGGTAACGCTAAACAAGAACCATCTCAGTAGCGAGAGTTATGAATGAATCAAGTAAATTTCCGTTTTTTATTATTAATCATTAATCCAACCTTAGTACACAAATCTATGTTATCATATGGAAATTTCTTTAATAGTGTGTAGTTAATTGAATGTTACAATTGCTTTATTATGGTGAATTAACTGTTAAGATATCGCACCGTAGAGTAATTGATAACTCATTCCGCCGCGAAAGTGGAAAGATTCGGATTTGAGTCCCGACGGTGTCAGCGGATAAAAAATAAATTTGTCTAATTTAGCATTGTAACAATGAATGTTTGTAACAATTATATAGCTCGTTCTGAAGCTTTGTAGAATTAACATATATCATAGTATACTTATATGTATTTGTAAAAAATACTTTCTTTTAAGTATTTAAATACAAATACTCGCTTGGCTAATTAAAAAAATATTCTTAAGCCAGTATATAATTGTAAAAAGTACTTTCTTTTAAGTATTTAAATACAAATACAAATTTTCGTTTGGCTATTTAAAAATTTATTCTTAAGCAAGTATAACTTGTAAAAAATACTTGATTTTAAGTACTTAAGTTAGTGTCTGACCGAAAGTTCGATTTCGGTTTCGGTCGAGTTTCGGCAAAAAAACGAGTTTCGGTTTAGTATCGGTTTCGGCGGCAAACCTGCCGAAACTACGACCGAAACCGAAACTGCATTCGGGAGTTCTCGTGCTGTGATCGGTCATGTTCGGAGCGTTAAATTCCATCCAAGCAAGCCACGAAGACATTTTGCCGGCTCCACGTGTCTAATCATGTGGTGACTGCCTTGTGTTTACAGTTCGTTTTGTTTGTTGTGAGTTTTCGAGTGATTTATTTTGAATTCGGTAAGTTTTATTACGTGATATAGCATAAGAGTAGGTGGTAAACATAAAAAATAATTCATTATAACAAATGAATACATTTAATTACAAACTAATGCATATAAATACAGTTTCGGTTTCGGCCGAAACTGATAATGTTGCCGAAATTCGATTTCGGTCGTAAAAACAGTTTCGGTCGGGCACTAACTTACCTAAGTACAAATACAAAATATTTTACTGATAATTTCTTATTTGGAAATGACATTACATTATTATTTTAATAATAAAAATTGTTTGAATAATTTATATGTAATTATTATATAGGTACTGTTGATTTGAAATATTCATTAATCATTCATACCTACAAAAAAATTAGGTTAAGTATTTGAAAAAGTATAAAAAAGTATAAATATGGCCGCCACCACAAAATGGCGGATTTTCTTCTTCCTTACAATCTCCTCCACGTGGGTATCAAATGAAAGTAGAATACAGTCAGCAGTCTGACTTCATTCCAAATCCAAAATGGCGACTGACACAAAATGGCAGATCATGTGTTTCTTTACAACCCCCTTGATATGGGTATCAAACACTGAAATATAAATATACTGGAAGGGGCACTGAGCGGCGGGAAGCGAGCCGAGAGAGAGAGTAGATTTGTGGAGAGTCTGTCTTTGTCGTACAGTCAAAACCAAAAACATTTTCTCCTGTGTTCACCTTATGGTAGTGGCTCAAGGGACCCGAGACAAGTAGAATTACTATGATATTAAGGTTACATTTTTTTTTCTTAATATTCAATTAATTACTATATTTTAGAAGATGATTTGGGTGCACGAATATTTTTTTGTGAAAAAAATACATATATATCGAAATAGTTGATGCATTCGTGCCCATAACTGGCGCATTATGTGAATAAAAAAATAAAACTCGCCAACTTCGGCAAACATTTTGTTTGGGTACCAAACATTGTGGCAATTCTTAACGCAGCAAATCCGGACCATTTTTTAAGTTTTTTTAAAATTATTAACACCAACCACGCTTTTTAAATTTTCAAATATATTATTTGTTATTAAATGTTTATTATAAAGGAATGTAAGGCGCTATGGTCATCACTTCTTCTAATAACGTACTACAACAGCACTGCGAAAAAAGGAATAAATTTTTGAGATGGGGTGTAACCACGGTGTAACGCATGCGATGTGCTGTATTGTGCGCAAGCGCACAAGGAGAGAGTGAGACGGACTCTCCACAAATACTCTCTGTCTCTACCGCGTTTACCGTGCACGGGCCAGGCATGGCAGTGCCCCTTCCAGTATATTTATATTTCAGTGGTATCAAATGAGAGGGTATGACAAACTATGTGAAGTTATTTAAAATCCAATATGGTGGCCAAAAGGCATACTGGAATTTTGAAACTATATTTTAGATAAAAAAAACTTATAAAGGCAAGCTTTTATTGCAGTGTACTAAAAAGGATAAAAATAATCGTGGAAAAAAATGGACATGACCAACAGAACTAATTATAATTTTGTCTATAATAGTATATAATAGTCTAAATAGTATATATAATTAAAAAAAAAAAATCATACTTACCTACAAATCATCCGTATTCAACACCTGCCGCTATCTTACCTTTAACTAATGGTTATCGATCTAGTGCTCATGACTTTACAGTCGATGCACATCATTATACACCCTTTTGTTTTTTTTTTCCTTTTTTCCTTTCCTTCTTTTATTTTCCTCCCTTTTCTGTTTGTATATCTGTATTACTTTTATTTTGTTTCTTTCTTTCTTAAATAATAAAAAAAAAAAAAAATTATAATTTTATATTATAATGTTGTTATCGTTGATACTGACATTTGCATACACCGTTTAATTTAATGTTGAATTATGGCAGGCGTGTTTTGTCTGCCGATAAACAGTTTTAACTGATAAGATATTTAATGTAGGGCTTCAGATTATATTGATACGTGATAGTAACATTTTATTGTTGTGGCCTTTTGGAGGCCTCTTCAATTATTAATGCGCAGTGCGTTTCACTTTACTCTGCATTATTTAATGACACTCCCGTAATTTTCCGAAAACGATAATACAGAAACATACGTAATAGATAGCTAATTAGTTGAGTGTTCTAATTGTTTCGTCGCTCATGACCTTAGATGTGGAACGTCTATAATCCTAACTAATATTTTAGTATAATAGCTTTTGTCTGCTATAATTGTTAAGAAATATTCATTGTTGTAGCACTATATTAGAAAAATTTATTATTCCAACACGTCACCGTCGGGATTTAAACCCAAATCTTTCCACTTTCGCGGCGGAATGAGTTAATCAATTACTCTACGGTGCACATAATTCAACATTTTAATCCTTCATAATATAGCGATTTACAACACTCAAATTCACTACATGTGAGAGCCAATTATTTTTAGCTATAGCTAGACATTAACTCTCACAGTAGCGAGGGCTCTTGAGTGAATCAAAGATGAACTTTCCATTATTAATACGGTCCTAAGCTACAGATTTTTTCTATTTCGTTAGGACTGTTTTAAAGCGGAAAACGACAATTTAATATTGGTAAATTGTCAACACCATTATTTCATATTAGTAGATATTTTACATACGCTTGTAGCTACGTACCAGCTGAATTAATTTAGTATAATAGCTTTTGTCTGCTGTCGTTTTCCGCTTTGAAACAGTCCTAACGAAACAAAAATTCTGTGATTTAGGACCGTGTCAATAATGGAAAGTTCATCTTTGATTCATTCAAGAGCCCTCGCTACTGTGAGAGTTAATGTCTAGCTATAGCTAAAAATAATTGGCTCTCGCATGTAGTGAATTTGAGTGTTGTAAATCGCTATATTAGGAAGGATTAAAATGTTGAATTGTGTGCACCCTAGAGTAACTGATTAACTCATTCCGCCGCGAAAGTGGAAAGATTAGGGTTTAAATCCCGACGGTGACGTGTTGGAATAATACATTTTTCTAATATAGTGCTACAACAATGAATGTTTCTTAACAATTATAGCAGACAAAAGCTATTAAACTAAATTAATTCAGCTGGTACGTAGCTACAAGCGTATGAAAAATATCTACTAACTAATATTATAAATGCGAATGTGAGTTTGTTTGTTACGCTGAACAGATTTCGATAAAATTTTATGAGGAGATAGATTGCATCCTAAAGAAGGACACAGGCTATCTTTTGTCTCAAAATAAAAACTTAAAAGGTGTGAAATAGGAGACGAATGTCACTAACAGGTCATCACGGTACCTTCCGGAACTATTCGACATCCAGACTTAAAATTTGGCAGTCATGTTTCTTTTGTTGAAAGGGGGGAAGTACAGGGGTGTTAATGATTAACACACTCTAATTTTTAAAATACAGTTTCTATGGATTGGAAATGTAGCTGTTAGGTCTTGATGAAGATTCCACTACTGTTGTTGTTGCCGTGTATCATTATAATCGCGGACGGAGCTGCGGGGAGCGGCTAGTCACTAATAATAATCAGTACGAATACACACAATTGTAACGAGACCTCTGAATTTTCGTTTTCTTTAAGGTAGTTGTCGTGGTACAATATTGTCAAAAAGTTATAGATTATACGCGCCACTAAAGTATACTAGCTTGTAGCTAAGTGATCCATAATTTGTACGCAAGACTGTACCCGTGGAAACGTAACCCATACAGTATTCATATGCATGTATACTTTTCTATAAATTGTTGAACGGTCAAAAATTTTTTCTTATTTTTTTTTAAATTCATAACAAATGCATTGAAAGACTGTCAGTTTTTGGAAAGTTTCTGACAGTTAGTTCTTTTTTTATAAATAAGAAACTGGTTCAGAACTACAGAGATCGTATACAATCGATGTTAATTATCCAGTTTTTAATTGAATTTATCTCGGATTATATACGGTCGATCGACTTCAAATTTTCAGGGTAATTGTATTATCAGGTCCTTAATAAGTATACAAAAATTAAGAATTTTCTGACGTTGTGCCTTAACCACGACAACTACCTTAAGAATGTTTGGATGTTTTGTATGACAACTAAACAGAAAAATGTATTTCTAATAGTAAGAATTATTGGATAGGTATTTGAGCTACTGTGAAAAGTTGTACAATAACTCTTTATCTGAATACAAAAACACTCCCTTTTTTATAATATTAGGAAAAATCAGGTCTTGAAATAAACTAAATAAAAAGATCAGGTGAAAAGACCAATTTTTAAGTACGTTTTTATTCAATGTACGACGTTTCGTCGGTATTATTCCGACTTCTTCAAGTACCTCGAAAATTTAGTTAAAATATGTCATACCAATATTTTTTAAATAAAATAATAATTACAGTAAAATTCAAAAAATTATTAGCGTCATAATTTTTTATAATAATAATTTTTTGAATTTTATTGTAATTGATTATTTTATTTAAAAAATATTGGTATGACATATTTTAACTAAATTTTCGAGGTACTTGAAGAAGTCGGAATAATACCGACGAAACGTCGTACATTGAATAAAAACGTACTTAAAAATTGGTCTTTTCACCTGATCTTTTTATTTAATTTTTTTATAATGTTCCATTTTGAATATACGTATCATTTATTTCCCCCCAACGCATCCTGTCTGTCAGCTGTCATATAGGTATGAGGAGACGAGATCAAGAACATCTTCTCTTACACCATCTCTAACTTGTGCTATAAGACATTGCTTCTTGCCAAATTTCATGATTCTAGGTCAACGGGAAGTACCCTACAGGTGTTGATTCCCTTGCGAATGTCAAAATATGCAGCATAAACGACCGTATCTTTTGATTGCGTTTACTTAGAAGTTTGATTTTTTTACAGCTCCAAGGAATTGCAGACCTGAGTATTTTATAAAAATTTCAACGAGATTCCTCCACGCGTTTCTGAGAAAAAGGGTCTTGATAGATAGACAACGAAGTGATCCTATAAGGGTTCCTTTTATATAATAACTGACTTGAATTTCTTATTTTGCAATTTCTCGATCAGAAGTTAACATTATTTTGTCGTTTGTTTCAGGCCTGCAGTTGCGCAGCATAGACGAGCCGCGCATGACCGCCGAGACAGTGTCGGGAGGCAGCTCCGTCGGCGGCGGGGGCACCAATAGTACAGTGGCGGCGAGCGAAGGCAGTGAGGCGCTAGCCACTGGTCATCATCAGCATCATCACCATCATCATCATCATCACCCGTCGCTGAAGCTTCAGCATCAGCACCAACAATCGACCAACAGACACTTGCATAATAGTCAGCAGCAACAGCAACAACAACAGCAGCCCTACGATCCAGAATACGCACGAATCGAGACCTGGCTCGACGAACATCCTGACTTTGTACAGGATTATTTTTTAAGGTTAGTTTACATGATTGCTATTATCAAGCGAGTTGAATTTTAACACAAAAAATAGGTGAAAACTGTTTTATTTTAAACTAGCGACCCAGTCCGACTTCGCCCGGGTGTAAATGTAATATACAGGGTGTCTCACCGAACGTTGGCTAACATGGGTAACTTTGTTATTAGTGGAGATAGAAAGTCGGTTAAATGGGCAAAGTAGTGCAGAAAATTGGGCTCATTAACATCCCGTCGAAAAAGAATTGAATTTTGACACCCTATGAATTTATTCAGAAAATAGTGAAAATTGCCATTTATGAAAACTGGCCATAACTTTTTTATTTATGAAGATATTTGAAAATTTCATTAACCATTCTTTGATAACTTTTTAAGGTCTTTTCAGTGGTGTAGGTTTAAATTTTTTATTTCCACTACATAATGAGATATTGACATGAACTTTGGTTTTTCTTATGGACGGCATTTTTGATGCATTACAAACTAGATACATAAGCTACTATTTTACGTCTAATAATTTTCTCCTATTTGGGTCTTGGAATAATTCGCACTTTTAATTAGAAATAGAAATCAAAAATCTCGAATTGCGGTACAAAATGGTGAAACTTCGAAAGAAGCGAAACAAAATACTATAAAAGTATTGACTTTTTTTCTTTGTTGTCCTTGGTAATTAATATATAAATGATTTGTCGGGAAAAAGGACTTCTTAATATAAAAATGATTTGTCGGGAAAAAGGACTTATTCCCGACAAATCATTTTTATACTATAAAAGTATATTAAGCAGTCAATTAAATACTGTATGTTTACGGAGTTTAAAATTCGTAAAAAATATATTCCCGATTGCCATATCTTCCCGGAAGGGAGCTTTATGATGACAGAAAAGCGCATTAAATATGATATCACACTAGTAAAACGTGTTTAAAGAGATAAAAGGTTTTTTATTCCCTGCATTGAGTGCTTTCAGTTTACATAAGGAATTCATATTTCATCACAAACAGGTACAAATAGTCTACAAACTTATGGTTTTACTAATAATAATAATAATAATGCGGTTAACGTCCGTTTCTCGACTTTATGTCATAACAGACGCCATTCGCACCATTACTATTTTCCATCTACCACACTTCCCGTTATTTTTCTACATTTTTAAAACTTCAACTTATGTAATAGCAATGGGCGAATGAAGGAATTATAGGAAATTAGGATAAGGTAGCTAATTTTAAACTAGGAGTTTGATGGATAAACGGCCATGGCCTCAAATAAGGAACCATCTCGATATTTATCTGGAATTAATTGAGGGAAACCATGGAAAACCTCAATCAAGATGGCCGGTACAGGAATTACCGTTTCTCGGCGAGAGGCAAATAAGAATTTCGTTTTTTTTTTTTACTATTTCGGTATGAAATAAAAAAATACGTACCTATTACATTAGTTAGAAGTTTGAGTATATTGTGTGCCGCAACATTTGTCCTTGTCTCCGATTTTCATCTCGGAAATCCCGGGAATTAGTTTTTTAGTTGGCAAGTCTAGACACAAGCATCAATGAAATGTATATGGGCGCTGTGACGTGACAAGAATCATCGTTTTAAATTATACTTGAATTTTATACGGATTTAAGAAAGCATCGTACATGAAAAAGAGAGCTAGTTTCCAAGTACAATATTCTCATTCAAAAGATCATTTAAGATCAAAAGAATTATAGAGATGATTTCTTTTAGAAAATATCATCGACCTAACATTTTTTTCATATAAAAATAATAATTGAGAATAATAGCTTTTGTCTGCTATAATTGTTAAGAAACATTAATTGTTGTAGCACTATATTAGAAAAATTTATTATTCCAACATGTCACCATCGGGATTTAAACCCGAATCTTTCCACTTTGGCGGCGGAATGAGTTAATTACTCTACGGTGCACACAATTCAATTTTTAATCCTTCATAATATAGCGATTTACAACACTCAAATTCACTACATGCGAGAGCCAATTATTTTTTAGCAATAGCTAAACATTAACTCTCACAGTAGCGAGGGCTCTTGAATGAATCAAAGATGAACTTTTCATTATTAATACGGACCTAAGTCACAGAACTTTTCTGTATCGTTTTGGGGGCTGGAACAGATTAATGACATTTCAATTAATATAACTGGGGAAATTTGCTTCGAGATACGAGCAAGGTGACGGAACGAATAAACCTCGTGTCTCGAAGTACAACTGGATATGCAATTAAGGCTGTCGGAACGCTCTGAATTTAAGCCAAAAATAGAGCTTCGGCTGTCAACTGATTGTAGACTTATTCGTTAACGTTTTGCAAACATTCTTTCTCTATAAGGAAGATAAAGGACAAATATAGGTCTCTAATGGACTACTTTTGTAATTTATGTACGATTTATTAGAAAAAAGTTGGCATTAATTGTGCCAAAAATACACGTTTTCAATGTCATACTACGACCTTATTCGTACTTATTTCACAAAACTGTTCCATCACAAACCTAAAGTGACTCTTCCTTTTTCGGAAAAGTTTTTTAAATCTTAAAAATATTTCCAAAAATTAGAGTAATCAATTGACAGCGGCACCCTTGCAATAGCATCTTTTAACCTCGTAGTGTGGACCAGCCAAAAATTGAAACGTGCGGGTGATTTGAGCGAAACAGAGCTAAAGAAAGTCACATCCACAATATGTCTTTTGCCTACTTCGCCTCTTATCGCTAGATCTCAGCACAAACTCTGTAAAAGTGATCTAACACTGTTAAGAATGTTGAATTCTGTACACGCCTTAAAACGGTCCTGCATAATGAAAATTATATATTCGGTATTATGTTATCATATTTGAGACTTGTTGCGACCCAGTAAATACGCACAGGTAATCACAATGTAGCTACTGTAGACCATAAAGACTCCTCCACTCCGTGTGGGACGTGCAGTCGAGCACCGGCGGCAGGGGAATCGCGGAGCACCGGCTTGGGAGCTTTATACATCCCACCGCACGACTTTAACGTTCAGACATCAGAGCTTGAGCGCTCGCATATACAAGATAAAGTTAAAACTCGACACACAATACATTATAGGTACAAATATACATGATGTATAGGTATAGATGTTTTTGCACTACATCTGTTTGCTTATGTTGGTCTTTTGATAATAATAATCTATATACATATATAAAAAGCGATGTATTGATTTATTTATGTATTTATTTATTCAAATAACATTCTACAGGCATAGCCCAATTACAGAAAATGTGTTGCTAAGCATTTCTGAATACGTTTCCTATAAACAGGTGAATTTGTGAACTGACACGCTCTTGATGCAGGTAAATCAAACGATTGGTGCATATTTAGGAATATGGAAAGGCAATAATATGTTATAAGAAAATCTTAAGGCCCCAGTACACAGTGGTCTGTAGTGGGCCATGCTTTGCAATGTGCAACTGTAGGCCACTATCGCTTGGTGTTCACACAATGGCCCATGGCTCATTTCTGCCTGGCTATCACTAACTTAGTGTTCACACAATGGCCCATGGCTCATTTCTGCCTGGCGAAGCACTTGCGATGGACGTGGAAGTAATTAAGGCTGCGGCTATTTATTTATATACTATTTACAAGTATTATAGTATTATAAACCTAAAAGTCTCTTCATTGCTCCAGGATACTGACATTTTGGGCGATTAAAAATTTAAATAGTATAGCACGCAACAAAAAAAGTAGGTACCTGTCCAAACAATGGGCGACTGTGTGAAGACCATAGGCCACGCCACGCCACGATTCCTTTGAAATGTGTCAAAAAAACCGACAACAAGTGGATTGCGCACCACGATTCACAATTGCCCGCCACTACAGACCATTATCCCCTGTACACAATGGCGATGGTCTACAATGGCCCACTACAGACCACTGTGTACTAGGGCCTTTAGTTATCAATTTGATTATGTAATAATTTGAATAAGAATAAACAGAGCAAAATTTCTGCGACTTTTAATACGTATACTCAGGATAAATATTAAATACCAGTCATTTTAAATGTTAAAAATCTAAGAAACTTACTCTGTACACTTTCAATATTGTGTATGGTGACATTGTAATGGGGATCCCAAATCAAACTGACATATCCTATCTTAGATCTGACATACGTATTGAAAAGTCTAATTAGGGTATTGGGATATATATTATGTTATCTATGAACTCCAAAGCGACTGGACCGATTTCGGTGAAATTTCCAGGCAATCTTTAGATTAGCCCAGCTGGTGATCTTGTGAAGTTTCGTACAGATCGGATCAACAGACATTTTTTTTAGTTTTTTGGCAGTTTGTTTTTTTTCGATTTTTGAACATTTACAATTAAAAGCGATTGAATTCGCGCAAATTCAATACACGTTGAGAATTTTATGATAATGATTCTCATCTTTTATATCTTATATATTACACGTTTACCCGGTTGAAGCCGGACTGGGCCGCTATAATACATATTTATTTGCATAGCCAAAAAAAAAAACTGGATAACTTTCGAAGGAGTTATTTTAACGAAATTTGGCCCACATATTGGAATCTATCACCACACGAAGCCAATTTAAAATGGGCCTATACGGGCCATTTTAAGGAAAATATTTAGAAGCTGAAAATTGCTTTATGGCCCAAAAATATGGAAAAAGTTCTCGAAATTAATTCAAAACTGAAATTTAACCCTTTAGTATCAATTAAAAGGTCCGATTAGGCCCATTTAAAATAGGTTTCATTCGGTTATGGATTTTATCATATGGACGAAATTTCATTTAAATCAATCAAGTCTGTCGGAAGTTATCGTGCTAACACAGATTCACACGCACATTTAAATATTTATATAAACATTTTCAAAAATAGCGACAAATTGTTCAGGAGAAATTTTGGTCCGACCTCGAGATCTCGCCATCCGACCGACGCCAATAGTATTTGTACCATATGGCAAATACATTAATGATTAAATCAGGTTTAGTGAAATTTTAGGACGTTAGTTCATGTGGTGATAACTGAAAGCTGGATTAAAGATTAAATACACTAATGAAAAGGTAAAACATGTGTTATGAAGTTTCTACTTAGCAAAGTTTCTACTTTGTTCCCGTTAGCTATAATTAATCTACACACAAAGCTACCCGCCACAGTAGTTTATTGCACGAGAAAACAAGGAGTTTAAGGCTGTCGGAACGCTCTGAATTTAAGCCAAAAATAGAGCTTCGGCTGTCAACTGATTGTAGACTTATTCGTCAACATTCTGCAAAAAATCTTTCTCTATAAGGAAGATAAAGGACAAATCTAGGTCTCTAATGGACTACTTTTGTAATTTATGTACGATTTACTAGAAAAAAGTTGGCATTAATTGTGCTAAAAAAACACACGTTTTCAATGTCACACTATGACCTTATTCGTACTTATTTCACAAAACTGTTTCATCACAAACCTAAAGTGACTCTTCCTTTTTCGGAAAAGTTTTTTAAATCTTCAAAATATTTCCAAAAATTAGAGTAATCAATTGACAGCGGCACCCTTGCAATAAAATTTTTTAGCCTCGTAGTTGGCACTAGCCAAAAATTTAAACGTGCGAATGATTTGAGCGAGATAGAGCTAAAGAAGGTCACACCCACAATATGTATTTTGCCTACCTCGCCCCTTACCGCTGGGTCTCAGCACAAACAAACTTCAGAGCGTTCCGACAGCCTTAAACTAAACCTGTATTGATTAACTATGCATAAGGTTTTTGTGTTGTCTAATAACAGCATAAGCTAGGCGGAGAGCTCATGACACCCGTTTAATAAAGTGTTATATAGATATAGGTAAGATGTATTGGTAAATGAGTGTCTGTTCTACCTGGGTACGCCAGGTACTGCTCATACAGGAAAGGTTTAATAAAAATATGTGCCCAAAAAAGTGTTTGATTCAAAAGCCAACAAGTACTATTTGAAAGTTACGTTGATTTTAAATAAATAAATAAATGAGGCAGACACGTTTGGAGGCGTTACCATTAAACCAAAATATCCCAACGTTGAATTTTCAAAAATGAAAAAATTAGTGATTGATTCACGCTGAAATTTTTATAGCAGCTTCATTAGATATATTTAAAAATATTTGCAAAAAGCCAGACACTTTTTCCGGGGCTTACACATACCTTTGGTTCTGAAGACAATACAATATAGTATATACATTAAATATTACGGTAGATCCAATATGGCGGACTACCTTCTTCTCAACAACCCACTCCACATGGGTATCAAATGAAAGGGTGTGACAAGTAGAATACAATGAGCAGTGTGACTTCTTTTAAATTTCAAAATGGCACTTACAAAATGGCGGATCATCGTTTTCTTTACAATCTCCTAGATATGGATATCAAATGAGAGCGTATGGCAAGTAGAATACAGTAAACTGTGTGACGTCATTTAAAATCCAATATGGCGGCCAAGAGACGTTACTAAAAGTTTGAAAATAAAATATTGGGTAAAGAACTTTTATAAAGATAAGCAGTGTACTAAAAAGGGTAAAAATAATTTAAGTTCATAATTTAAAAGCGTGGGCCGTGACTATTATAGAGCCCACGTTTTTATAATTATGAACTTATTGGGTGACCTGCTAACTCACACAGAAAGATTGACCAAGTTGAGAAATGCAATATTCATATTATTTCATATTATCGTTTTCTATTCGACGAAAATTTTATACAAGTTCATCTTTTTGGTCAACCTGAATTGCCAGAAGTTATACTTGTATATATGTTCATATCTTTTTTTGTAAAACAAACTTGAACAACAAAAAGTATTGACGAAAATTGACAATATGATAACCTCAAGGGAAATCGTCCATGTATGCATAAACATGATGTTATAAAAAACTGAAAATGCAGGGTTGATTGCTTTAATGATTTAGAACTACTTGAAAGTAAAGTTTTTTAGTGTATTTGCCATATGGCAACATAATACACTATTGGCATTGGTCGGATGGCGGGACCTAGGGGTCGGACCAAAATTTCTCGACGTTTCATAACCTCCTAAACACTTTGGCACCATTTTTAAAAATGTTTATATATATATGTATATATATATGTATATATATATATATATATATATATATATATATATATATATATATATACGTATATATATATGTGTGCGGGCAATAACTTTCGAAAGAGTTAATTGATTTTAACGAAATTTGGTACACATGTTGGAATCCATCACCGCACGAAGCCTATTTAAAATGGGCCCAATCGGATCATTTTAAGGGTGGTTTTTAGGGGTTGAAAAAAGTTTTTGGGCCTAAAAATACCGAAAAAATTCTCAGAATCGTTTCAAAATTGAAATTTACTCTTTTAGTAGCAATTAAAATGTGCTCTCGAAATTGGAAAAAAATCGGCCCGCCAGGACCGGATTTACAAATTTTATGAAAACACCAGTTTGCAGATAGTGAGTTATTTACTGAAAGGTGTATTTAATTTGGTGTAGATGTTCGATGATAGTAATGTTGCAATTAAGAAAAAAACTATTAATTTAAGGGGTGTATTAAGGGGTTTAAATTTACTTATTTTGACCAAAAACAAACTTAAGTTCATGTAATAAAACCAGACTGCCTGTATTAGCAAATACACTATATTGTCGGCAGGGTTTGGGCACTGCGACCCGGGTTTTTTTGTTGTTGTGTTTGACGAAACTTTTAAAATAAAGTACTCAACATTTTCTATGTTTGTATTTCAATAAGCTTCTAACATTTTTATACAACGTCCATCAAAAACTCAGTGAAACTGTGGCAGGGTAATATTAATAATAAATAAAATTTATTTGTTGGGAAAAAAGGACACTTTAAGTAAACACTTATTTGTTAATTTAAATTTGTTCATTAAAATGTTTGTAATAATACCGTTTTTTTAAAAAATATTTTTACGGTTGATGTTC
Source organism: Venustoraphidia nigricollis (assembly GCA_034508555.1). Lineage (NCBI taxonomy): Eukaryota > Metazoa > Arthropoda > Insecta > Raphidioptera > Raphidiidae > Venustoraphidia > Venustoraphidia nigricollis. Next base: position 6,977,007 of record JAVRKA010000018.1, on the reverse strand, counting down.
AAACTAAGTATTTTATTTTATTTGAACATCAACCGTAAAAATATTTTTTAAAAAAACGGAATTATTACAGACTTTTTAATGAACAATTGTTTAACTCAAATTTATATTTACATGTGAATTTTAACTTTTATATCTACTTGATCTAAACATTTAATAGTTATAAAGCTTGAAAAAGTCCCAAGCAAGGGACGAAACGTCGCTATAAATAACAAATGAGTGTTTACTTAAAAAGTCCTTTTTCCCGACAAATCATTTTTATATTAATTACCCAGGACAAAAAAGAAAAAAAGTCAATAAATATTAATGTTAAGTATCATCCATTATTTTTTAATTTTTAAAAATTTACAGAGAAGTGGACAGTATTAATCAATTCAGCTACGTTTAATTTAATTATCTTGTTAGATTATTGTCTAATGTTATTATAACAAATCAAATCTTCATTTTCAGTAATTAAATAAATAATATACCACAAATTCATACAAACTAAAATTGACCAGAATATAAACAGTTATTCTGGTCAATTTTAGTGGTATATTATTTATTTAATTACTGAAAATGAATATTTGATTTGTTATAATAACATTAGACAATAATCTAACAAGATAATTAAATTTAATCTGAATATGTTAAGAGAGTTAATTATGAGCGTCTGATGAAGTATTAATAAAGAATACGAAACGTTGCGAATAATAATTCGTCTTCATTAATTCATTGATCCTAAATCCCCCAACCATCTTTATAATGATTTATCATTAAGGATCTGATCTATACATTTATTACCTAATAAAAATAATTTATAACGTTTTTTTTTTGAGATTGCATTCAGAACAGGCGTTTGTAAATAATAATTTGTGTACACGATTTTTATTTCTTAGGCTGATTGCACTATGATATAATAACATAGTTGTTTTGAACTTTTATTTTTTTTCCAGAAAAGCGACACGTCAAGTGGTTGATTCATGGCTCGTGTCGCACGCGACGCCAACATCGTCGAGTGCCGAATTATCGTCGCCGACGCATGGCCCCGGCTGTTCATCGCGAGGCGGCTCAGGGGCTACGACGCCCGTTCGAAAAATATCGGCGCACGAATTCGAACGCGGAGGTTTGTTGAAACCAATCGTAAACACGATAGATGGAACCCCGACTTTCTTGTCGCCAGCGCAGAGCGACCAGCCAGCGCATCAACCCCAGCAGGGCTCCACTGCTTCCACCGGTGGCCGAACGCAAAGGCGCTCCAGGCACGACCTAAGGCATTTGGATGAAAAGGAGCTCATATTTGAACTGGTGAGTTATAATACATGCCACGGTTCTGAAGTTAGTCACAAACAGCGTCGCAAAAGCATATTTTAGAGTCGTCCTGGTTGTTTTGTGGGAAAGGAAGACTCCCACCACCTTCCAGTTACCGGCACAGAACGTGCGCTCGTCGGTGATTGGTTATCGCTGGTTGTCTTGTCACTTGTCGCTTTCCTGTTATAAAGTACAGTTCAGTACGTTATTGTTCAGTTGTTTCTTTGACTGTTAATTGATCAACATGCGTAATACAGTTTTGCAATGACAAGCAGGAAAAATAATTTTTTGGATGACTTTATGCGAGAAATTAGACCTTTAAATAAAATTAAATAAAATCCGACATTTCTACTAATCTGACATACGCGAAAAAGTATGTATTTTGTAAGATACAGTTTTTATGTTCTATTTCATCCTACAGGTTAAAGACATTTGTAATGAATTAGACGTGCGGTCCTTGTGCCACAAGATCCTTCAAAATGTGTCGATCCTTTTAAACGCGGATCGCGGCTCATTGTTCCTTGTCCAAGGAGAACGGACGGCAAACGGCAGCTCTCCGACGGAGAGATCGTCGGAACGGCTGTCCCCAGGAGCGAGTGACGCCGTCGGCAGGATGAACAGCCCCCCACCACCTCCTCTTCTTCTTCCGACGCCACCGTCGACGGACCCCAGTCGAGGAGGCGATGGAAACAACAACAGTAGTGCGAATCAGTTGTACAACGAGGACGATAATCAGAATACCAAATTTATGACTTCGCCGGCAAGAGCGAGGTTTCTAGTTTCTAAATTGTTCGATGTGTGTCCGAAGTCAACGCTAGTCGAAATGGAGAAGAAAGAGGAAATCAAAATACCGTGGGGCACGGGAATTGTTGGCTATGTTGCCGAAAGTGGGGAAGCTGTCAATATACCCGATGCATATAAGGTAATGAATATAAATCTTATCTACTTTTTAATAGACTTAAAAAAAGGAGGGAGTTCTATATTCGTCTGTGTGTAGTTTTTTACCATTCCAATCCACTAGTGCGGGAATTTAGGTCAAAATTCACTTTTCAAAATTTTACAATATTTTTAGTGTATTTGCCATATGGCAACATACACTATTGGCGTCGGTCGGATGGCGGGACCTAGGGGCCGGACCAAAATTTCTCGACGTTTCATAAGCTCCTAAACACTTTGGCACCATTTTTAAAAATGTTTATATATATATGTATATATATATGTATATATATATATTTATATATATGTATATATATATTTATATATATGTATATATATACGTATATATATATATATATACGTATATATATTATATATACGTATATATATATGTGTGCGGGCAATAACTTTCGAAAGAGTTAATTGATTTTAACGAAATTTGGCCCACGTATTGAAATCCATCACCGCAAGAAGCCTATTTAAAATGGGCGTAATCGGGCCATTTTAAGGGTAGTTTTTAGGGGTTGAAAAATGTTTTTGGGCCCCAAAATACCGAAAAAATTCTCAGAATCGTTTCAAAATTAATATTTAACCCTTTAGTAGTAATTAAAAAGTGTTCCTAAAATTTTAATAAAATCGGGCCGACAGGACCGGACTTACAAATTTTATGAAAATACTAGTTTACAGATAGTGAATTATTTTCTGAAAGTTGTATATAATTTGGTATAGAGGTTCGATTGATAATAATATTGCAACTGAGAAAAAAATGTTCTTTTAAGGGGTGTATTAAGGAGCCAAATTTTTATTTTGCCCAAAAAACCAACTTAAGTTCGCATAACAAAGCCTATATTAGCAAATACACTATATTGTCGGCAGGGTTTTGGCACTGCGACCCGGGTTTTTTTTTCGTTTTGGGATATCCTGAATCCAAAAAACAATAGAGGGCTCTTCATATTTGCATACCAAACATCCTCACAAAATTTGTTTTCAATCCATTCATCTATTTGGCCTGTATCGGGTTCACAAATATGTTTTTTGGATTCAAGAGAATCTCAAAACTAAAAAATATTGTAAAAATTTGAATTTACCATTCCAACCCACTAGTGGAGAATGGTACTATGCATTTTAGGTTAAAATTCACTTTTCAAAATTGTACAATATTTTTTTATTTTGGGATATCCTGAATCCAAAAAACTCTCTGCGTTTGTTTGTCTGCTTATCTGTTAGTCTGTTTATCTGTTAGTCTGTGAGCACGATACAGGTCAAACGGATGAACAGATTGAACCCAAATTTTGGGAGGATGTTTGGTATGCAAATATGGAGAGCCCTATTGTTTTTGGGGAAAATCGGCGCATGCGTAAAAGAAATATACGCTACAACGTGGTTTTTTCTCATACAATGATATACTTTTCCATAATGATTTATGTTTTTCTAAGAAAGTTTTGTAGAAAATTTTTGTTTCTAAACTTTATTGTTTCGGAAATATTTTGAAAACAAAATGCTGTTCCCTTGTTCTGATGGTCTGTCAAAATTCAGGTAGGTTGCTGACAAGCTTGCTTAGATTATTTTTTATATGTGAAACCATATTTGTTACTAGCCGTTACCCGCGTCACTCACGCGTCAACAGAAATTTTCTTTTATCTGTTATAATATGTCAAATGTGCATATTTTTAAAGTTGGAATGATACTGTCGCCCGATTGGCTGGAATTTTTTTTATATATATTCACCGATATTTTCGTTAATTGTAAACCGATTTGAATAATTTCAACGCCATTTTGTTCAGAATGCTACCGGTTTGGTACAATATAGTTTTTATTAAAATACGTTTTCCGTTTTTAAATGACATAATTTTTATATTGCCAACACTTGAGAACCAATTTCATTACTAAAACTTTTAATTACATATCTACTTTTATTAAATTGGCACAACCTCAAAATTTCATTATTTTCATCCTTTTAGTGACTTATTTGAACGAGGTTAATATTTTTTTTACGTTTTCTAAAATTATTTTTCACTTTGTTGCAATTACTTTTAAATTTGCAAAGCTTACAAAATCGACGTGAAAAATTAATTCTTTTATCGACCGTTTTTAAAGTAAAAAAAAAAAACAGTGGTACGTTACTTCTGTACTCGCGGCAGAAGTTATACTTGGCGTGATCACGATAATTGCAATTCACATTTTCGTTAAACATGTGCATATATAAAATAAAATAGGATGTCTAGGGAAGTGATAAATATAGTTTGAAAAACATTTTTAAACACACGTTGCGTTATGTTTGTGATCTTATAATTTATATACATTTTACCTTTGTTCAGTTTTCAAAAGTAACATTTTTAGTGCCGGCATAAAGTAACTTTTTAACTATTAAAGAGTTTTCTACTGTTGAATCCATAATTTAAAACAAATACAAGTATTGAGATTATTTAACTGTCAAAAGTTGTTAACAACACTATAGCTTTTAAGAAGTTCCGTCTGATGTCGTTAGTATAACCTACTTTGTTGTTTTATGTAATAACTATTTTGACGTTATCAGAAATAACTTCCGTAACATATTCGTTGCATGATGCGTACGCAACTTCCGTAGCAGAGAAAATGTTACCCTCAGTGCGCCAAAATTCGGATCTCGAAAAGCGGCATTGTTTGATGACAGTTTCTATGTATAATAATAATGCGATTAAAAAATCATTTTCCAACTAGTTATTACATCAAAATAAAATTGTCATTTGATACGCGTTTCATCGTCGCTATCAAATGACGCTTTTAAATAAACATTAGCATGCAAATAGGTTTTTTTAATCACGAACTATATAAGAAATTTTACATGAAATTTAAATTCAATTCATCCACTTTAGGTAAATTTTATCTTTAAGGTGGATTTCCATTCAAAAATATTTAACGAGTTACCATGTGATATAAAGAACCTTCTGTTAAAAACATTAAAACAATTACAGAAATTATTTTATTTTAATAATTACTTCAATTGTTCATACGTCAAATTCCAGTCGTTCATCAATGGCGATGTTCGTTCATCGTTGACAGTTTTTGGTCCATGTGCGCATGCGCGTTCATGCAAATGCGTCCAATTTTATTTATTGCGCATGCCAACACGACCCTTATCTTACTATTTCGCGAATCAAAATACAGCGCAATATAAACTTCTGTCTTTGTCAGTTTCATGTAATTTAGGAGACAAACTAACTCCTTTTCGGGGCCAATTCTACTTCCCCACGATTTCTCACTTTATCCAAACAGATACGTTGCTATAGAAGTTAAACTTCAAAAAGCGGTGCTCGATAATTAATATTCACCATTTCATTAAAAATGGTACATTGATAAAAAAAAATTTTAACCTCCTTCAAAAAAATCACTAAAAAGATGAAAATAATGAAATTTTGAGGTCGGAGCTAATTTCATTACAAAAACTTTTAATTACATATCTACTTTTATTAAATAGGCGCCGACCTCAAAATTTCATGTGATTTTTTTTGTAATGAAATTAGCTCCGACCTCAACATTTCATTATTTTCATCTTTTTAGTGATTTTTTTGAAGGAGGTTAATATATTTTTTTTAAGTTTTTTTATTTTTTACTTCTTAGTGGTGGATTTGATTTCGCACATTTTTAAAAACTACTCAACCGATTTAAGTAAAATTTATGTGGGATCACCCTGAAGATGTGCCCTATTAAATAAGAAAAGAATCATCATAATCGCTTTACAAATGTCGGAGATATGAGGTAGCATACATTAAAAAATATGTTTTTTGACGTCATTTAAAAACGGATGAACCGATTTTAATAAAAACTATATGGGACTACCTGGGATGTATTCAAACAAAAAAAGAATTTTCCAAATCGGTTCAGGCGTCTGCGAGTAATCGGGGAACATACATAAAACATAAAAAAAAAAGATTCCGACGAATTGAGAACCTCCTCCTTTTTTTGAAGTCAGTTAATAAAATAGGATGTCTAGGGAGGTGATAAATATAGCTGGAAAACCATTTTTAAATACAGGGTGGGTTATGTTTGTGGTCTTACATTTTACTTTTGTTCCATTTTCAAAAGTACCTGCACAAAGTAACTTTTTGACAATAAAAGGGTTTTGTACTGTTGAATCCATAATTTAAAAAAATCCAAGCATTGAGGTTATTAAGGGGGGAGCCTGCTTTAGAGGCTTCAAAAAATCTATTTTTTTGAGGAATTTTTAGGGAAGGACATAAATATTTAATTGAAACGAAACTTTCAGGTTTTATTGTTATATATTTCAACATTTTTCTCAAATTTTTTCATTAAAATATATGTCATAATATGCCGGGTACAAGCATTTCGCCGAGGCGCCTCGAGCGTGCATGTGTCGTGTGGCGGGAAAGATGCAGGTCACAATTTCCATCTGAAACAAAAAAACCAAAACAAATTTATATTTTCAATAGTATAGATTCTAGTTAAACCTAAAAAATCTAAAAAAAAGTGAGAAATTCAACAATTTTTCGCAACTTAAAAAAAAAATTATTTTTTTGGAAAAAAAATTTCACTTTAGATTGTTTAAAAAGTGGGTTAATTATAACTTTTTTTAAGGTTTTTTAGGTTCAACTAGAAGAGAATTTAATCCTGAATACAATTAATTTTGTCTCGTTTCGATAGGACGTTAAATTTTTTTCCTATCTTTCCCGCCAATTAGGAAAAATCGAAAAAATGAAAAACCGAGAAATCGCGCGTCGAAGTTTTCGTTTATAAAAAATCGTACTTACCGCAATAATGTGCTAATCAGCGATTCCTGGTCCATAGAGTTGCCCTTCAGTCTCGAAAGACTATTAGTCCCTTTGGATACGTACAATAGTTACAATGGGTACAATACATACAATAGATTTAGGGACTGAGCGCAGGCACTCCGAGCGATCCGGCCGCTCGACCTGCTCGACGCTTGCTCACTATTTCTTCTGTAACTCCGAAAATAATTTGAATTTGTTTCTGAAATTTTAGGGATATATTCTTGGATAGTTTGGGAAGACATTTATGCAAAAAAAAAATATCGATTTTTTGAAGCCTCTAAAGCAGGCTCCCCCCTTAAGCCACGATGACCCAAAGTTCATAGTAGCCTATCGTTCTTACCTATCTTAAAAGCATGCGCTGACAAACTTTCAGCTTTTATAAATAAACGAAGGTCTGGAACTCATTTTTTGCGAACTTTACGCGTTGCGACCCGCCTTTATTTTGCTATCCGACACGTTTATGCACTCAACGTCTTCTTTCTTGAGTCGGCGACAAAACGAACGCCTGTTTTATGTCACGGCTCATTTGATATAGTTTAACGACTAATTATTTAATCAATAACTTTAAACGTTGGCAGGACGCGGTTATTCTTCAGAAAAGGGAAATTTGATTTTATGATATTTAAATAGTATCTTGTATCGTAATTATGGGTTATATTACAACGGATATGGTAAATGTATAATTTTTGAAAATAGTTTAAATCAATAATTTTCATATTAAAAGTTATCACACACAGGAAAGCATTCTTAGTGAATTGAAAAATAAAAAACCCGGGTCGCAGTGCCAAAACCCTGCCGACAATATAGTGTATTTGCTTGTATAAGGCCGTGTGGTTTTATACTTTTATTATGTGAAATTAAGTTTGTTTTTGGGCAAAATAAAAAATTTAACCCCTTAATACACCCCTTAAAATAACATTTTTTTTTCTTAATTGTAATATTATTATCAATCTAACGTCTACACCGAAATAAATACAGCTTTTAATAAATAAGTCACTATCTGAAAATTAGTATTTTCAAAAAATTTGTAAGTCCGGTCCTGTTGAGCCGATTTTATTAAAATTTTAGGGGCACTTTTTAATTGCTACTAACTGGTTAAATGTCAATTTTGAAACGATTCTGAGAATTTTTTCGGTATTTTGGGGCCCAAAAACATTTTTCAACCCCTAAAAACTACCCTTAAAATGGCCCGATTACGCCCATTTTAAATAGGCTTCTTGCGGTGATGGGTTTCAACACGTGGGCCAAATTTCGTTAAAATCAATTAACTCTTTCGAAAGTTATTGCCCGCGCACACACACACACATATATATATATATATATATATATATATATATATATATATATATATATATATATATATATATATATATATATATATATATATATATATATATATATATATATATATATATATATATACAGGGTGTCCCATAAGTCGACGTCCAAACGAAGTGAGGTAATGGGGGAGGTCATTTCCTATCAAAATAACCATAAATGTGATTATCCAATTGTTTACGGTTCGAAAGTTATTTCAATTTTTGTATTTTTCTCTGAAATCGTGTAGTGCTTATACTAAAAAATTAATTTAAAAAAATCTATGAGTTGTTTGGTTGATTTTTTTTAATAGGATCCTGAAGGGTCTGCCTTTCAAAAAAAAATAATTTTCATGAGCTCTGTTATCATCTGTCAAATAAAAAAAATGGTTTTGTAAACACTTTTCGGTGGCAAGAAAAATATATTTGATTTTAAATTCACGTTGACAGAAAAAAAGTGTTATAAAAAAAATTTACCAATTATCAGAATAACTTGTCCATTTAATAGAGATTCTAACGCGGTATAGTACAACTCGTTATTCATGACAGTTTTTTTTATAACAATTTTTTTACATGCAAGTCGTGTTTGTTAAAAAATACATTTTCGAAAATTTCAAAATCTAAGTTGGCTGGAACGACTTAAACAAATTAATACGTTCCTCTTTCATTCACTACTTCTAATGTATGCTCGCTATTCGTTTTATTACTAGTAAACCTCCGACTTGACTTTTCATTTTGTACTTTGTTATTTGGACCTGCGCTTGGTAATTTGAACTTCGATCCTGTTTGTGATTTGGACTCTTTTCAAGTTGGACGCATCAAAATGGTTTATTCCCATCGGGAGTATGCAGAAATGCACTATGTCTATGGGTTTTGTGACGAGAATGCTCGGGCTGCTGCAAGAGAATATCGGGCAAGATATCCCAACCAAGAACACTATCCTGACCACAGGGTATTCCAAAGTATACATCGGCGGTACATAGAAGGTGAAATCCCTGGGAATGAGCAAAGAGCTGGAAGACCTAGACTTGACATCGACGAAGATGAAATAATTGGAATGGTGACAGAGGACCCATCTACAAGTGTTCGTCGTTTGTCAAGACGTTCGGGAGTTTCGAGGTCCACAGTGCACCGTATTTTAAAAAGGGATCAGTTACATACATACCATGTGCAACGTGTGCAAGCACTTTTACCCGCTGATTATAACAAAACGGTGCAATTTTGCCGAGAAATTCTACGTCGGAACAGAGAAGATCCTCAGTTTTTTAATAACATTTTGTGGGGTGACGAATCGAGCTTTCGAAGGACGGGAGTATTCAACATCCATAATTTTCACTCTTATGATTATGTAAACTCTAGAGCTATAAGAAACGACCATTTTCAACATCAGTTTGGGGTCAACATGTGGGCGGGAATTGTTGAAGGTAAAATGATTGGGCCCCTTGAGCTACCCAGAAGGATCGGGGGCGATGAATATCTTTATTTTTTGCAAAATGATTGGGTCCCTTGAGCTACCCAGAAGGATCGGGGGCGATGAATATCTTTATTTTTTGCAAAATGATTTGGGCGGCTTACTGGAACACGTGTCGCTAGAAACACGCCGAAATATGTGGTTGCAGCACGATGGGGCTCCTTGTCACTATGCTCTAGTAGTGAGACGATACCTCAACAGCGAATACACAAATCGCTGGATTGGAAGGGAAGGAACCATCCAGTGGCCACCGCGGTCACCTGACCTAAACCCCCTAGACTTCTTTTTATGGGGTTACTTCAAAGAACTGGTCTACGCGACAGAAAACCAAAACGAACATCAGCTGCGGCAAAAAATAAGAATTGCGACCAATACAATACAAAATAACGAACGGGCGTTTCGACTAATTTCGAACATTTGTTGTCACTTTAAATAAAATTTGGTTCATTTGTGTTAGACTAGCTAACTTAGATTTTGAAATTTTCGAAAATGTATTTTTTAACAAACACGACTTGCATGTAAAAAAATTGTTATAAAAAAACTGTCATGAATAACGAGTTGTACTATACCGCGTTAGAATCTCTATTAAATGGACAAGTTTTTCTGATAATTGGTCAATTTTTTTTATAACACTTTTTTTCTGTCAACGTGAATTTAAAATCAAATATATTTTTCTTGCCACCGAAAAGTGTTTACAAAACCATTTTTTTTATTTGACAGATGATAACAGAGCTCATGAAAATTATTTTTTTTTGGAAAGGCAGACCCTTCAGGATCCTATTAAAAAAAAAATCAACCAAACAACTCATAGATTTTTTTATATTAATTTTTTAGTATAAGCACTACACGATTTCAGAGAAAAATACAAAAATTGAAATAACTTTCGAACCGTAAACAATTGGATAATCACATTTATGGTTATTTTGATAGGAAATGACCTCCCCCATCACCTCACTTCGTTTGGACGTCGACTTATGGGACACCCTGTATATATATATATATATAAACATTTTTAAAAATGGTGCCAAAGTGTTCAGGAGGTTATGAAACGTCGAGAAATTTTGGTCCGACCCCTAGGTCCCGCCATCCGACCGATGCCAATAGTGTATGTTGCCATATGGCAAATACACTAATAACTATTCTCTTTGGGCAAGATATTTTGGTTAATCTGAAAATTGTTCTGATACTTGAAAATAGAGGATATTTAATATTTTCCTTTCTGAATTTACATGAAATATATATTTTGAGTTCCTACTGTTTGTAAGTACGCCAAATTACAGAAATTACTTTACTATTATTTTATTTTAATAATTACTTCAATAGGGATTTTGACTGTTTTTGGGAAAGTGTTTTAAATCGTGCATAAAGTACCTAATATTGCCACAAATTATTTTTTTTTATTTAAATACAACTCAAGCCTTAAAAATCATGTATTTTAAATCCCGTTTCAAATTTCGGTCCAAAACGCCAATACTAGTCGCGTGACGTCGCCTGTTCATACCAAAGGAGGCTCAACAGTTTACACTGGAGCTACCATCCTATAGATGCGTATTGTGTGCTCATAAAAGTAAACTGAAGTGATGAAAAGTTGTTTCGTAGTCGTTGCTATAGTTACATGTAATTTGACGTTTCCTATAAACAAATAATAATAAATTACACACTAAATATTAACCAAACAATGAAGTTTTTTGACAGCGGCTGAACATATGACATCATGCGCTCTGATTGGTGTCTGTTGTCACGTGACTTGAGAGTGATTTTATTAGGTTTTATTTAATAAATATTAATTAAATTCCTTAAAAATAAGGAAAAATATAGTGTTTTTTAGTATTTCTATCATAGAAACTACTACTTTTCGTTAAAATTATGTTTTTATTTGAATACAGTCAACATCCCTATTATTTAACGTCAGATTCAACTTTATATGTTCATCCTTGTCTTTCTATTTTGCTCTTGCTGTTTTGAGAATCAAAATGCAAGTCACTAGAAACCTCTGTCCTTGTCAGTTTCATGTAATTTAGGAGACAAACTAACTTCCCCTTTATTTGCCAGTTCTACTTCCCCTCGAATTGTTATTTTTTTCAAACATATATGTCGCTAAAGAAGTTAAACTTCAAAAAGTTAAATAATAGTATATTACACCATAAGGCCAGAAAGTTAAAATTCCTGCACACGCGACATCTTTGAGAAATAATATATACCGATTATTAAATATACCTTATAAGTAATCCAGCACAAGAACAGAAGCATATTTCATTGTAATATGTAATAATTACTGACATATCTCATACGTTTAGCAAGAGGAACTTGCAGTCATCTAAATGAAATGAACCTATGAATCTACCCGGAGGTTATAAGTTATAACTGAAAGGGCACTTTGAAATTAATAAGACGGGCCTTCGATGGTTAATTCACAAAATTTGTTTCGAAAAGTTTTATAATTAATAATGAATAACTGATTGCGGCATGCGATATGTTTAATACATTGAATTATAAAACTCAATAGCTAGTTGGTATGTGTTTTAAAGTGACTTATTTATAAACTTCGTGAACGATTTGTTGTCTGTGTAAAATGATTTTACATAGTACATATTATATAGAGGGTAGAAATTAATTTGACGATTGTCAGGAGACCTATTTAATTTAAGGAGATCTAGAGCCTTAACACAATGGTGTCAATACAACCTCGATATAACGAAGCTGAAGGGAATTAGAAAATATTCGTTATACCAAGTAATTCGTTATAATGAAACTTGTTATATAGAGATTATGTCGGTCTAAGATTTGTTTTAACAAGGTAAAAGAACCCATTTTCTTCTGAAAACTTATCTTTAAACTTTAAAATTGTGACCAATGTACTTGCGGGAATTTCGAACTCTTTAGCGATGTCTGATTTTTTCTTTGTAGAATTCTCGTCTACATACTTAATGATTTTTCGTTTCTCTGCGATAGTTAAGGAACACCTTTTTCGTTTATTCAGCCGCTGCAATTTTAAATTTACTAACAATAGTGCCCAACATCAGTGTTTACGTTACTTTACATCAAACAACAATGATTGTCTTACGATAAATTTAACGTGTCTGAACCTGTCGAGACATGAATTGTTATTGTGGAATAGTGTGTGATCGATTGGTAGGATACCTTATGTAAAGGTTATAAGTTGACAAAAGTCGTTAAGTAGAGGTAAATTATACTTTCTATTTATATTCTGTAATGATTGAAAATTCGTTATGAAGAGGATTTTGACAAAAAGTATTCGTAATGTAGAGGTATATTTTGCATTAACTCTTACGTGCAGTTCTAGGGGATTTCGAAAAATTTGTTAAATCGAGGAAATCGTTATATTGAGGTTCGATATATTAAGGTTACACTGTATATAAAAAATTATTCGTTAGAATTATTAGTGTATTTGCCATATGGCAACATACACTATTGGCGTCGGTCGGATGGCGGGACCTAGGGGTCGGACCAAAATTTCTCGACGTTTCATAACCTCCTAAGCACTTTGGCACCATTTTTAAAAATGTTTATATATATATGTATATAGATATTTATATATATATATATATATATATATATATATATATATATATATGTGTGTGTGCGGGCAATAACTTTCGAAAGAGTTAATTGATTTTAACGAAATTTGGCCCACGTGTTGAAATCCATCACCGCAAGAAGCCTATTTAAAATGGGCGTAATCGGGCCATTTTAAGGGTAGTTTTTAGGGGTTGAAAAATGTTTTTGGGCCCCAAAATACCGAAAAAATTCTCAGAATCGTTTCAAAATTCATATTTAACCCTTTAGTAGTAATTAAAAAGTGTTCCTAAAATTTTAATAAAATCGGGCCGACAGGACCGGACTTACAAATTTTATGAAAATACTAGTTTACAGATTGTGAATTATTTTCTGAAAGTTGTATATAATTTGGTATAGAGGTTCGATTGATAATAATATTGCAACTGAGAAAAAAATGTTCTTTTAAGGGGTGTATTAAGGAGCCAAATTTTTATTTTGCCCAAAAAACCAACTAAGTTCGCATAACAAAGCCACACTGCCTATATTAGCAAATACACTATATTGTCGGCAGGGTTTTGGCACTACGACCCGGGTTTTTTTAATAGTTGTCGGTAATATTAAGTGACGTGTGGCGCTGAAGTCTCTGAATAGAATAGAATAAAATTTATTTCCACCTATTATATATATTCATACGTTAAGGTTAAGATGTTTGCCTCCCTTTTTCGAAAAAAAACACGCAAATGTTCCACATAAATTTTATATCATTTTATAGATAATTGCTTGCTCTACCGACATCAACAACTAAAAAATGTATTATTGCTTTCGTTTTTGTAAATTTATTAATTATTAAAATTATATATATAGATATACATTAAGACACAATATAGCAATGCTGCCATCTGACGACTTTGATTTTTAAACAACGTCAATATGATTGACGGTCGGTAACTCTTTTATTCGATTTCAAATCAACTCACGTATGTATCAATACTTTTCATACTTGCGCCTCTATATGACAGTTTAAAAAAAAAAAATTCTTGAACCTTCACTGAGCTTCGTAATGTAATACAACAAAAAGAAGAAAGTTATAAAGAGTGTGAGAAATCAGAAACGAATTTTGGTGCGAATTATTTGCACAGGTACCGCTAGTATTACGTAATTGACCACTAACGGTGCGAAGTATTCGCACGGGTCCGCCAGTAATTTTAAATAGTTATTAATCTATGTTTTGTGTTCAATTAACTTTTTGAGCGGTTCACCTTGTGGAGTTAATATTAACTCCTCTAAGCAACATCAAAGCTCAAGCTTGAATTGCAAGTTCATTTGCTTTAATTTTATCAAAGTTTCGCGCGAAGCATGACATACAACTTTTCACATTAACTTTAAGTGTTTTGATTAAGCGTGCCGCGTGTGTTAAAATTAACGGCTTAATTTGAAAATTACAATTTTGAAAACAAAGCAAAAATACAGTTCATTAATACAATGCAGATAAATAAAAAACTTGAAAATTTTACAAAAGTTTTTTATTAAATTATTGAAGTTTAACTTCTGTGGCGACGTATCTATTTGAAAAAAAGTAAGAAATCGAGGGGAAGTAGAACTGGCTAATAAAGAAGAAGTTAGTTTGTCTCATAAATTACGTGGAACTGACAAGGACAGAAGTTTTTAGTGTGTTACTAAGTACATAATATATGAAAAAATTATTAATTAATTTCACAAAAAAAAAATAAACTTGAGAATAATATTAAAAATTAAACTTCTTATGTGAGCTTATGGGGGTGAGGCTCATTATATTTTTTTATAAATAAGAACGATTTGTTAAGAAAAACGTGTTTCTAAGCCCTCCAAAAGAAATATTTCAAGTACGCTCCAGATTATTTTCTAGTTTTTGATACAGCTGCTGATGTTTAAAAAAAACCGTTTAAGTTAAAAGTTTTTTACTTATTTTTTTAATAAATAATACAAAATTATATAATAGCACAGAATTCATTAATTTATTTGTAAATTAAATAAAATATAGCATATAATGCATTTGTTTTTTACTCGTGTTAAAAAATAGCTTTTATTAAAAAAAAGTGGGCGTCTACTTACGTACGCGCTACAGAAGTTATACTTCTTTGGCGTGATCGCGATAATTCATATTCACATTTTCGTTAAAGATGTAGGTACATTGATAAAATAAAATAGTTAGGATGTCTAGCGAGATGATAAACATAGTTAAAGATAGGTTGGGTTATGTTTGTGGTTTTATAATGTACATACATTTCACCTTTGTTCAAAAGTAACATTTTTAGTGCCTGCATAAAGTAACTTTTTAACTATTAAAGAGTTTTCTACTGTTGAATCCATAATTAAAGTAACTAAAGGATTGAGGTTATTTAACTGTCAAAAGTTGTTATTCATTCAGGACATGTCTATGAAAAACGACAAAAACGCAAAAAAGTATAAACTAATAGCTTTTAAGAAGTTCCGTCCGTTGTCGCTAGTATAACCTACTTTGTTGTTTTATGAAATAACTATTTTGACGTTATCAGAAACATATTCGTTGCATGCTGCCTACGCAACTTCCGTAACAGACAAAATTTTGCCCAGTGCACCGAAAAAAGTATAACTTCAAAAAAAATAGATAATCATCTTTTCTGTTGCGCCAAGCTTATGAGTAGGGATGTCGAAAAAATATCGATATATCGATATTTTTTATTTGATATATCTATCGATATTTTTGGGCGATATTTAATATTTCGATATATCGATATAAAATTCTGAGTATCGAAAACCGATATTTTTTTCCATTAGCAACACTTGTATGTACTACCGCGACTGACTATGGCCGTTTAATTATTCCGAAAATATCGAAAACTCCACTGAAAACGAAGCATGTGTTTTTACATATGTTTTTGGAACGTACTTTTAAGTGCGATCCAAAAACAACAACAGTGAATAAAGCACATTCAAAACACATTTCTTTTTCACCGGATTTTTCGATGTTTTCGGAATAATAAACAGTTAAAATATCTTATTCATGCAATATTTCATTTTATTTCGATTAACACCTCAATTCATACTGTACCAACAATTTCGAATGTCACCACTGGCACGCATGCCATAGGTTCTCCATCCGTGGCTTTAATAATTGTTCGATTAATCCTTAAAATTATCTACTTCCAAATGTATGAGACGTTTGATTAATAAACAAAAAAAAATCTTATCGTTGTGTTTGATTTCAAATAATTATTTATTACTTGATTTATTAGAAATAAAGTCCGTTAATTGCTATTTGAGATTATATTAAGCCAGCCAATATGTATACTAAATTTCTTCGAGTGCCAATGTTCTCTTTAAAATTGTACCGATATCGATTCTTGAAAAAAATATCGATACGATATATATCGATACTGTTTAGCACTTCCGACATCCCTACTTTGGAGCACGCAGTATAATATTATTTTCTGTCGGTAAATATCATGCTATACGAGTATAATATTATCTGGAATAGTCCACAAAGTTCCACTCATTTACCGCAGAACAGCAAATAAACATTTGTACGATTGATTAGATCTCTCTTCAGCCCCTGTTTGTTTTAAACTCTCTCAAACAACTCGACGAACCCACATAACGTTTATTTTATATTGATTACAAATTCTCTTTGGCAATGCCGACCTAAGGGTTGAGCTACCGTTCCTCAAGCCGGGCCAGAAAGGGCATCAAAATCCAATAGCGAATAAAGATTCGTTTTGTGTTTAACTAATTTAAATAAACTAATTAAAAATTTTTTAACTGTATAATACGTATTTCAGATCTAAATAAAGTCAAAAAAACGTGTGAGCTTTGATCATTTCCACTTTAATTTTGGTCGCCAAAGTTTCTCTTGTTTCCCTGTTCTTGAATTATTTCCTCTTTAATTTGCGTTACCAAGGTTTTAGTTTATATTTCCTTGCCATTGAATTATTTCCCCTTTAATGCGACAGAAAATTTCAAACAGATACGTCGCTAAAGAAGTTTCACTTCAAAAAGTTAATCGGTATTTATTATTTCTCAAACGTGTTTTTTGTCGATAGGAAATATCTCCATTAATATTGTATCAAAATTAATGTTTGATACGCCATTTTGCTTTTCTCTCCAATGACGACAATTAAGCTAAGATCTTATTTCTTCATTTAAAAATTACAGTTTAAAAATTGTAACAATTTCATTACAGAAAATAACGTTCAGAAAAGACAAATGTCGCCATGTCTTTATTTTGACAGTTGTCGGTAATATGACGTGTAGTGGCGATGAAGTCTCTGAATAGAATAGAATAAAATTAATCAAATGTCGCCATCTGGTGACAATCTGTTTATTTTAACAGTCGTCAGTAATATTAAATGACGAAGTCTCTGAATAGAATGAATAAAATTTATTTCCAGCCTATTATAAAGTACAACCTCGATATAACGAAGCTGAAGAGAATTAGAAAATATTCGTTATATCAAGTAATTCGTTATATTGAAGTTTGTTATATAGCGGTTAAGTTGGTCTAAGATTCGTTTTAACAAGGTAAGAAAACTCATTTTTTTCTGAGAACTTTATCTTTAAATTTTAAAATTATGACCAATGTACTTGTGTGAATTTCGAACTCTTTAGCGATGTCTGATTTTTTCTTTGTAGAATTCTCGTCTACATACTTAATGATTTTTCGTTTATCTGCAACATTATCGCCGATTGATATATTATACTCAATAATCAAGACGCCTATTATAATTATTAGCGAACCCGTGCGAATACTTCGCACCGTTAGTGGTCAGTTACGTAATACAGTACAACCTCGATATAACGAAGCTGAAGGGAATTAGAAAATATTCATTATACCAAGTAATGCGTTATAATCAAGTTTGTTATATAATATAAATGTTAGGTTGGTCTAAGATTCGTTTTAACAAGGTAAGAAAACCAATTTTCTTCTGGAAACTTATCTTTAAACTTTAAAATTGTGGCCAATGTACTTGCGGGAATTTCGAACTCTCTAACGATGTCTATTTTTTTCTTTGTAGGATTCTCGTCTATATAGATACTTAATGACGTTTCATTTCTCTGCGACGGTTAAGGAACATTTTTTTGTCGTTTCAAAGCCGCTGCAACTTTAAATTTACTAACAGTAATGACCAACAACAGTGTTAACAGTACTTTTCCTCAAACAACAATGATTGTCTTACGATAAATTTAAAGTGTCTGAACCTGTCGAGACATGAATTGTTGTTGTTATTGTGGAATTGTGTGTGATTGATTGGTAGGATACGTTATGTAAAGGTTATAAAGTTGACAAAAATCGTTAATTTATACTTTCTATTTATATTCTGCAATGATTGAAAATTCGTTTTAAAGAAGTTTTTGACAAAAAGTACTCGTAATGTAGAGGTATATTTTGCATTAACTCTTACGGGCAGTTCTAGGGGATTTCGAAAAATTTGTTAAATCGAGGAAATCGTTATATTAAGGCTCGTTATATTAAGGTTATACAGTATTACGTAACTGACCACTGACAGTACAAAGTATTCGCACGGGTCCACTAATATTTTATGAAATAGTATATGCAGATATTCTTTTGTTGAATTATACGATGCCATTTTTTATGTTTCTTCTTTTCAGGACGAGAGGTTCAATCACGATATCGATGTACTTACAGGCTACAGGACGAAGGCTCTACTTTGCATGCCTATCAAAGATACAAACGGCGACGTTATTGGTGTTGCTCAGGTAACTTAAACATTTGCTTACCTTTTTTAGGATTCCGTAGAAACCAGGAACCCGTATAGTTTTTAGAAGACCGTTTGTCTCAAAGTTACTAGAAACTAAGGTTGGGCGTTAGCATTGTTGAAGGTGTGACTAGGCGAGACGCGAGAGAGGGCGGGGGAAGTAGGCTTGTCACATGGAGTCTTTTTCCAAACAGTTGGGATAACAATAATTGAAAAACCAAGCCATGGGCATCGGTGACTTAAGCAATCGACTCAATCAATTCCAGACGCGACCATGATTGTAGCTTCTGGTTGGGTGTTAGCATTGTTAAAGGTATGACATGGCCAGACGCGTGAAAGGGCAGGGGAAGTAGGCTTATGACGTCACATGGAATATTTTTCCAAACAGTTGGGATAACAATAATTGAAAGACGCCATTGGTATCGGCGACGTAAGCAATCAACTCAACGAATCACAGACGCGACCATGTTTTTATAGCTTCAGGCTGGGCGTTAGGATTGTTGGAGCTGCGACAAGGCGAGACGCGAGAGAGGGCGGGGAAATTAGACTTGTGACGTCACATGGAGGTTTTTCCAAACAGTAGGGATAACAATAATTCAAAAACCAAGCCATGGGCATCGGTGACGGAAGCAATCACAGACGTGACCATATTTATAGCTTCTTACGCCCAACCTAGGTTGGACGTTAGCGTTGTTGACACGAGAGAGGGCGGGGAAAGTAGGCTTGTGGAGTCTTTTTGGGATAAAGATACTTGAATAACCAAGCTATGGTCATCGGTAACTTAAGAAATCGACTCATCCAATCACAGACCATGTTTATAAAACGTCCAACCTTCTAGCATTCTAGTATAATACGCGCCATGGTTCTAAAAGGTTCTGAAGTTAGTCACAAACAGCGTCGCAAATGCATATTTAAGAGCCGTCCTGGTTGTTTTGTGGCAAAGGAAGACTCCCACCACCTCCCAGTTACCGGCACATCGGTGATTGGTTATCGCTGGTTGTCTTGTCTCTTGTCGCTTTCGTGCTATAAAGTACAGTCCAGTACGCTATTGTTAAGTTGTTTCTTTAATTGTTAATTGATCAAGATTCCTAATACAGCTTTGCATAGACAAGCACGAAAAATAATTTTTTGGATGACTTTATGCAAGGAATTAGACCTTTAGATTAAAGAAAAATTAAAAATAATAATATAGCGCAAGTTTGTAGTTTTTCAATCGACTGTACCTGCGCAAGCCTCCATTTGCATTTAACTTCCGAGCCTTTTAGATCCATGGCACGTACTATAACCTTGCGTCTGGCTGTTTACCTGTTACAGCCCTCGCATCATTTAACACAACAGAATATTTGACCTTGGTTTTAGGGAATCGATCTAAGTTATTCTAATACCTACGTTGCATTAACAGGTAATCAATAAGCAAGGAGATTCCTGCTTTACGGCCTCTGATGAAAACGTGTTTGCGTCGTACCTGCAGTTCTGCGGCATCGGCCTGCGAAATGCCCAGCTCTACGAACGCAGCCAACTCGAAGTTCGGCGTAACCAAGTCTTGCTAGATTTGGCGAGAATGATATTTGAAGAACAAAGCACCATCGAATACATGGTGTTCAGAATATTAACGCATACGCAGTCTCTCATCCAGTGTCAGAGGGTGCAGGTCAGTAAGTTGGCTACTCAAGTAAAGACGTAAATAGTGTAACAAATAGTGTTGGGTAACTCAGATCTGAACCGGTTCAAAGAGCCGACTCACTTTTTTTTGAGCCGACGGATCAGCGGATCCGCATACAGTCAAAGCCCTCTAAGTGCACGCTCTCTAAATGCACACGCTCTCTTACTGCACACGAACTCGCCCTCTAAGTGCACGTTCCCCAGCCCCCACTTCGAATAATCTGCGACCAATCACGTGCGACCGTAAGCGCGCTATTTTCAAACTTTCCATTTCCATCATATTCATAGAGTTTTAGAGATATTGTTTATAGCATCTGATTGAATAAAGATAGCTATAGGAGTTAGAAGAGTGGGGATGAAAAAGATCGTAGGGGAAGTGTGCACTTAAAGGATGGGCTCGGTTCCGAGCTGTCCACTTAGAGAGCTTTGACTGTAACTCAGTGAAACACTTAACACACAGAAGCACATTTTACACTTATGTATCAGTTCTCGCTTTGATGCATCTGTCAGCTCAAATGACTCATGCATCACATGTTTGGCTATGCATTCTTGATTCTATACAGGTTTGAACTAGGTAACTCAGTGGCAGACTGCAGTAACATAATATTCAGAACTCGGCTCTTTTTGAACCGGTTCAGTGAGCCGGCTCACATAAGGGATCCAGATGCAAAGATACAAATCACTAAAAAGACCCGTTTTTCCCTTCTCTAGTAACAAAACTGTTCTTTGTGGTGGTTTAAAACTGATTTATTTTCAACAAACGAAATAAATACAAAACAAATAATAATAATAATCTAATAACAATGACAAAAAGAAACTAACAATGAAAAATAAACGGATTCTAGTGAATAATAATTCAACAATAACTGATATACACGAAACACTGCTATAACAAACAAATTTATGTACTCTGATTATTTATGTCTGCTCTCCGCCGCGTGACCACTTCAGTTGTGACTTGTGACTGAATGCCTGACCTGCTCCGCGTTCGCCTATTTATACCCGCAGAGGTCCGATTCTAGAATGTTCGAGAAGCCTCTGTCAAATTCCACTTGCGTAACAATTGGGAGCGCGCTATGCTCGTTTGTTCCAGAAACTTCTGTCACTTCCAGTGGCGTAACCATTGGGGGCGCGCTACAATATATATGACGAACAGGGCCAGATTTAACCTTAGCGTCGCCCTGGGGACTAAAAAATGCCGTACCATTATCGAAATTTTGCATGGATAAACGTTTTTCGATATACAATTTTTAAATAAGTCAGATGACTCATTTATAGCAGAAAATTTATTATAAATAGAATCGGACTGCAGGTGGCAGCATACAGGGTTGCAAGTTATTTTTTTTTTGCAACCCTGGCAGAATGCTGTAGGAGAGAATATGGGAAATAGTGATCTGTAAATTTTGCTGCGGACAATTTATAAAATTTGGGACACTGAAACTTTTTTTACAATTTCGTTGATGAAACTACGTTGTTTATAATCTTGAATAATGAAAAAAATAATCTTATTTATTATAACACGAAGATGTTTTCAACACGATTACACTTTTTAAAGCATTTTTGATATTGACGCGAAGAATTTTTTATCTCATCCTCCGAATTTTGCCGTTCCTCAAAATTTGCCGCCCTGAGTGGCTCTAGTGTAAATCCAGAACTGGCTATGTGTAAAAAATATTCCTTCCAAATTTTGTTAAAATGAATTCATGTATTATAGATTGTCATTTCGGAACAAATTAAGAAATACACAAAATACCAAACGGTTGAATTAAAATGAAACATCGTTTCATTCACAAACATACTAATAAAAAATCAGTAAAATATTTCACTCTATCAAATCAAAACAAACATGATTCGTGTACAAATAAATGTTATCTGAGACTTTTGACTACATAACAATGACTCATCCAATTTTTTACAGGAAAATACCGTGTAAACTCCATGTAACGTCACTCGATTTAACGTCAAACTTCCTAAAACTTCGAAATTACTCGACTTTGGTTGGTTTGCCTGGTTGTCCATGCATTAATACACTCTATGTAGCATCACACACACTCTAAATAACGACTATATGTCATTATAAAGCAAGTAATTTCGGCAACTTATAAAGCACCTATTGATTTGGAGGTACTTTCTAAGTTGCCGAAATTGATAAGAACTGCTTTATTGTCTAGCCCGTATTTACCTCGACTGTCGGCATCATTGTAAATTTTATGCGTTATTATTAAATAATACTATACTAGTAAAACAATATTGATTGTTCTTTCTCTCCATATAACGACAACCTCAGAAAATATGCAGTCCCTTAAGCGGCGCTGTATAGAGTTTACGCTGTACTTCGAGATAAACGATTGGTCAATTTTTTTTTTAGGTTTTGCTGGTTCATCAGGCTTCAAAGGGTAGTTTTTCACGAGTCTTTGATTTTGAAGCAAGTGATCTCCATTCGCAAGATAGTGACTCAAGAACGAGGTAGTTATAAAATTATTGCTCTTGCTATTTTTTTATATTATTATAGTATGTCACACCGTTAATTTTTTAAAGTATCTGGGAGACCGAGGTACTATTGGATGTAAGCCGAACATATTCGTATTCGGAGAATATCATATAGCGCCATCTCACAAAATTTTGAGGTAACAGTTGATTAATCATCTGTCGGCAACAATAGAAGTACCACATAAATTTAGTATGAAATTGTCAGCATGAGAGCGGATAGAACGCTCTAATAAGTAGTTATAAAAGACGTTTTTTTTCTGTGTAAAATTGCGTTTTTACAACAATATATAGGTAAACTTTAAGAGCAAAACCTTATCTAAATACAAAATTTCATACAAATCGTTAGAGCCGTTTCCGAAATACGCGAAATAAATTTATAAACAAGAATTGATCGTTTAAAGTAATAAGGTTAGTGGTTAATTTTGTTTTTTTTTTGTTACAGCCCCTTTGAAAGCAGATTCCCCATCAACATTGGCATTACGGGATATGTGGCCACCACAGGAGAGGTAAGATTTAAAACTGCGATAAAATTGGTATAAAAAATTATAATGAGCCTCGCCCTCATAAGCTCACATAAGAAGTTTAACTTCTTTAGTTTTCAATATTACAATTACGGCGAAATTATTACACATTTGAAGAGGGCACTTTGATGTTTATGCCAATTGAAAATTCTCAAATGGACCGATCGTCACATTCATACCACAGTTATATTTACATACTATAATCTACAGAAAAACATTTTTAATATGAATTGTCTGTAGTATATCAACATCATAACCTCACATTATGTCCGAAAATTGTTCTGATATATAAAAATAGAGAATATGATATTTAATATTTACATGAAATATATATTATGAGTTCCTACCGTTTGTACGTCAAATTACAGAAATTATTTAGTATATCAACATCATAACCTCACGTTATGTGACGTTTCAGAATATACTTGTATTTAAAAAATGTTTAATCCAAAAATTGTTCTGATCTCTGTAAATAGAGAATATGGTTATTGAATATTTTCTTTTCTGAATTTACATGAAATATATATTATGAGTTCCTACCGTTTGTACGTCACATTACAGAAATTATTTTGTCTTCAAATTGTTCGTAATTTCAAACGTAAGATTCAAGCCGTTCATCCTTGTCTTACTATTTTGCGAATCAAATTGCAACACACTATACACTTCTGACCTTGTCTGTTTCATGCAATTTAGGGGACAAACTAACTTCCCCTTTATTTGTTTATTCTACTTCCCCTCGATTTCTTACATTTTTCAAACAGATACCTCGCTAAAGAAGATAAACTTCAAAAAAAATGGTAGACATCTACGGCGGTTCCAAGGTCATGGCAGACACGTTTAAAAGTCCGAATTTATTTTCTCCAAAACGTATCTTGTATTAATTATGTTTTTGTGAATTTTTGAAGTATACTTTTTTAAATTAATTTTAATTTTCGCGACGGTCACGTACAGCGAAAAATAATTGGCTCTCATAACATTGCTGTCTTTTTCCTTTGAAACAAAGAATGGACAATTGAATAAAGCACGTATCGTGTTTTATAATTTAGAAATATTTTCAACAAGATTTTTTTCAGACCGTAAACATCCCCAACGCCTATGAAGATCCCCGTTTCGACCCGAGTGTTGATGAAGGCACCGGTTTTAAGCATCACAGTATATTATGCATGGCGATAAAAAATAGCAGCGGTCAGATAATTGGCGTCATTCAACTAATTAACAAATTTGATGATTTGCCGTTCACAAAAAATGATGAAAACTTCGTCGAGGCGTTCGCCATCTTTTGTGGAATGGGTATCCACAACACGCATATGTATGAAAAAGCTGTGATTGCAATAGCTAAACAAAGCGTGACACTTGAAGTACTCTCGTATCACGCTAGCGCTTCACTTGAAGATGCTGTCCGATTAAGGGTAAGTAGTCAGTTAGATTATTCTCTTAGTCCAAGAGCTGGTGACACCCGTTTCATGAAGTGTTTGATTCAGTATAAACATTAAGAGCACTGTGGTTGGAATAATAAAAATAAAAGAATAGTTACTTCTTTATTCAGTGGATGAACAATTCGAGAGCTAAGCTGCCATCTTCAGCAAAACACTAAACTCAATTTTCTTTAGTGTTTTGCTTAGCTCTCGAAATGTTCATCCACTGAATAAATCTGTTGTGATAAGAAGTAACTGTTCTTTTGTTTTTATTGTTTGATTCGGGTAGAAATTTTATACAATAGTATATATAGATAAGATGTATAGGTAAATGAGTCTGCCTGTCCTATCTGGGTACGCTAGGTACTACGTATACAGGAAAGGCTTAAAAAAATATGTACCAAAAAAGTGTTTGATTCAAAAGCCAACAAGCACTATTCGAAAGTTAAGTTGATTTTAAATAAATAAATGAATGAGGCAGACACTTTTGGAGAGGTTTACATTAAACCAAAATACCCGATATTTGAATTTTCAAAAATGAAAAAATAAGTGATTGATTCACGCTGAAATTTTTATAGCAACTTCATTAGATATATTTAAAAATATTTGCAAAAAGCCAGAAACTTTTTCCGGGGTTTAAGACTGTTGCTCTAGAACTGACTTCAACAATCAACTTGATATATGTTTCGTCCAGTTAATTATAGTTTCTTTTTAAATTACTATTTCAGGAACTGAAAGTGCCGTCTTCAGCGCATTATTCCTTACATGATTTTAGATTTGACGACATTCAACTAGATGATGATGATACCCTTAAAGTAAGTAACATTTTTATGAAACTTCAATATAAACGTTGACTGTTCATCATTGATCCGCTTTTAAATTTTCAAATATTTGCTTAACCCATTGTGTGCTAGTGGTACTCAAAAGTACCGCTTTTTTGAGCCTTTGTATTCCCACAAACATATTTTCGTCATATAATTCCAACTAATTCTAACTAATAAAACTTCAAACAATAGTGACACCAACCTAACATAATATACGTACAGGATCTGTAATACAACTTTAAAGTATCAGTAATACGAAATTAACGATTTAGTGAACTGTGTTAGAAATTCGTCTGGAAAATAACGGTACGTTTAAGTACCACTAGCACACTGTCAGACTTTTAGGTCTGGCACACAACGGGTTAAATAATATGAATAATTCATTTTCGAATTTTATTTGGTATATTTATGGAAAATTTAAATTGTAATCACATCTTCAAAATTGGGTTTTAATATTAAATTTCTCGAAGTCGCAATAAAGCGACGAAACATTGTACATTAGACAATAAAATCTTACTATTTTAGTCCAAGTACCTAAGATTCTTCTAATAATGTAAACTAATATCTTATAAGTACAATAAGACCTCGCTTAGCGATGTTTCAGTATTACGCGGTTTCTAAAACAAAAAAAGTTTAGCCACTATAACGTAAATTATGAATCAGTTTATACAAAATGATTCAAATGCAAGACGAAGTGTCATTGATGCAATATCTTGCTATCGACAACAGCTTGCTGAACGAAACAGTAAAAGACAAACGACATTAGATGACTTCTTCACAAAAAACAAAATATGTGAAATGAGGAACCTTCCTCATCACAAACATAACTTCTTACTCGAACTTTTATTTGATTTTCATAAATGTTTCATGGACAAAAATCGATATTAGCAACAAATAAATCTATAATTAATGTGATAAAAAGATATTTGACAATAAATGTTACAAAATTAAAAAAAAAAAAACAAAAAAAAAAAACTAACAAACT
The DNA here is from genome assembly GCA_034508555.1 of Venustoraphidia nigricollis. Lineage (NCBI taxonomy): Eukaryota > Metazoa > Arthropoda > Insecta > Raphidioptera > Raphidiidae > Venustoraphidia > Venustoraphidia nigricollis. The sequence continues at coordinate 6,950,080 of JAVRKA010000018.1, read as the reverse complement.
GTTTTATTCTCGGTTCTGTTTCACTTATGCCTGTTATTTACGTATTAAGGTGACCTTGTTTAGCGCTGTTTCGTATAGCGCAGGAACTTATTGGAACGTATATCCCGTGTTAAGCGAGATCTTACTGTATTGTATTTATGTAATTATAAATTTCGTTTGTTCCAGGCTTGCCTTAGGATGTTCATAGACTTAGATCTCTTTGAAAGATTTCATATTGATCGAACTGTCTTCTGCAGATGGCTGTTGAGCGTCAAAAAGAATTATCGCCAAGTCACTTACCATAATTGGCGACATGCCTTCAACGTAGCACAAATGATGTTTTCTATTCTCACTGTATGTATATCTATTTTTTTTAAGTTATACTTCTTTTGGCGCATTGAGGGTATAATTGTCTCTGTTATGGAAGTTGCTGTAGTCTTTTTTTTAACCGTTGCCTGGTCTGGCCTATGTACGTTTTTTGGCAACTACATGGAATTTTATATACTAGTTCTGAGCGATAAAAATAAAAATTTAGTATTGACTTATTGATCCTAAGTCCTCGGACAATTTTTCATTTATTACACAATAATGTTAATATGGATTGAATAATTTCAGGCAACGCAATGGTGGAAAATTTTCGGCGACATGGAATGCTTAGCATTGATGATAGCGTGTTTGTGCCATGATTTAGATCATCGAGGAACTAATAATTCTTTCCAGATCAAGTGAGTAGCTAGGTTAGTTCTCGGGTAATTAGAAAGAAAGAAATATTGATTCTTCTCTGTCTTCTTTGTCTTAAGTGGTTAGGTGGGTTTCGAAGGTTCAAAAAAAGCGTATTTTTACCATTTTTTTTCCTAATATATCAAACGAAATATTTTATTCAAACAATTTACCATATCAAAGATACACATTTCATAAATACTTTGCGAAGTTTTCATTTGAAAATTCAGCCATTGGGACCTCATTTCCTATGACCTCCCCAAACAAAAAAGTTCTTTCGCCATTGTCAGGATAACTCATGACAGATTTATCCGAAATTCAAAAACCAAATATTTTCTGTTTGTAGATATGTAAAGCTTGTGCTTGGACGAAGGAAAAAGAAAAAAAATTAAAATTTGAATTTTTGACGAAGCTTTGATCAAAAAATCCTATTTTTTGATAAAATTTGCACCACGTATTGCTTTGTAAAGTTAGTTGTGGTTTAAAAAAAAAGAATCCTTCGTTCAAGCACTAGATAATGTTTACTTGAAGAAGTGTACAAAATTTGAACAAAATCGATTCATAACTTTTTGAGAAGACATGCCAAGCGACTTCAAAAATATAGTTTCAAGAAAAACGCGATTGAAGTTGCTAGATCAGTTCTAGTAACTTTCCGCATTTTGCAAAGAAATGAATAAAAATCTCGGTAAAAATTTACAATGCACCTCAAAGAAACCTCATGGCTCAACAAACAACAATGAACTAAAGTATTTAAAACTAAACAATGTGGCCTGACGGGCGGAGCTTCCGATGGCTCTATCTCTTAGAATTTTACTCCAGTCAATTTAAAATTTTGGGAGAACATTCTAGTCATATTGTACTATTTCAAAAGAATTTTCGAAATTTTCAAACCCACCTAACCTCTTAACAATTTATTAACCTTAAAAGTGTGTTGTTAATTATACTGTCAATCGACAGAGTTGTTGAGATGATACGTATTTTTAGAGCATCATCTCCATTGGCCCAACTCTATTCCACATCAACAATGGAACATCATCATTTTGACCAATGTTTGATGATCTTAAATTCTCCGGGAAATCAAATTCTGTCCAACATATCTCCAGACGAATATTCTAGAGTTGTGAAAGTACTTGAAGATGCCATTTTGTCCACTGATCTTGCTGTATATTTTAGGTAAGGCTACTTTTCTATAACTTGAAGCCATTTTGATCTATTAAGAAAAACAATATAAATTGCGTTTTTTTCATCATATTTAAGGAAACGTGGGGCATTTTTTAACGTAGTACGAAGTCCGGAAATACAAACTGGTTGTGAAGCAGGATTATGGGCGGCAGAAGAAAATCGCGAATTGCTTCGAGCCATGCTCATGACTGTTTGTGACTTGGCTGCCATCACGAAGCCTTGGAGAGTTGAGCGCAGGGTTGCAGAACTTGTGTCCTCGGAATTTTTCGAACAGGGAGACATTGAAAGACAAGAACTCAACATAACTCCAATTGTAAGTATAGTTGAAAGCATTTTAAAAAAAACTGAGTGGAAGGTTAGAGTAGAGAGCACTAGATTCGCATTTGGGAGATACCAGGTTCGAATCCCGGCAAGGGAAGATGTGGCTAGGACCTTTTCCTACTGCCTCTCGCCGAGAAACGGTAATTACTATACCGGCCATCTTTTTGAGGTTGTCTGGTAGGTAATCGGCCATGACCTTGAATAAGGAACAATCTCGATATTTACCTGGAATTAATTGAGGGAAACCATAGACAACCTCAACAAGATGGCCGATACAGGAATTTTCTACATTTCTAAAACTTCAGCTTAATTAATAGCAATGGGCGAATGAAGGAATTGAGGGAAATTAGGATAAGGTAGGTAATTTTTGAATGGGCATGACCTTGAATAAGGAACAATCTCGATATTTACCTGGAATTAATTAAGGGAAACCAAAAACTAGTTAAAAAATTACCTACCTTATTCTGATTGCCTATAATTCCTTCGTTGCTATTATTTCAGTTGAAGTTTTTTAAGTGTAAAATAACGGGAAGTGGTAAATGGAAAATAGTAATGGTGCGAATGGCGTCTGTTATGACATAAAATCGAGAAACGGACGTTAAACGCATTATTATTGTTATATTTAAATTAGTATGTAATAGTAGAATATAGTTGTTAATACTATAATAAACTAGGAAAAAAAATGATTAAACATTCTTCACTTAATTAAATAAACTGTTCATTATTTTAGGATTTAATGAATCGAGAAAAAGAAGACCAGTTACCACTAATGCAAGTCAGCTTTATTGATTCTATTTGTCTGCCAATATATGAGGTTTGTATAATATTACTGTTATAAGTTATTATAATATAGCCATTCGGGGTAAGAGCACGTGTCGGGTAAGAAATCGCAGTGCTAAGATCTCCGCGAGGAACGAAAAACTCAGAACTTGTGCTTGATCTACGTGCCTAATGCAAAATATAAAAAAAATGATAAAAAATCGATTCCGATAAATAAATATAATTCACAAGAAGGGCGCCATTTGCTACAAGTTTTGAAGCAATAACCTTTTTAATTTCAGGCATTCGGTTTACTTTCGGAAAAACTGGAACCTCTGGTAGAAGGCGTTCGAAACAACAAAAGTCATTGGCTGGAAATAGCCGCTGCTAATTCTTTAGTGACGAATATAGAAAATGAAAAACAGTTATCAGACGCATCTGCGACAGAAAGTAATGTTGGCGATGCAATTAGAGACGAAGTTATCAGTGAAGAAGAACAGTGTTTTAGTAATAGTGAACAAAAAAGAACAGAGTCAGTGAGTGATAGTGCAAAGTCGTCGCCGTCCTCTTTGAGAAGTGACAGCAATCCTTACGTTGGCTGTCTAGCTGATAGCAATAATGGTTCATCGCCGTCGAGTCCTTTTACCGCTTGCAGTCCAACGACGCCTAAAGAAGAAGAAGTAGAAGAAACGGCGTTAGGAGATTCTCAGGTATAATGTTCGTTCAAACATTTACCTACCTCATAGGTAATATAGGTACCTATTGCTAGTTAATAATTTTAAACGCAAGTTGATGATAACAGCTCGTTGATTTGCATTTGTTTCCTTTTTTAAATGTTTTTCAAATAGTTAGTACACTGGTGGTGTAATGATACCATTTTTTGCTTTATAATAACGAACGTAAACTACGAAATTGATTAATATTGGCCTATGGATAAACGAAATTATAATTATTTATTTTTTGGAGTTAAACTTCTTTGGTGTACTAGGGGTAAAATTTTCTCTGTTACGGAAGTTGCGTACGCAGCACATGCAACGAATATGTTTCTGATAACGTCAAAATAGTTATTTTATAAAACAACAAAGTAGGTTATACTAGCGACATCGGACGGAACCTCTTAAAAGCTATTAGTTAAGTGTCCTTAACGAATAACAACGTTTGACAGATAAATAACCTCAACACTTGTATTTTTTTTAATAGGGATGTTGACTATTTTTGGGAAAGTGTTTTAAATCGTGCATAAGTACCTAATATAGCCACAAATATTTATTATTTTTATTTAAATACAACTCAAGCCTTAAAAATCATGTATTTTAAATCTCGTTTCAAATTTCGGTCCAAAACGCCAATACTAGTCGCGTGACGTCACCTGTTCATACCAAAGGAGGCTCAAAGGTTACACAGGAGCTACCATTCTATAGATGCGGTCACAAAGTAGGAGGCTGTGCTCATAAACGCTAGTAAACTAATGAGGTTATGAAAAAATTTTTCGTAATTCTTGTTATAAAAGATGAATTCTAAGTTTTCGAACTATTAGCCTTAATAAATACACTTTCCATGAGGTTAAAACTCCTTGCAGTGTTTTTTTCGAATAAATTACACACTAAATATTAACCAAACAATTAAGTTTTTTGACAGCGGCTGAATATATGACGTCATGCGCTCTGATTGGTGTCTGTTGTTACGTGACTTGAGAGTGATTTTATTAGGTTTTATATATTAAATATTAATTAAATTCCTTAAAAATAAGGAAAAATATAGTGTTTTTTAGTATTTTTATCAAAGAAACTACCACTTAACGTTAAAATTATAATTTTATTTGAATACAGTCAACATCCCTATTACGAATTTAACAGTGGATAATCTTTTATTAGTTAAAAACTTACTTTATGCAGGCACTAAAAATGTTACTTTTGAACAAAGGTGAAATGTATGTACATTATAAGACCACAAACATAACCCAACCTGTGTTTAAAAGTGTTTTTTCTATCAAGTTTAATATCATTTGTAAACATGGCTTATAATCCAGAAAGAACAATTATCGATGAAAAATAGGATCTGGAAAACTTTTAACTATATTTATCGTCTACCTAGACATCCTATTTTATTCTTTAACGAAAATGTGAATATCAAATATCGCGATCACGCCAAAGAAGTATAACTTCTGCCGCGCGTACATAAAAGTACACGCATCACATTTTTTGAACAAAATATTTGAATCCAATGAAATTGAATCCTTATTTTACATTAAAAAAGTCATTGAACGAATAATAAGTGCTTTAAAAAATGATAAGTCAATAATCTAATATAATATAGGTGTATCATTATTTTAAGTAAATGTTTTAAGATTTATCATTGTAATTTGTCTTTACGCCACCAGTTGCAGTCATTTGGGCCAGTAATTAAGGTAAAAAACAAAACTACAACAGTGTTTTGCCTGTAATAGGCTTCGACGTCATTTTATTATATCAGTAGGTTATCTGTTTACGCCACTCAATGGAAACAAACGGCACTGCTGTTGGTATTTTGATGTTCTCTCACTGTATGATTATAGCTATGAATGATCAGTATATATTGTTTCTCAAAGGTGTTTTTTTGTCTATATGAAATATCTCCCTTAATACTGTATCAAAATTAATCTTTAATACGCCATTTTGGAGATTATTTTTCTCTCTAATGACGAAAAATATGTTACTGTTTTAAAATTAATGTTTTCCTTAAAAAAAAATTTCATTAAACATTTTAACAATTTCATTACTGAAAATAACATTCAGAAAAAACAAATGTCGCCATCTGGTGGCAATCTGTTTTAACAGTTGTCGGTAATATGACGAGGTGTGACACTGAAGTCTCTGAATAGAATAGAATAAAATAAAAGAAATGTCTCCGTCCTGTAGCAATTAGTTTATTTTGACAGTTGTCGGTAATATTAAGTGACGTAATAGCGTTGAAGTCCCTGAATAGAATAGAATACAATTTATTTCCACCCTATTATATTACGTAACTGACCACTAACGGTGCGAAGTATTCTATTCAGAGACTTCAGCGTCATTACGTCATTTAATATTACCGACAACTGTTAAAATAAACAGATTGCCACCACATGGCGACATTGTTTTTTTCTGAATGTCATTTTCTGTAATGAAATTGTTAAAATTTTTAAACTGTAATTTTTTAATGGGAACATTAATTTTATAATATTAATTTATTTTTCGTCATTAGAGAGAAAATCTCTAAAATGGCGTATCAAACATTAATTTTGATACAGTATTACAGGAGATATTTCATACCGACAAAACACAACTTTGAGAAATAATATACATATACCGATGTGAATAAAAATTAGACTCAGTGAAATTGTAATAAAATGACTAGGCCTATATCGTTTTCTTTCTTTTTATCATGAACACAATTTCATTCGGAATGGCAGTAGATATATTTTTGTACGAAATTTATCATTATCAGTAATGTGACACTGAATTTTTAAAACTGGTAACCAGTTACTAAGCTATAACATTCCCATTGCCGAATGTAAAGAAGCAGTTCCAAAAATTCTAAATAAATTAATATTAACTAATTTAATTATTGTATAAAGAAAAAAAAAATTAATGATAATAATTTATTATTTATATAGTATAGAATATAAATGCTCTCTTTTTAAATAATTTAAATGAAAATAAAATTTCCAAAAATAATAGATATACAGTTAGTATGTGGGTTTCTTCTAAAAAAAAATCCAGCCAATTTGGTGACAGGGCCATTCTAACTTTAAAAATATTCACATTTGACTTATTATAACAAATAAAATAAAATTTGTTGGCGCGCGCAGGGACGCAGGTAACGACTAGTAACAAATATGTTTGTTGCCACGGTTACATAATCTGGTTTAACATGTAAAAATTAATAAAGCATGCTTGTCAGCTATCTAACTAATTTATTTTTGACAGATCTTTAGAACAAAAGAACAGCTAATTTTTTTTCTTTTCAGAATATTTATGAAACTATAAAATTAAAAAAAAAAAAATTATAGAAAACTTTCTTAGAAAAATAAATAGAACATAAATCATTACGAAAAAGTAAATCATTATATGAGAAAAAACAACGTTATAGCATATATTTCTTTTGCGCATGCGCCGATTTTCCCCAAAAACAATAGAGCTCTTCATATTTGCATACCAAACGTCCTTCCAAAATTTGGTTCCAATCCGTTCATCCGTTTGATCTGTATCGTGCTCACAGACTAACAGACGCACAGAGTTTTCCAAAAAATATGTTCTTTGGGTTCAGGAGACCTCAAAACTAAAAAACATTGTAAAATTTTGAAAAGTGAATTTTAACCTAAAATACATAGTACCATTCTCCACTAGTGGGTAGGAATGGTAAATTCAAAATTTTACAACATTTTTTCATTTTGAGGTCTCCCCAATCCAAAAAACATATTTTCGGAACACCTCTGTGCGTCTGTTGGTTTGTGAGCACGATACAGGTCAAATGGATGAACGGATTGAAACCAGATTTTGGGAGAATGTTTGGTATGCAAATATGAAAAGCCGTATTGTTTTTGGGGAAAATCGGCGCATGCGCAAAAGAAATATATGCTATAACGTAGTTTTTTCTCATATAATAATATACTTTTCCATAGTGATTTATGTTCTATTTATTTTTCTAAGAAAGTTTCGTATAAAAGTTTTTTTTCTAAACTTTATAGTTTCGGAAATATTTTAAAGATAAAAAATCAGCTTTTCTTTTGCTTTGGAGTTTTTTTTAAGTTGGAATGGTTTCTGTCACCCAATTAGCTGGATTTTTTTAATCCAACCCACATACTATGATGTACTTTTGTAGACAGTAAAAATATTAAATTATTCAATTGACCACAATCTTTGTATGTGATAACTAACAATTTTCTTGATAAGAAATGTGTTGAAAAAGAATTTTCTTTCTTTCCGGTTCTAAAATGAAATGAGTGACTTTGTAAAATATGTAGATGATCAGATTGTGAAATTTTATTTCACAAAGGGACTTTGCAGCTGGGAATGGCTGATTTCGACTATTTTTGAAGTGAAAACTTCTTTAGCACCGTTGTGATTTGAATCTCGATGAAACGAAAAAGCGACACTAAAAAGAGACAAACTATATAGGATTTAGCTTGCGACAAAATGAGATAGAATATAGATATACGGTGTTTTATTGTACAGTATATAGGTAGTAGAATAGAAAAACTAACCGTGAAAATTGCAAGCTCGCAGTAGGATCGGTGGAGTAATCAACAAGACGTATGCTTAGTGTGATCAAGGTCCCAGGTTCGATTCCAGCCCTGACTTCATAATTATTTTTTTACATCCATTCCATATGTCGAGCCGAGTGAATCTTAAACTTGAAAAAACTGACATTATGAGCCTTGTATTGTGAGAAATCGATTTTCAGAAATACAAAATAAATTTATTTTTTTCAATTATGCAATGATTTAGTTCATCGCATAATTGGCGCGAAACGTCGCATGGCGAATTCCGTGTAAACACATTTTATTACCTTTAACCTTTTTACTTCAAACGAGCAATTTTTGTATATAAACTTATTACGCGTATTTCGGAAACGGCTCTAACGATTTGGATGAAATTTTGAATTTAGATTAAGTTTACCTATATAGTTGTATTTCTTGTATAAACGCAATTTTACACACAAAAAAAAGTTTTTTATAACTATTAGAGTCTTCTATCTATTTGATATAGTGCCATCTCGTAAATTTTTGTGGTATTTATATTGTTGCCGACGGATGATACATCAACGGTTACCTCAAAATTTTGTGAGATGGCGCTATATTCGGTTCCGGGTATTTTGGAAATAAACTAATCAAAACCGGCATTTCCCAGATGGAAGGACCCCTGTCAGTCCAAACAATGTATCAGGTACAACTTTATTAAAGAGAGTCAATCTAAACTTATTAATAAGTCCGATTATTAGGAATATCTGCTCTCTAGTCAGTAATTACAAATTTCTCAACGGGATTCTTTAGATTTTAAAATTGTAAAAATTACTAGTAAAATTAAAATACAAGTAAATAGACTTAAATGAAAATGTGGTGTTTGAAAATCCGACGACGCGACAAACAGAAAAAGGTGAAATTATTATTTTTTTTTTATTAATGACCAATGAATTACTTTGTCTCTGTTTGCCTAATACTATAAATATGATACAATTTTTGAAAGGTTTCAAATTTTTTAGGGCTTTTATTTTCAAACAAAATATTTTCAAATGATACTTAAACAATGTACTGTATTGTCTTCCATATTAAGCAAAAACTTTTTAACAGTTTTCTGAAAGAAATTATTTATTTGTGAATATTTAAAAGTTCAAAAATACAAATGGGTTGAATTTGCATAAATAATATAATTCAACTATGATTGGTTAATATAAATTATTGAGAAAATAAACCTGATCGTTTGATTTGTTGCATTTTTTGAAGTTATACTTCTTTTTGGCGCATTGGGGGTCAAATTTTCTCTGTTACGGAAGTTGCGGCAGTTATGTTGCGGAAGTTGTTTCTGATAATGTCAAAATATTTATTTCATAAAACAACAAAGCAGGCTATACTAGCGACATCGGCCGAAACATTTTAAAAACTATAGTGTTGTTAACAACTTTTGACAGTTAAATAACCTCAAAACTTCTATTTTTTTTCTTAAATTATGGACTCAACAGTATTTTATTTTATCAATGTACATCTTTAACGAAAATGTGAATAACAATTATCGCGATCACGCCAAAGAAGGATAACTTCTGCCGCGCGCATCATTTTTTAATAAAAATTACCGTTAGCACAACAAGCACAAATATTATTTTCGTAAATAACAGCACATAAATGTAGCACAATATGTGGAAGATACCACAATTTATAAATATATTGTTATTATATTTTTATATCGATTATTTTTTTTTCTTTTAGCACATTTCTCAGCAAAAGAATATGTATTTAACATGGTATTAAATTATATTTTATTATTGTAAATTAGGTATATAAAAATTTGTGAAGATTTAACCAAAGTATATTTTAAACACTGGACCCCTAAATAATTTTTATACAATGATTTTCTCATTTTTTTATTCTTTATGGTTTTATTTACATTTTAAATTAAAATACATAGGTTTGTGTAATTTGATATATTGAACCGGCCCAGTGTTTAAATAATTATTGAAATTTTAAAAAATTGAAAAAAACGAATTGTGAGAAGTATCTCTTGAGTGTTTTTAGACACAGTTTTTCAATATCTCAGAATTTATTTGTATCGTTATAATTTCATGTAATATGATTATATAATTACATTTTTTGTAATAAAGTGTACAGTTTTAAATTATGAAATGACCACAGAACATAAATAAATATTATGTCTTAAAATATTACTCCCGAGTTTTTGTCTCTTAATTTTATTTTGCCTTAAGGCTGTCGGAACGCTCTGAATTTAACCCTTTCGCTCCTGTTGGGATATTATTGTCCCTGGGTATGTTCAAAAAAATCTGATTTGAAAGAAACGCACATAATTAACGTCGGGTTGGGATATTACAGTAACCTGAGGTTTACTTTAGCTGTTCCAATGTTGACAACACAAGTTGTAACATGACCTAACTTGAAAAATTGCATTTTGTGTCACAGTGTTATTACGTGCTCCAGTTTTATTATCTTTGTCGTGTTGTTTCCTTCAGTTATTACGATTATTAGTTATTTGTTTGATAAGTGATTGACATCTGGATAGGTAAGTAAAATAAAATTATGCATTAACTCGACTTTTTTCTCCAAATATTCCACATAATGTGCGATGGGATTTATTATCCCAACAGATCTTTTTGGTGGGGATTTTTGGGATAAATATATTCCACCAGGCAATTATGTAAAAATATTCATAAAAATACGCCCTATCACACATAAAATTCAGTACAGAAAAATGTTTATAAAATATAATTAGATTTTTATTTCTTTCTATAAAAACAACTTTATATAATTATGCCTCCTTTTATCTTGTGTTTCTTTTTGTAATCTTGTATAAGTATAAAGTACTTTTATTGAATATATTTTTGTTTTTTGGCATATGAATATAATTAATGTTTTGAGCGATTACATCACTGTTGGGACATATTGTCCCAGAAAAAACAACTACTGGGACGTATTGTCCCAAATTTTTTAAATTCGAAATTTTTGTTATATGAAAAAATAAAAAATATTTTACATCATTTTTATGTTATTTACTTACCAACTTTCAACTCTATATAATTTTTTTTCTAAAAATATGAGAAAATGAAATCCGGAGCGAAAGGGTTAAGTCAAAAATAGAACTTCGGCTGTCAACTGATTGTAGACTTATTCGTCAACATTCTGCAAAAATTCTTTCTCTGTTAAGGAAGATAAAGAACAAATCTAGCTCTGTAATGGACTACTTTTGTAATTTATGTACGATTTACTAGAAAAAGTTGGCATTAATTGTGCCAAAAAAACACACGTTTTTAATGTCACACTACGACCTTATTCGTACTTATTTCACAAAATTGTTTTATCACAAACCTAAAGTGACTCTTCCTTTTTCGGAAAAGTTTTTTAAATCTTCAAAATATTTCCAAAAATTAGAGTAATCAATTGACAGCGACACCCTTGCAATAACATTTTTTAGCCTCGTGGTTGACACCAGGCAAAAATTGAAACGTGTGTATGATTTGAGCGAGACAGAGCTAAAGAAGGTCACACCCACAATATGTCTTTTGCCTACCTCGCCTCTTACCGCTGGGTCTCAGCACAAACTGTGTGAAAGTGATCCAACACTGAGGGGGATATTCTGGTCTAGAAATTGGAAAACGTTTCTTTTTTTTTGTTTTCATATTTTTAAAGTCTAGACCTTTGAGATTATGAGCCTAAAGGGATTTTTTGAAATTCGGATTATTTTCAGAGTTACAGCTGTTTTTGCGGCCGATTAATGAAATGTCAATTAAATGAAATGACAATTAAATAAATTGATACACAAAATTCTCAAATCAAACAATTATATTTATTAATTTAGATACAATATTCGAATTCGTACACGTTTCAATTCAATCTCTATCTGAACACATCTGTGGAGACCTGTGTCAAGGATAGTTATATAAGAGTATAATGTAATATTATTTTATACATTTTTCATTAAATAAATGGTTAATTATTATTAGACCGTGATCGAGTGCGTTTCATTAAAATCGTAAGGTACCACAACATCTAACAAAAATATCTATAAATTTATATCGTGTTGCGTAAGCATATTACTTCATTACTTCAGTTCCAAAATGTAGGTACAACGGTACGATACAGGCGGATTTCCCACAGTATTAAAAGTAGGTACAATTATCTTTGTTTCGCTGCCCGAAACTCTAAAGGCGATTTTCTCGAAACTACTTTTTTCGACCTGGTTGACATGATATCTCAAATTCTAATTAACCGATTTTAGGAGGTGGTGTCGATTTGTATTTCGAAAAGAGAGTTGATGAAAATTGAGATTTTGAATCAAATATATACAGAGTGTCCCATTTTAATCCGACCGGCTTATTAAAATTTGAGGATGACACTTTCCTGGAAAAAATGCCAGACAGGCGCTCGATGCCACTAACAGTTATGACCTTGGGTCGAAGGTTCAAGGTCAATCCAGATCAACTTTTTTTTTAATGGGAACCCTCATTTTTCACACAGACATTCGATTGGCCGTGAAAAAACATTAAACTTTTGTCTCAAACATTTTTCTCCAAACCCCATACTTTTCGGGATATCCACTGTCCAAAATTTGAATTTCCAAATATTTATGATTTTTTTACTGCCGATCGTAGATTTTTTTGAAAAATCGCAAGAGACAAGAAATCTTGTAATTTTTCGACGAATGAATTCCCATTAAAAAAAAATTGCACACGAAAAAACGATTGAGACATCGAAATAGCGAAAAGGTAAAAAGTGTGCAATTTTTTTTTTTAAATTGGATTTGTTTCCTTGAAAAATTCCAAGACTTTTTTGTCTCGTTCGATGTCTTAAAAAAATTCACTATTCGGCAGTAAAAAAATCAAAAAAATTTGGTGATGCAAATTTTGGACCGTGGATATCCCAGAAAATACGTAGTTTGGAGAAAAGTATTTGGCGCAAAAGTTTCATGTTTTTTCATGGCCAATCGACTGTCGATATGAAAAATAAGGGTTCACACTGAAAAAAACAAGTTGACCTTGAAACCTCCACCTGAGGTCATAACTATTAGTGGCATCGAACGGCCTCCTTCGAATTTGGTAAGATTTGTCGTAACATTTTTTCCTGGAAAGTCTCATCCTAAAATTTTATTCTGCCGGCCGGATTAAAATTGGACATCCTGTATGTAAAATTATGTTTTGGTATTATTTAACAGATGCATTGAGGTAAGTGTATATTATTATTATTATTCATATTTTTGTATCTAGCTTAGCCCCGAATCTAGGGCGGGGGGGTAAACCGGGGCACCTGCTTTGGGCGGCAGTTTCATGGGGCGGCAAAATCATAATACAGTGTAAACTCTTTATAACATTATTCTTTATAACGATAAACTCTCTATAACATAGAAAAGATCACAATTTGGTTGGTTTACCTTAAAACCCATACATTGATACACTCTTTATAGCGCAGCAGCCATTCTCTATTACGAAGAAATGTGTTCATATTTAGACACAGAAAATCGTCATTGTCCGTGTTATTGTTTATGTTATCTTATCAGGTTACAAAAGACGCCGACTAAACCTTTGAGGCCCCGAAACGTCAGTCAAAGTTAACTGACTATATGTATTAATTTTATCAAAAACATACATATTAAAGATTATTGTTAATTTGGTTGTTTTTCTTTGTTCACACCATATAACGCTAACTCTCTGTAACGATAAAAAATGCTCGGTCCCTTGAGTTTCGTTAAAAAGAGTTTACACTGTATGTACATAATACGTTTGAAAATTGCTAAAAAATTATTTGAAAAAAATATATTGAAAGTTTCTTATTCTCTCCTCCCGGTCACAAAAAATTCCACCTATTATATATTTTTGAGTTTTTTAAGCAATTTATTTCAAACGCTGGAGAGAGGGAGCGTCACTATCAAGTTTCTGGTTGTTTAAAATTTCTTTTTGGTCGGAGTCTAAAATTGCAGTTTTCCTTTGATGGGCAGACAGAGGACATTCGATTAAGATTTCTTACTTTAAAAACTTTATTCGAATTTTGCTATATATTATAATAATTTTTATCAACCAGTTCTGTATATTAGTAGATAGATACTACCTTTTATTTATATTGAAATTATTGTCAAACTGGTTGGACCCCCTCCGAGAAAAAAAATCATATTACGTTCAATCCCAATAGGGAAAACATAATTTTAACGAAAAGTAGTAGTTTCTATGATAGAAATACTAAAAAACACTATATTTTTCCTTATTTTTAAGAAATTTAATTAATATTTAATAAATAAAACCTAATAAAATCACTCTCAAGTCACGTGACAACAGACACCAATCAGAGCGCATGACGTCATATGTTCAGCCGCTGTCAAAAAACTTCATTGTTTGGTTAATATTTAGTGTGTAATTTATTATTATTTGTTTATAGGAAACGTCAAATTACATGTAACTATAGCAACGACTACGAAACAACTTTTCATCACCACAGTTTATGAGCACAGAATACGCATCTATAGGATGGTAGCTCCCGTGTAAACTTTTGAGCCTCCTTTGGTATGAACAGGTGACGTCACGTAACTAGTATTGGCGTTTTGGATCGAAATTTGAAACTGGATTTAAAATACATGATTTTTAAGGTTTGAGTTGTATTTAAATAAAAATAATAAATATTTGTGGCAATATTAGGTACTTATGCACGATGTAAAACACTTTCCCAAAAATAGTCAACATCCCTATTGAGATTGTTTTAACAGAACACATGTGAAATTACTATATTCTGAGAAATTCATTGCACCTGAACCAGTCTGTGGAACTTCTTATAGAAATGTCCAGCAAACTGTCAGGAGATGGACCTGTTAGCAGCATCTCTCAGATTGGGACCTGGCTTTAGAGGTAACAAACATGGGAAGAAAATGCTTGTAGGTCCTTCATCAAAGTTAACAGAGGACTTAATCAGACTTAGCAGACCGATACTCAAGAAGGTGATTGGGCTTTTAACCAGTCATGCTTTCCTGAGAAAACACCTACATGTGATGGGGATACAGCAGGAATCAACACTACGTAGATTTTGCGAAATGGAGGATATAACAGCCACTCATGTCGTGTTCGAATGTAAGGCTTCAACTTACAGAAGAACAACCACCTTTGGTTACATCGATGAGGATGGAATAGTTCCACAGAACAATCTAGTAGCAAATCTTCTGGAGTTCATAAGAAGATCCAGATTATTTGTTGACTAGATCCAGTAAAAGGGGGAAGCACAAAAATCCTTTCAGGACGTGGTTCATTTGGGCCAAGAGACCACCCCATTCTATTTTAATTTTTAATCTTTTTAATATATTTTTATTCGAAAAAATTGTACTAGAAATATTAATTAAATGGTATCAATCACTATCATAATAATCGGACATTTTCCAAAACAGCTAATAGAGGCGTAAGACGTCTCTTTGTCAAGAGCTGTTTCCACTCAGTTGCTACGAACATGCCGAATAGGAAAGTCATGATAGCTGGTGCTGCTTTTATTTATATATATTTATTAACTGCAGATTTAAGATTTTTTTTAAAGTAATCTGGATTTTTTGGATCCCAAATAACACGCTTTTCTTGATACAAACTGATAAGTTCAAGCGATTGTTCGTATCATGAACGTACACACGACACAATCGTCACGAACGCCGTCCAAACGAGTACTGCGAACGCCTTTGTGTTCGCGCTAAAAACCGACAGCCGATGGATCACGGCGAGCGCCGGCGCGAGCGTTACATGTAATGCTCGTAGTGCCGTTCACAAGCAGAATTCGTGTTACATTACACGATAGATTACATTACGCGTTACACACGTCTGGACCCGGCTTAACGTATTTATGTAATATATTTGAAAAATACCAGAACCGTTTATGCCTCAGCCACACACTCGACGAGTGGCATGGGAAGTAGCGAGGAAAGGAGGCAGAGACGTTGTGTGGCCGCGTTACTCGTCATGCCGCACGTCATGTTCATCGTCATGCCCAGTGCTCTCTCGATTGTCGGTTTTTTGTGCGCGAGTTAAAGGACTGGCAATAAGAGAACGAGTAAGCCGGCCACATACTCCCGCGCCACTCAGTACGCATCAAGCGGTCTAAGTATAAAAGTATAGTAGTCCAAGAGCTAGTAACGCGTGTTTCTGAAAATTTGACGATTAGATTATATAGTTAATTTTATAGGTTTATTATCATTTTGAAAAATATTTATTACAAATAGGTTTCATAAAAATGTTTTTAAAAGTATCTTCAATTTTCCTCCTCATCACCACTGTCCTCTGATTCTTCTTCTGTTGAAAGGGAGTGAGCTACTGCGGTGATCGCTGCTCACTCACGCCGCCAACCACGCACTACCTATCTCTTTCTATTTTAAATAAGAGTTATTTTCATGTCTGCCGTTAATTAAACCCCGGAAAAAGTGTGTGGCTTTTTGTTATTAATTTTTTTAATATTTAATTAAGAGGCTATTAAAATTTCAGAGTGAATCAAACACTTCAAATAGTTAAAAAAAAAAAAAAAACTTTGGGGAGGTTTAATTATATGTAAACCCTCTCAAAAATGTCTGCCTTATTAAATTTTATTTTTAAATCATTTAAAATTTCGATTAAAGTTTGTTGGCCTCTGAATTGAACACTTTTTTCGGGTTCAATTTTATTACACCTTTCTGTAATGCGCAGTACCTGGTGTCCCGGGTTGGGCTAAGCCAACACAGGTATTCTGGCTTTTTATCTCCTAGATACTACATTTGAGAAATTTTAAGGTGCATCAAACACTTCATGAATCACGTGTTACTAGCTCTCCGACTGTGGCACGCTGCCACAGTATCGACCTCCATTGCCGAAAGGCGAAAGCCGAGTGAGTAGCCTCGCGAGTACAGGAGTGTCTGGCCGCTTAGGGCAACATCGCGACAGCGCGATGAGCAGAGCGAGTAGCAGTGCGATGAGCATAGTCTGGCAGTAGGGTTAAATTAAGCATGTTTGTGAAAAGAACGGATATTGAAGGGTTAAATAATATATATAGCACTATAATCAACAAGACCTAACAAACTGTAACTAGAAACAAATGGTAGTTTATACATTCAATTTCTTATACATAATACCGGCCCGATTTGAAATTTTATTCTCGACACAACAAATTTTAAATAAAATTGTTTAATTTGAATAAAAACCATAATTTGTTGAAACTTTAATAATTATGATCATGTATATTATTAATATAATTTACCGCCTAAGGTAAGAATTTTATAGAATTTAAAATTTTAATATAGGTACCTAATTTGTTAATAATATAATATATATGTTCATAGGTCCTGAAGATGAAATAAAATATTTCGAAACGTTGGCCTCAAGCGAAAATCGGTAGAGCTTTTCTCTTTTGATTGTTCCTCATACAAACTTTCTTTTAACTATTTCTAAACCTGAATGTCAAGCAATACAGAAAATCGATTTCTCCTATTCTATTTTCGTCGGAGAGCTGATGACACCCGTTTCATGAAGTATTTGATTCAGGTAGAAATTTTATATATAGGTAAGATGTATAGGTAAATGAGTGTTTGCCTGTTCTACCTGGGTACGCCAGGTACTACGCATATAGGAAAGGTTTAAAAAAATATGTGACAAAAAAGTGCTTGATTCAAAAGCCAACAAGTACTATTCGAAAGTTAAGTTTATTTTAAATAAATAAATAAATGATGCAGACAATTTTGGAGGGGTTAACATTAAACCAAAATAGCCCAAAGTTGAATTTTAAAAAATGAAAAAATTAGTGATTGATTCATGTTGAAATTTTTATAAGAACTTCATTAGATATATTTAAAAATAATTGCGAAAAGTCATACACTTTTTTCGAGGTTTAATACTATTTTTGGAAAAGTGTTTTAAATCGTGCATAAGTACCTACCTATAATAAAGTTCCCAAAAACAGTCTTAAACCCCGGAAAAAGTGTCTGGCTTTTTGCATATATTTTTAAATACAACTAATTAAGTTGCTATAAAAATTTCAGCGTGAATCACTTATTTTTTCATTTTTAAAAATTTAACTTTGGGTATTTTGGTTTAACGTTTACCCCTCCAAAAGCGTCTGCCTCATTTATTTATTTATTTAAAATAGTTCTTGTTGGCTAGTGAATCAAACACTTTTTTTTAGCAAATATTTTTTACACCTTTCCTGTATGCGCAGTACCTGGCGTACCCAGGTAGGACAGGCAAGCCCTCATTTATCTATATATCTTACCTATATATACTACTATATAAAATTTCTACCTGTATCAAACACTTCATGAAACGGGTGTCATGAGCTCTTGGACTATTCCGGCAGTGGGCCTGGATTACGTTCAACATGGAAGAAATTGGGCGCACTTTACTCCAGCCAGGGTAAGCAGACTAGTCGTGGACTGCGGAGTGCAGATCTGTGACCTGTGTCTACGCCGTCGCGTAGCTTCGTCAATGTTCGGTTTTACCCGGTCTCTGCACAAGCTTTCGCTGAAAGCGGCTTGGCGGCGTGTATAGATAAAAAGATAGATAGCGGCTGAAACTCTAGGTCTCGAACGTCTATATAGCGATAGTTACTGTCAATGACTGCGCCGATGTAGCAAAGCGTCGCGCTGTTATATTTCGCGGAGTCAGTCGGCGCTGATCTGTTGGACGCTACAGACGCCGCACGCCGCGAAAAATATCTCGTTTCTCTCTCTCTCACACACATACTGTAACTCTGTTTGTTATTGCGTTGACAAGCGTGATAAGAATTGCTGATCTGTGCCCTTTTTTTGTAAAATCGAATGAACTAGATTATTAAAATTTTTAAATTCCAGTACTCAAAAACATAATTCGACAGTCAAAATAGTGGTGACTTGTGAGCTCGTTTTCCATTTCATGTGATAGAATAATAGTTATTAATATTTTTCAACGGCTGCTTTGAAAAAACAGTGTTTTTTTTAATAATCTACTGAAAAGTTTAACAGTTTATTTAACCACATTTGTGGTGGGCTTTTTGAAGGAAGGGTAATTATTTCATTTAATTATACAAAATATAGATTAGAATTGCTTTTATCAGAAAGAATAACATATCTTTATTCTAATTCTTAGATTCGATCACAGATTATAGATGCTTAATAGCTAGGGTCATTAGAGTATATTCGTCTAATCATAACATATGTAATAAATAAGCAATACCTGAAATATTAAAATTTAATTGTATGAAAAAGATGATAATATTTATTATGATACCAAGAATCAGTTCAAAAAATATTTGTTTTTAGGGTTCCGTACCTCAAAAAGAAAAAAAGGAACCCTATAGGATCACTTCGTTGTCCGTCTATCTGTCAAGACCCATTTTCTCAGGAACGCGTGGAGGTATTAAGTTGAAATTAATACTAAATACTCAAGTCTGCAGTCCCTTGGAGTTGTGAAAAAATTAAACTTCTAAGTCAACGCAATAAAAAAATACGGCCGTTTATGCTCCATATTTTGACAATCGCAAGGGAATCAAAATCTATGGGTACTTCCCGTTGACCTAGAATCATGAAATTTGGCAAGAAGCAATGTTTGATAGCACAAGTAAAGCGAAAAATCCGAAAGCCGTAAATTTGTAGTTTTATATCACAAAAAAATAACTTTTTTTCTACAAACGTCAAAATAAGGTAAAAAAACTTCTAAGTTAATCGGTTTTGTTCTAAATCAGCTGTACCAAAAACTATAAAATAATCTGGGACTTTTAACAGATTAAAATAAAGACGTGAGGCGTATTTCAAATATTTCTTTTGGAAGGCTAGGAAAAACATTTTTCTAGACAAGTCATTATTATTATAGTGTATTTGCCATAATATGGTACATACACTATTGGCGTGGGCCGGATGGCGGGACCTAGGGGTCGGACCAAAATTTCTCGATGTTTCCCATCATTCTAAGCATGGCGGCACCATTTTTGAAAACGTTTATATATATTTGTACGTATGGAATGTATACAGTAGAACCACGATAAGTTAAAAATATTTTGAATCCCCTTCCCCTGAAAGCATAAAACCTCCATTACTTAAATCACAAAACCTCGGTAACTTAAATAAATATTCTGAACATCGCCCTCCAAACAAAAGGTTTTGCCAAGAACTTAAATGATTTTCACTTTAGTCTTCCACTAATTCGCTTTACTGATTTCTTTGTTTAAATAATTGATTGTTTAAATAAATAAATAATTGATTCTAAATGAAGAGATAAAAAATTTATGTAACCTTTATTGAACTAAATACATGCTCTATAAAATCCATAAACCTCGGTAAGTTAAAAATTTTACTCTGACAACCTCTCATACTTCAGTAAAAAACTCGATAACTTGAATTTTTTAACGTTTCCCTTGGATTTTAGCTTATCGAGGTTCTACTGTATATATATTTATATTTGGTACACACGCTGGAATCCGCTACCGCACGAAGCCTATTCAAAATGGGCCCAATTGGGCCATTTTAAGGGTGGTTTTTAGAGCCTGAAATAACTTTTTAAGCCCAAAAATACTAGCAAATTCTCAGAATCGTTTCAGAATTGAATTTTAACCCTTTAATAACAATTAAAAAGTGCTCCTAAAATTTTAATAAAATCGACCCGACAGGACCGGATTTGCAAATTTTGTGAAAACACTAGTTTGCAGATAGTGAATTATTTACCGAAAGGTGTTTTTAATTTGGTGTTATTAAAGAATTAAATTTTTTATTTTGCCCAAAAACCAACTTAAGTTCGCATAATAAAACCACGCTGCCTGTATTAGCAAATACACTATATTGTCGGCAGGGTTTGGCACTACGACCCGAGTTTTTTTATGTTATGAAAAGTTAAATTATCACTTTAGCATGTGCAAAGGCGACTTTCAAATTCTTTTAACGTTTAGAAACAAACAATTCTTGGTTTGACATGTCCTTAACGAAAAATCGGTTTATAAAAAATTTAATCAATGCCTGGCAATAGAGCACGCTATTATTCCTATAAAAATTCATCGACTGCATTTGATATTAATTTTCCAATTTAAATGAATAAGTTTTGTCAGATGTATCACCAATGGGTGATCGTGGTTCGTAAGACAATAAACTAGTAAAGATTGCATAAGATAGGACAATATTAGGTAATGAATTTTATGTCAGTTTTATTTCTTTGATTCACATAAAAACTTTTAGTTTTTACAAGCTTTAACTTGCTATGGTTATCAGTGTGTCAGTTTGGGTCAAAATAATAGCAATTGTTAATATCGAAAACTGTTATGGTTCTAGGTAAAAAACGCAATGAAACTAGAAATAATTTGTGTATACAATCTAATCTACATATAAATAAAATCGACAATTCCAAACTTTTACAATACAACACTCTTTACAGAAGAAATGATTAATGTGTTTGCAAAATGTATACAGCCAATGGATTACAAAATCCACATACTGTAAGAGTGGCTTTTTAAATGAATTTTACAGAAGTTTCTAGTTTTAAAAATAAGGAATAAGGTAGAAATAATACTTATTCGCTTGAAAAAAACTATTTTGATTTATTCAAAGAAAGATTTTTAATACAATTTAATAATACGAACCTCAATACAACGATTTCCTCGATTTAACAAATTTTTCGAAATCCCGTAAGAGTTAATGCAAAATATACCTTTACATTACAAATACTTTTTGTGCATGCGAGTTGCTGCTTGTGGTGTGGTTGGGTGAAGGCGAGAGGCGAGTAAAAGCAAAAAAATGAGTAACTCGTATGCAAGGTACTGACCGACTCGCACATGATAGATGGGATGTCAGAAGTACCAAAAAGTATCGATATATCGGTACAATTTTAAAGAAAACATTGGCACTCGAAGAAATTTAGTAGGTATACATATTGGCTAGCTTAATATAAATTCAAATAGCAATTAACGGACATTATTTCTAATAAATCAAGTAATAAATAATTATCTGAAATCAACACTAAGATTTTTTTTTGTTTATTAATCAAACGTCTAATACATTGAGGAGCAGATAATTTAGAGATTAATCGAACAATTAAGAAAGCCAGGGATGGCGAACCTATGGCATGCGTGCCAGAGGTGACAATCGACTGAAAATTGTTGGTACAGCATGATTGAGGTGTAAATCGAAATAATTAAAATATTCTAGATGTTGTAGAAATGAAATGAAATATTGCATGAATAGCTAATTTGACTGTTCATTATTCGGAAAATATCGAAAAATCCGGTGAAAAATTAACGTGTTTTACATGTGCTTTATTCACTGTTGTTTTTGGAACGTACTTAAAAGTATGTTCCAAAAACATATGTAAAAACACATGTTTATTTTTCAGTGGAGCTTTCGATATTCTCGGAATAATTAAACGGCCATAGTCAGTCGCGGTAGTACATACAAGTGTTGCTATTGGAAAAAAATATCGGTTTTCGATACTCGGCATTTTATATCGAAATATTAAATATCGCCCAAAAATATCGATATTTCGATATTTTTTCGATATCCCTAATGCGAGGTACTAACCGACTCGCACTTGCCAGTAACTCGTACGAGTAGCTGCACTGCAGTAACCGACCAGGTCAGGTCGGATGCCCTGTGTAAACCAGGCTTTAAAGGCAGTACAGTACAATGGAACCATTTAACGGACATTACAATATTAATAATTTGAAAGGAATGTTTGCATAGCTGTTTATAGCCTGGGTAAAGTGGTTACATAATTTTTTAATTAATCCTTTTATACAGGACAATGATACTAGGTGTCTCTAAACAAATCTTTATTTAAAAAAAAAACGGTCAAGTGTGAGTCGGACCCGCACACGAAGGATTCCGTACCAGATTTATTAACCTTATTTTATTTTTATTATTTGTTGTTACAGCGGCCATACAACGGCATAGAAATGTCTGAACTAATAGCTTTTAAGAAATTACGTCCGATGTCGCTAGTATGCACTCTTTTGATGTTTCAATAGAAAAAAAAATTGTGACGTAACTACAAATTTACGGCTTTCGGATTTTTCCCTTTACTTGTGTTATAAGGCATTCCTTCTTGCCAAATTTCATGATTTTAGGTCAACGGGAAGTACCCTGTAAGTTTTGGTTCCCTTGCGAGTGTCAAACTAGGTGGCAAAAAGGGCCGTATCTTTTGATTGCACTGACTTAGAAGTTTCATTTTTTTCACAGCTTCAAGGGATTGCAGACCTGAGTATTTGATATTAATTTCAACTTGATATCTCCTCGCGTTTTTGAGAAAAATGGTCTTGACAAACAGACTGACGGACAACGAAGTGACCTTATAAGGGTTCCTTTTTCGTTTTGATGTACGGAATCATAAAAGTAAAGTTAGAAATAATCCATACTTATGCACTTAAGGCTGGCGGACCGCTCTGAATTTAAGCCAAAAATAGGGCTTCGGCTGATAGCTGATTGTAGCCTTATTCGTCAACATTTTGCAAAAATTATTTTTCTATAAGAAAGACAAAGGACAAATCCAGATCTCTAATGGACTACTTTTGTAACTTATGTACGATTTACTAGAAAAAATTAATTGTGCCAAAAAACACACATTTTCAATGTCACACTGTGACCTTATTCGTACTTATTTCACAAAATTGTTCCATCACAAACCTAAAGTGACTTCTTTTTTCGGAAATTTTTTTTAAATCTTCAAAATATTTTCAAAATTGAGAATAATCAACTGACAGCGGCATTCTTGCAACAACATTTTTTAGCCTCGTAGTGTGGCTTAAATTCAAAGCGTTCCGACAGCCTTAACAACGTTTTTCATTTAAAACCATAACAATTTTCAAGAGTTATTAATTTCAACGCACAAAATTAATATGTTGTACAGTTTATGGATTACATAAGAAAGTAGTATACGCGTGCATTCGTAGAATTAATGTACTGTTCATTAATTAAGTTCACTTTCTAAGATTATTCGTCTTAATTAAATTGTTTATACAAACAATTTTGGACATGCTGAGTGTTTTGTTTGATAATATAATAAACCAGTTTTTGCCTGCAGCTTTAAGGTATAACGTGTTGAAATTTTGCAAAGATTAGCTCACGTGTTGACGGAAATAATTATATCATAACTAAAGCGTATAATTTTGGAAATGTTTAAGTGTTTTGTTTGAAAATGTATAGACTAGCGTTTTCTGATGGCTTCGTTCGCGTAAGTGACGATTTTCTCACAAATAGGCATAGGTATTGAAAATCATAAATTGACAAACAAACCGATTACTCAAAAATTGCGTGATATTTATACATCTTTTTAGAGGCAATTGCGTCTGACAATTTGTTCGTTTTAAGCTAAATTTAAACTAAAATAATGATCAAATTAAACAAGTTGTAATCGAGCTAAAAACTTTAAAAAATTGTGAAGAATGCTTATTCTCTTTAATGTGTGTAAAATTCTAGACACGAATTTTATTTCACAATTTTGTAAGGCATGAATGAAACAGAACCGAGAATGAGAAAAATGGTTAATTTTTTTAATAATATTGACTCTACCAACAGTAATAAATTAACCAAATGAAATTACTTGCTATAGGTACTGTTCAATACCTATATTTTTTTTATTGATATAAATTTACAACGAACGTTTCAACCAAAGTTTGGTTGAAACGTTCGTTGTAAATTTATATCAATAAAAAAATATATTGAACAGTATAGCAAGTAATTTCATTTGGTTAATTTTTTTTTTAATTTTGTAACAATTATTGTTAAATACTTTTTTATCACATTAATTAAAGATTTATTGCTAATATCAATTTTTGTTCATATCAAATAAAAGTTCGAGTAAGAAGTTTTGTTTGCGATGAGGAAGGTTCCTTATTTGACATATTAAAAATCTCCTATCCCAGTGCAAAACGATTTTTCTTTATATTCGGTCGAATGTACGTATTTTCGGCTTCAATTTTAAGGCAGAAAGTCTAACATTTATGCTCTGCAGTAATTACTCGCACGCCGTTTATAACAGCGGGACGAAATAATTTTCTCGTGCACACTGATACGTGAGACTGCCGCCGCCCGCCAGCCAGTATTAGCTAACAACCGCTATTGCGCATAACCTCAAAATTGCTCACTTGAAAGTTATTGGTCTTTTTATATTATGTATAATGGTGAATAAAAGTTAAATAGTGATACTAAATAAAAATTAATCACCGAGCTGGTTAGAGTAGTGGTGACAGCACTAGACTCGCATTCGGGAGGTACCGGGTTCGAATCCCGACGGGGGCAGATGTGGCTGGGACTTTTTCCTAGTGCCTCTCGCCGAGAAACGGTAATTCCTGTGCCAGCTATCTTGATTGAGGTTTTCCATGGTTTCCCTCAATTAATTCCAGATAAATATCGAGATGGTTCCTTATTTGAGGCCATGGCCGATTACCTATCAAATTCCTAGTTCAAAAATAACCTACCTTATACTAATTTCCTATAATTCCTTAATTCGCCCATTGCTATTACAGAAGTTGAAGTTGTAACAAATGTAGAAAATAACGGGAAGTGGTAGATGAAAAAATAGTAATGGTGCGAATGGCGTCTCTTATGACATAAAGTTGAAAAACGGACGTTAAACGCATTATTATTATTATAAAAATTAATCAAACAAGATGGACGAATAATAAAAAATGTTGATAATAAACTTTCGACCAGGTATAAAGAAAAATATTATACAACACACGGACAGAAATTTGAAAGCCTTGAATTCGCGACACGATGCCCGAGGCAGTGCAGAAATTTCAACTATCTGACCTTGTGTTGTAATATACTATTATGTACTAGTTATTCATTTAAATATAAAATAGTTAATATAAATTATAAAATAGTTAATATAGCAATACTAGATTATATAACTAGGACGAAAAAAGGTCATTACTAACGAGACGAGACGTTATGTTAAACTGCAGTGCGTCTTTTGAGTACTGTATGATCTGCGGTATAAATTTGTATAAAAAATTAATAAGAATAATATAAGTAATAAATGTAACAAATTTACAGTGTTGAATATACAAATGTTCGCGTAAAAACATATTTAAACAAAGTGTAATTTTAATTTTTAATTGTTTTTTGTTGTAACAAACAATATTGAAAATTGAAAAGTAAAATTAAAGTGACGCTGTCTTTTGTTGTTATTAAAAAATTAAAGTGTTCATTAATATAATTAATCTGTTCATCTTCTCAACTTTAGGTAAGTTACACAACTTTTTATTAAATTTATTGTTATTGTCCAAGAGCTGATAACACCCGTTTTATGAAGTGTTTGATTCAGGAAGAAATTTTATACACTAGTATATATAGGTAAGATGTATAGGTAATTGAGTGTTTGCCTGTCCTACCTGGGTACGCCAGGTACTAAGCATACAGGAAAGGTTTAAAAAAAAATTGCCAAAAGTGTTTCATTCAAAATTGCCTACGAGTAAGTACTGTTTGAAAGTTAAGTTGATTTTAAATAAATAAATGAGGCAGACTTTTTTGGAGGGGTTAACATTAAACCAAACTACCCCGAAGCTGAAGTTTCAAAAAATAAGTGATTGATTCACGCTGAAATTTTTATAGCAACTTCATTAGACATATTGAAAAATATTTGCAAAAAGCCAGACACTTTTTCCGTGGTTTAAGACTATTATTTTAAAATTAACTTAATTTTCCAATAGTTCTTGTTGACTTTTAAGTCAAACACAGAACACTTTTTCTGGCACATTTTTTTTTAATCATTTCCTGTATGTTTATTCCTGGCGTACCCAGGTAACACAGGCCAACACTCATTAACCGATTTCAAAAAAAAGGAGGTTCTCAATTCGTCGGAATCTTTTTTTTAATTATTTTTTATGTATGTTCCCCGATTACTTGAAGACGCCTGAACCGATTTGGAAAATTATTTTTTTGTTTGAAAGGGTATACATCCCAGGTGGTTCCGTGGTCATCAGGTCAGGATCTGATGGTGGAACCCTGGAGAAATCGAGGGAAATCTTCAAAAATGTGCGAAATCAAATTCACCACTAAAAAGTAAAAAATAAAAAAAACTTAAAAAAAAAATATAACCTCCTTCAAAAAAATCACTAAAAAGATGAAAATAATGAATTTTTGAGGTCGGTGCCAATTTAATACGTAATTAAAAGTTCTAGTAATGAAATTGTCACCGACCTCAAAATTTCATTATTTTCATCTTTTTAGTGATTTTTTTGAAGGAGGTTAATTTTTTTTTTAAGTTTTTTTATCTATACTTTTTCTACATTTCTACCTGAATCAAACACTTCATGAATCGGGTGGCTATTTTTTCTTTCCTTAAATACTAAATGTTAAGGTATTAAAACTTTAAAATGCCTCAAGGATTTTTTATTACGCAAAAATGTTGCTAATTTCAAAATTTAAGGTTCGCTTAAACCCCGCTACCCTTCAGCCAGATCTGTATTTTTGTGTTCGGATATTACTACAGAGTTATTGTACAAATTTTCAAAATGTCTCAAATACCTACCCAAATACGCTTAACAGCTCTTAGACTCACACACATTGATAAACACACATACATTGATACTTACATACATAACAATCAGTGTTTCTTTTGAATCTTATCATTGTTTAGCATTAATCAGAAAAAATTGGTTCGTTATCAAGAAAAGCAGTTTAATAACGATTGTATTAGCGAATGAAACAAATGCAATAGGGGCAGCCAATAACGCACATTACATGTCACGTTAATTAATGACCATTGTAATTGGGGTTAATTATTCTATTGACACTGTCGCTCAGTTTTACTAATATGTGGCACATATTTTATATCGTGAGGTTACTGCCAAAACTTGATAACTAATATTAATTCATCTTTAAAGTTCAATTCCAGATATAAGTTATAATAGAAAACAGGATCACGGGTAATTGGAATAATGAAAATAAATCAATTTAAACATGTTTAAATTGATTTATTTTCATTATTCCTACTGTTTTCTACTAATATTAATTTTCTAAAATGTTAGTTTCTCACTTCAAAAAAAAAGAACCTCTCGTTTACAAGAATACTCCAAACTGCTGATTTGACGAGCCACGCAGGAGAACGGGTTTCGAGTTTGTAACTTAAAAATGTTCAAAATAAATAAAACGGATAAAACACTTTTATAAAGGCAAGCTATTATTGCAAGGATAAAAACAATTTTTATTAATTTAAGTTCATAATTATAAAAGCGTGGGTTGTAAGCTCTGTAATAGTCACAGCTCACGCTTTTATACTGATGAACGTAAATTAATAAAAAATATTTTTATCCTTGTAATAAAAGCCTGCCTTTATAGAAGTTTTTTATTTAATATTTTATTTACAAATTTTCAGTTACTCCTTTCGGTCGCCATATTGGATTTTAAATAACGTCACACAGTTTACTGTATTCTACTTGTCATACCCTCTCATTTGATACCCATATCAAGGTGGTTATAAAGAAATAGATGATCCGCCATTTTGTGTCGGCCGTCATTTGCGATTTGGAATGAAGTCACACTGCTGATTCTAATTGTCATACGCTTTCATTTAATACCAATGTGGTAGGGGTTGTAAGAAGAATATAATCCACCATTTTGTGATGGCGGCCATATTGGATCAACAATAATATTCAATGTATTATATTGTATTGTCTTTAGAACCAAAGGTGTGTGCAAAATTTCAGCTAAATCGGAAACCGGGCAGTGGATCAGATCGCTATGATCGAAATTATAACAATAAATTATAACAATTAATTATAAACATAAATTAAAACAAAATATAAAATTATCAGGAAAGTGGACAATTATTTAAATCGCAGACAATCAATTCAGCAACGTTTTTACCTTTTTATTAGGTCGAAACGTTGCTGAATTGATTGTCTGCGATTTAAATAATTGTCCACTTTCCTGATAATTTTATATTTAAAAAAAATATGGATGATAACATTAATATAAATTATAACATTGTAACACTAGCTTTGTGAATAAAAATATCATATATATTAATACGTTAAGGTTAAGATGTTTGCCTCCCTTTTTCGAAGAAACCATACAATTGCTCCACATAAATTTTATATCATTTTATAGATAATTGCTTGCTCTACCGACATCAATAACTAAAAAATTTGTAAATTTATTAATTATTAAAATTATATATATAGATATACATTAAGACACAATACAGCAATGCTGCCATCTGACGGTTCTAACTTTGAAATAACGTCAACATGATTGACGGTCGGTAAATTTTTTTTGTTTAATTTTTAATCAAAATTCACATATAAATACTTGTCGTATGGCGGCGCTTCAGCTCAACATTTTCGATACTTGTGCCTCTATATGAGTTTTAGAAAAACATTTTCTTGAACTGTCACTGAGCTTCGTAATGTAATACAACAAAAAGAAGAAAGTTATAAAGAGTGTGCGAAATTAGAAACGAATTTTAGTGCGAATTATTCGCACAGGTACCGCTAGTTCTATTCTATTCTATGATTCTACTTCATTACATTTGCTCGAGTGAAGCCGCAGGCAAAAGCTAGTTATTAAAAAATCATTATTTCGTATTGATATACGAAGAACATGTTTGTTCGAAGAAAGAATAAATGTTTTTAACGTTTTAATGAGATTGCCTAGTTTCTGATATGTATTATCGAGAATCACGGCATGCATTGTTTCCCAAAGTATGTTTATAAAGTTTCTTGCAGAAAAATGCCATGCTTTTAATATTTTCCAAACCTTTCATTGTTAGCAAACAAAAGATGAGCTCTTATAAAACGAGTATTGTATTTCAAAGTGAGTGCCGTTGGCTGTTATATCTATATAGCGTAATATCTACAAACAAAATAAAAATCTTTTTTAGATTTCTCAATAATATGTATAACCAAATAAAATAAATATAATATACAGGACATTCTTACCCTGTGATAGATTGTAGATTATAGACGATCAGCATCTAATGTTATCAGCACCCTCTGATTCAATGGCATATTTTTAACCGACTTCAAAAAAAGGAAGAGGTTCTATATTGGTCTGTCTTTTTTTTTGGTCACCGATATTTTCGTCAATTGTAAATCGATTTCAAAAATTTTAACACCATTTTATTCAGAATGGTAACGGATTGGTACCATATAGTTTTTATTAAAATCGGTTCATCCGTTTTCAAATGACATAAAAATAACATATTTTTTAATGCATGTTACCGATTTTGATGATTTATTTCTTATTTAATAGGACACACTTTTAGGGTGACCCAACATAAACTTTACTTAAATCGGTTTAGTACTTTTTAAAAATGTGCGAAATCAAATCCAAAAGTAAAAAATAAAAAAAACTTTTGAAAATGTAGCTCATTGTATTGAGAACACGATGATATCAGGTCGACACAGCAAAAACTTGCAGAAGTTTGGGTCTTCAAGTCTTCAAGTTCGAAAATTATAGCAGAGAGTATAGGTTGCGACCGAGAAACACTCGAGAAAAATTGTAGATTAAAGACGCTCAACAGCTATAGGGATTGCAATCCAGCGGCATTTTCAATCCAGTTGGGTTTATGCTGGATTAAAGCAAATCCAGCTAGATCCAGCGCGGATCCAGCATTATTCGATTTTTCAAATAAATGTAACAATTTTTAACTCTAGAAACTTTACTATTTATCTACATTTACATCAAATACTAGTTTTTTTGGCGTTAGTAAAGTACTCTGTACTCTAATAGTAATAGTTACGAGTACCCGGAGTATAATTATTAATTATCACAATACAGTCTTAAATCAACTATATTGATATTCTAGATATCTGAAATAGTTATTCGTTTACCTATTTTGCAAACTATGTAAGTAGTCTCAGTTTCTCAGGCTCAATAATTGTAGAAATAAAATTGCGTTTCCCGCTTCTAAAATGTTTAGTTAACTCTTATTAGAAACAAAACTTTAAAATAAATTATATCACTTAAGACTTGACTTGTCTTTTAAAGAATAAAGCCAATCAATTCTGTAGGTAACAATATTTTTTTTTACTTTTTTTAAAGTAAGATCTCAAAAAAGAAATGTTATTGATGGTGTTATCTCCCAGCCTACTTCTTAAAGAACTGCAAATATACCCAAATGCGGAAAGGACTCTCTCTACGCTGGTTGATTTGAGACTCATCAAATAATCATAGATTTAATTTAAATTTTCACCTCTTATTTTTTCACTTTCATAAAGTGCCTTTTCTTTGTTCAATATCTTATCATAATCCTTCTCAGACCTAGTTAATTACTTGTTTTTAGCTGATTGCGGATCCGTACCGCTGGATCCAGCGCCAGATGCTGGATCCAGCAAGGTCAAAAATGTGCTGGATTCAGCTGGATTGCTGGAACCGGCATTGCAATCCCTATCAACAGCTGAGGTCATCAGCGTCTATAAAAACACTTAATCCAAGCCGGGATCTTGTACTATAACCCGCGATCGTTCAGTATTTGTTTGTTTTGTCGTTCAAGAAAAATCTAGAAGACTTGACGTTTTCACTGAATATTATGTCTAATGTGGGTAGTGATGGAAGCGACGGAGCTGTTTTCTCATTATCTGTACACAATGTAAGAATCGCCTCGTTTGTCATACGAAATGAAGAGAGCTGATGTATTATGAATGGACCGAGGAGGTCGACGCGTTGCATCTGGCCTGCTTCTGTCGCTGTGAACTGTCATAGAGCACACTAATGCAAATGTCGAAAAAATTCAAGACTTTTTTACAGTTCATGAAAATTTAATATTGTGACAAATTGTTCTTCGTGGTGGTTTAAGACTGATTTATTTTCAACAAACGAAATAAATACCAAACAGATGAACTAAAACGTATTTCTCTAACAATAATGAAATAATCTAAACAATAAACAACAAACGTATTCTACTGAATGACTGTGCATTGGCTGTAGCAAACAAGCAACTGACTGACTGCCCGTCGCGCCCCACACACGCTGTATTTATAGACGCGTACATTCCGTTCTCGATCATTCCAGAAACTTCTATTCAAATTCAAGAAGCCTCTGTCATTTCCAGTGGAGTAACAATTCGGGGCGCGCTACAATATGTTAATAGTGCAATTTATATTATTAATAAATAGGGGGAATCCCCCTAGTACCGGACAAAACACGTCGAAACATGAAATAACGCTCATAGTAACATTCGTGTAATCGAAGACGTCAAACTCATCGGTCAGATCCCCCCGCGGCGCGGGAGACGTCAGTTTCGTTCGATACGCCTAACAGGCTACACGTTAGTCATTTTGCGTAGGAATTTGTTGCGTCGAGTAATATTCAGAACGTCATAGATTATATTTTTAAAGTGAATTAATTGAGTGTGATTTTTATGTTTACATGGCTCAGGCGTTTATAGTATTAATGTATGATTATTGTGTAACTTTAAATTTTTGTAAACCCATAATTACTAGGTTGTGTCCGGTCTTATGAGTTCGAATTTATACTTGTCCGGTACTAGGGCCAAATTTCAATAAAGCCAAAGACTAAACTAATGATTGATTCCATTTTAAGTGGCTAAAAAATATACAATGTTCATCTTTGTTGATTTATTTTAATGTTATATATGATTGTTTAAACGAAAATGTTAAGTATCGAAATACATCATAATTATTCCATTTTTTCTTTATTAAAAACCTTAAGTATCCGGTACTCGGGGAACTCCCCCTACTAGTTAAAAAACCCGGGTCGCTGTGCCAAAACTCTGCCGACAATATATATTGCATTTGTTAATACAAGCAGTGTTAACTATTATGAGAATTTATGTTAGTTTTTGGACAAAATAAAATATTTAACCACTTAATGCACCCCTTAAAATAATACTTCTTATTTACATATGACACACTTGTTACATAATTTGAAACCATTTATTTTTTATAGTGTCAAATACCCTATTATAGCGAACAGTAGCTATTCTACTGTTTATTAATTACTAGCTGACCCGGCGAACTTTGTTCAATTTTTTATTAGGATAATAAATATAAATAAAAAAAATCAAGTATTTTAATGATTCTTTATTAGCCATGTATTTTGGTGCATGGGTTGCACAATCGCTTTTTATTGTGAATGTTCAAAAATCGAAGAATAATCAAAATTGCCAAAAAACAAAAAAAAAACTTCGTTCGTTCGCTCGGATTTATAATTATTTGTTTCATTACTCACTCACTCACTCCGTTCGTTCGCTCGAATTTATAATTAGTTGTTTCATTACTTACTCACTGTGTTCGTTCGCTCGAATTTATAATTAATAGCCGGTCCCCGCGAGTCCGCCCGCGATTGTAATGAAACACGGTAGCAACAACAATAGTGGAAACTTCAGCAGGACCAACAGCTAAACGTAAATTATTTGAATAAAAAAATAAGTTATAAATAAAATAAATTACAAAAAATAATTTTGATCAGAATAATTTTAAACATTAATTAAAAAAATTATAATTATTTACAAATTATTTGACACTTGATATCAGAATGTTTCAGAGTTTGTTATTGGTAACCAAGGCAACTATCAACTCGTCCATGCCGTGTTGTATCATAGAATCTAGGAGGCCATGAATGGTTTTCTGATAATCCCGCGGGAACCTAGCATTTTTTCGGGATAAAAAGTATCCTATGTCCATCTCCTGGTTCTAAGCTACCTCCCCACCAATTTTTAGCCAAATCGGTTCAGCCGTTCTTGAGTTATAAATAGTGTAACTAACACGACTTTTTTTATATATATAGATTAAACTATACCGTAATGAACAATTTACTAAAATAATAATAATCGATATATATATATTATTTCTTAAAAGGTGTTTTTCTGTCGGTATGAAATATCTCTCTTAATACTATATCAAAATTAATATTTGAAACGCCATTTTGGAGATTATTTTTCTCTCTAATGAGGAAATGTAAGTTAATATCTTAAAATTAATGCTTTCGATAAAAAATTACAGTTTAAAAATTTTAACAACTTTATTACAGAACATAATATTCAGAAAAAACAAATGTCACCATCTGCTGGCGATCTGTTTATTTCAACAGTTGTCGGTAATATGACATGTAGTGGCGCTCAAGTCTGTGAATAGAATTAGATAAAATAAAACAAATGTCGCCATCTCGTGGCAATCTGTTTATTTTCAATGTTGTCGGTAATATTAAGGGACGCAGTGGCGCTTAAGTCTTCCCTTTTATATTACGTAACTGATAAAGTTATCGATTGGAATTTTAAATTACTAGTGGACCCGTGCGAATACTTCGCAACGTTAGTAGTTGCGAAGTATTCGCACGGGTCCACTAGTCATTAGTGTATTTGCCATATGGCAACATACACTATTGGCGTCGGTCGGATGGGGGGACCTAGGGGTCGGACCAAAATTTCTCGACGTTTCATAACCTCCTAAACACTTTGCCACCATTTTTAAAAATGTTTATATATATATGTATATATATATATTTATATATATATTTATATATATATTTATATATATATTTATATATATATTTATATATATATATATATATGTGTACGCGCGATAACTTTCGAAAGAGTTAATTGATTCCAACGAAATTTGGGCCACGTGTTGAAATCCATCACCGCAAGAAGCCTATTTAAAATGGGCCTAATCGGGCTATTTTAAGGGTAGTTTTCAGGGGTTGAAAACTGTTTTTGGGCCCCAAAATACCGAAAAAATTCTCCGAATCGTTTCAAAATTGAAATTTAACCCTTTGGTAGTGATTAAAAAGTGTCCCCACAATTTTAATAAAATCGGCCCGACAGGACCGGATTTACAAATTTTATGAAAACACTAGTTTGCAGATAGTGACTTATTTATTGAAGGGTGTATTTAATTCGGTGTAGACGTTAGATTGATAATAATATTACAATTAAGAAAAAAATGTTATTTTAAGGGGTGTATTAAGGGGTTAAATTTTTTATTTTGCCCAAAAACAAACTTAATTTCACATAATAAAAGTATAAAACCACACGGCCCTATACAAGCAAATACACTATATTGTCGGCAGGGTTTTGGCACAGCGACCCGGGTTTTTTTAAAATTCCAATCGATAACTTTATCAGTTCTCAAATTAGAGCGTGGACACTAAGGATTTGTAACAGATGGGACGAACAGCATATAAATAACGATGTTTCAACGATTCTCAGTCCGAAACTTCAGTTATTATTTTTTTTATGACTTGGCGTTTACGAGCTCCATTTACAACATAAATTATATTCGTTTCTGCAGATATCGTTGCGATAATTGGTTGTCTGATTGAAGAGTTAGTTTGTTCTAAGGGACTCTCGAGTTCCTGTCGACTGTCCGACACTTTCTATGCCGCGCTTAAGTTAGAGTGGCCTTAGTAAGAGTGTGGGCAACAGATAGACTAAGAGTAGAATTTTATACAGGTTACTTGGGGAACTATTAGAAGATGTTTCTCCAGTAGCTAGACAGTTTCGACATTTCTAACCCCTAGCCAGACAAACATACAGGGTAGAGTTGGGTAACTCATTTCTGAACCGGTTCAAAGAGCCGACTCCGACAGAAAATCCGTGAGAGCCGACTCACATTTTTTTGAGCCGACTGATCAACGGATCCGCAAAACTCAGTGAAACACTTAACACACAGAAGCACGTTTTACACTTACGTATCAGTTCTTGCTTTGATGCATCTGTCAGCTCAAATGACTCATGCATCACATGTCTGGCTATGCATTCTTGATTCTACACAGGTCGTGATATGATTGACTGAACTAGGTAACTCAGTGACAGACTGCAGTAACATATTTAGAACTCGGCTCTTTTTGAACCGGTTCATTGAGCCGGCTCACATACGGGATCCAGATGCGAAGATGCAGATCACTAAAAAGACCCGTTTTTCCCATCTCTAACGTGAAGTGACAGCGTCGACCAAAAAGCGCTGAAAGACTAATCTCACTCTATCCTGATCAAAAGCTAGGACCGGCGTTGGTCGGCTGTAGTGATGTAAACCGGTTTTAGAAAAACTTAAAAAAGAACCGGTTCTTGTAAAAATAGATAAACACGTGTTTTTATTTACTAAAACCGATTACGTTTGAACTTTAATTATTCGTGTATTCGAACATTAAAGTCAGGCCAAGCTTATATTGTCTTTGATCGGGGAATCACCGAATCGTTTGCAGCCGTCAGGCGACACTGTTGACAAGAAATCTCAGGTATTTGGATTAATAATACAAAACAATCGTGTTATTGTTAATCTTGCTACGTTTCGACTACTTTATTAGTGTATTTGCCATATGGCAACATACACTATTGGCGTCGGTCGGATGGCGGGACCTAGGGGTCGGACCAAAATTTCTCGACGTTTCATAACCTCCTAAACACTTTGCCACCATTTTTTAAAATGTTTATATATATATATATATATATATATATA
The DNA here is from genome assembly GCA_034508555.1 of Venustoraphidia nigricollis. NCBI lineage: Eukaryota > Metazoa > Arthropoda > Insecta > Raphidioptera > Raphidiidae > Venustoraphidia > Venustoraphidia nigricollis. Next base: position 6,913,584 of record JAVRKA010000018.1, on the reverse strand, counting down.
TATATATATATATATATATATATATATATATATATATATATATATATATATAGGTATATATGTGTGCGGGCTGTAACTTTCGAAGAAGTTAATTTATTTTAACGAAATTTGGCACACATGTTGGAATTCATCACCGCACGAAGCCTATTTAAAATGGGCCGAATCGGGCCATTTTAAGGGTAGTTTTTAGGGGTTGAAAAATGTTTTTGGGGCCCAAAATACTGAAAAAATTCTCCGAATCGTTTCAAAATTGAAATTTAACCCTCCGGTAGTAATTAAAAAGTGTCCCTAAAATTTTAATAAAATCGGCCCTACAGGACCGGACTTAGAAATTTTATGAAAACACTAGTTTGCAGATAGTGAATTATTTACTGAAAGTTGCATATAATTTGGTATAGAGGTTCGATTGATAATAATATTGCAATTAAGAAAAAAAATGTTATTTTAAGGGCTGTATTAAGGAGTAAAATTTTTTTTTTACCCAAAAACCAACTTAAGTTCGCATAATAAAGCCACACTGCCTGTATCAGCAAATACACTATATTGTCGGCAGGGTTTTGGCACTGCGACCCGGGTTTTTTTAGTCTTCGTCAGGCTCTGAAAAATACAATTGTAACGGAAGGCAAACATCTTAACCTTAGCGTATTAATATATAATGACATGTCGATATATGATATTTGTCGGCAGTATTGCTTATCCAATTCTGATCTGGCAAGAACTAAAGGGTCTCACCGATCGCGGGGCCCTGGGCACTTGCCCCGAGTGCCCAGTGGAAAAGAGGGCCCCATCAATATGGTGGCTATCGGATGCATTGGCCACACTCTTACTATAGTCTCTCTAGCTCAAGTGCGGTTCAAAATATATCAACAGACGGTATGCATATTTAATACAAGGAGGATAGCCTCAGGACACTTATTTGTGTGCTGCAAGTATAGCTGCTATCTCGTTAAGTTTACTGAGTATCAGCTGTTCAATATGCTACCTTTTTTACCCAAGTAGTTGGATGAGTGTGTGCGTGTGAAATTCACTTACGTTTCGGAAATCTATTATTTCTATGAAGAACCTTTTTCAAAGTTTGATATTA